>OX638268.1:6893035-7493035 GCA_951806755.1 Brenthis hecate | reverse complement strand
AATGAATTTTTGACATTAAAAGTATTTTACTAAATACACTGTTCAAGAATTTTTTGTTGATGGAAATGTGTGGAATTAAGAAATATTGACTCATATGCGGGCTATCTGTAATATTATGTTTATTAATGTAACTTCGATATTTAAAAGAGCAACTGTTGAGTTTCTCGCCGGCTCTTCTCAGCAGAACTGCTTTCCGAGCCGGTGGTAGCTTCCTCACGGACTGACTACACACTGTCACTTAAATTAAATTGACGATTCAAAAGTGCTTGTAATAAGTCTAATTGAATAAAGTTTATTTCATTCATTCATTCATTCAAATAACGGAATCACAATACTATACTGATACATTCTTAGATTTACACGAATATTTTACATTATAAAATAACGAAAGCTATTAGAGTATCTAATTAATTACTGAATAAATTACTTTTAATGTTGCTCTAGATATCATTTAATTCAATAATCATTTGCTTCTGTTCGAAATAATATTTGCCAGAAAGTGGCACTGAATGTATATAATATTATAAATATTTAAAACGTCCAGGGTCGCACTCGAGTGAAGCGGGGGCGCTAGTATTCTATATAAACTCAGACCACGTTCCCTGTCGGATAGACAGAAATCGAACTAAAACACTGCTGTGTTCGACAAATTCTAACTGACAGACGCCTACCATTTAACTTCACTCGTAACCGCGAATAATTGAAAAGCGTTCGAAATATCGCAAGCGGTTTCAAATAAAAAGTAAAATAAAATATTTAGAATAACTAACGATTTTTCCCATTAGTAAGGCTGTTCCACTAATTTTATTGATTGATTTTGCCATTTTTGTTTATTTTAGGGTTATCTGTGACGCGACGGGTGGTTATCCTCAAACCTGTAGCACAGATAATATATAGTCTGTGAATATAATACCATGGATGACAAATAATATATAACACTATCACAGACTATATAATACTAGTACCTGTAGTATTCATTTAAACTAAAAGTATATCAGAAGTAATATCCTTAGACAATGTTTCTCAAGTCAAATTTTAATTAGTGATAAGTTTAGTAGGTACTTGGGCGACCGCTCGTTCAGTTATCATCTATTGTTGACAAAGCAAGTACCACAAAAAATTACAAGATGGCGCTATATGACATTGTCAGCATGAAAGCAGATAAAAAAGACTAATAATTAATTATTATAAAAATATGTTTTTTTAAACATTGAGTTTTTTCAGAAAAGACACTTTAACTAATCCAAATACAAAGATTGATCCAAATCGTTCGAGCCGTTTCCGAGATACACGAAATAAATGTACAAGAATTTCTGATTCAATATTATAACATAATATATCATTTTAATTGAAAAGAAAATATGATTTTTTGCAACCAGCTCCTAGTTCACTTCTATAGTCTACAACCAGTAAATATACCCCTCTATTTTATTCACGCACGTAAAAAGGATAGGTCAAGCTGTTACAATTTTTATGATCTATTGGATTAAAAGTTAGCTGTGGCTTAACCAACTTCAAGAAAAGAGGAAATTGTTAAATATAATGTATTTTTTGTGTATGTAACATATCTTTCCCGATTGGATTTTATATATCCTAGTATTGAATAGGTCTTAAGGGGTCAAATTTAACAAGAAAAATACTTCGAAAATTTTAATGACGTAACTTTTAAGTTAAAAGAATGTATTTATCATTATTAGTGCCTATCATTATCTACACGATAATATCTTATTTAAATCCACTTAAAAGTACTTGAGTGAACTATTAAGAATAAAACTTACAGACCTACATACATATGTACATTGTACGAGTACATATCCGTATTAATCTTACAAATGTGAAAGTTCGTGAGTATGGATGTTTGTTACTCTTTCAGCCAGAACGGCTGAACGGATCTGGGTGAAATTTGGCACAGAGATAGATTATAGTCTAGAATAACACATAGGCTACTTTTTATTCCGGAAAAGTGTACGGTTCCCGTGGGATAGGTTTCTTTTAGTTCCTAGAGGCGAACCCGAGCGAAGCGAGGGTGAGCCGTTAGTATAAAATAATTTAATTTATAAATAATCGTATTATTTATGTATATACAAGTATGTATGTATAACACTATAATATTATAATCTTTAAATTTATTTTTAACACAAGAAAAGTGATGGCTAGATATAAAAAATTTAATTGGCTAAAACTAAGGCGACGTGCAGTAAGCAACAAGAACGTAACATATTGCTACGAGCTGGGGCTCTGAGATCAAAATTAAAGGCTGCTCTTGCTGTTGAGCTTTTTATTGGCAACACACACAGAGTGCTAATAACAGTTAATGAGGTTACACATTACATGCACAAAATAGCTTTCTTTCTATTCTTTTCTTTCTTCCACCGAATGGAATCAACCGATTTCAACGCGGCTTTTTATTTGAAAACTAGTACATTGAGCTAGTTTGTAGCTTTATTTAAACTACAGAGCTTTTATGAGCCTAGTTTTCTACATAGAGTTTTATAAATAAATAAAACTTTGTCTAGTTGTTTCAAAATTGTGAGCTACATTCCAAATTACCGTAACAATTTTATATATACAACGGAATTTATTTCACTTCATTAAGTTCCAATTTATATCTCGTTTTATTATATTTTTATTTAACTTATAATTTTATTCTTACTACATTGAGCTTGATTTTTCTTTAACTGCCTCGATGGTCTAGTGGCTAGCAAGTACGGCTACAGATCTGGAGGTCCTCGGTTGGAGTCCTGGGTCGGGACAAGTTTAATTACTGAGTTTTCTGCTAAGAAATTTTCAGTAACAGCCCGGAGTTGGGATATTGACGGTATGTCACCCCCGTGCCTCGGAGAGCACGTAAATCCGTAGGTCCTTCGCCTTAACTCTCACCGGTCGTGTTGAGTGGTCGTCCCACCGGAGTATGAGAGTGATAGTAATAGAGAGTGCACGTTGTGTCTGCGCGTACACTTGTGCACTATAATATCTCCTGCGCATCTGGCTAGTCTCTCTATGATTATATATATTATATATTATACATATATATATATATATATATATATATATATATATATATATATATTATATATTATACATATATATCTCAAT
Source organism: Brenthis hecate (assembly GCA_951806755.1). Taxonomy (NCBI): domain Eukaryota; kingdom Metazoa; phylum Arthropoda; class Insecta; order Lepidoptera; family Nymphalidae; genus Brenthis; species Brenthis hecate. The sequence continues at coordinate 7,489,939 of OX638268.1, read as the reverse complement.
GATTAAACGAAATCGAGCAGGAGAAAATTGTTATTACTATTATAAGCTTTTCTTGTAATATCTTTTTATTATTAAAAAGGAGTTAAAAAAGAAGAAAATAACTGTAATTACTTTAAATACCTCATCAATTCATCGTTCCTCTCAAGTATACCTCTACCATACATAAATTATGTGACGATACGTTTGGTTCGGTTTGTAGTGACCCTCCTTGTTGTGCCAGCGGTCGCGGGTTCGAGTGCCGCTGGGGGCATTCATTTGTGTGATGAGCACAAATGTTTGTACTCCAGTCGGGGGTGTTTATATTTATAATATATATGTATTTAAAGTTATATATACACATAGTGTATCAACTGTCTGGTATTCATAACACAAGCCTCGTAGCTTACCATGGAACTAGATAGTGCTGTGTGTTAATGTCCCAACATATTATTATTTACTATACATTATTAAAAAATATACACGTACCGGTTTTCATTAAAAAAACCTTACGAGGAGTTTCAGAGCGTAACCCACAATGCTGAAAGAAGAAAAATTTAATTAAAAGAAATTTCCTCAGTAAAATGCGTTTGTACATTGAAACATACATTCACTGCCTTTGTAATTTCCACTCGCACGACGGAAACCAACGACACTGTTATACTTTGAACTGTATGCTTAGGAAGGACGTAACGTCGCAATTAGTGCGCGGTCAAATCGTTAAAACGGGTTTGTAATATGGACCTGGAAAAAATAAAAAACTTTTAAAATTTTCTTGTTTTACTAAAATTTAATAATATGTTGGTAATACTTATAAATATTTTGCTTTTATGTAGTTTGCTATCATATCAGAATAAAAATATGTGGATAAAATATAAAAACGAAGACAAAATATAAACAACACTTACATGTAATGTATGTATGTATTCAGCACTTTATAACGTCCCACTGCTGGGCACGGGTCTCCCTTCAATACGAGAGGGATCAGGCCATAGTCTAGCAAGCTGGCCAAGTGCGGGTTGGTGGGCTTCACAACGTTTGAAAACTTGCTAAGTTCTCTCAGACATGCAGGTTTTTAACGATGTTTTCCTTCACCGTAAGACAAGTCGTAAAAATGTTGGAAATGATTCGCACATGAAAATATCAGAAGTGCGAGACCCGGGATTGAACCCGCTTCACTAGGTTTCCCAAGCGAGCGCGTTACCACTGGGCTACCACTGTCTAAACTAAAATATAATATATATTTAATCAATATTTTAGTACACACAAAGTAACGTTTTATATTATACAAACTATTAGTTATTTGTCACAATGTACACTAACATCCAATATTTTGTACAAATAGATAAAATATAAAATACCATAGCGAAAGGCGACAGAAGTCAAAGATATACAGTTTCACGTCTCCGCTAATATTAACAACAATGTTCCAGACAGTCCGGTGTCCAGTGACACGTTAATACAGCACGCACACTCTAACAGCTAAGAAGTAACAATCTAAAATTTATATCACAATATTATATTAGTCTATTACTGCTTTACAAACCTTGTACGAGCAATAAAAATGACTAAAAGAACCATTCTATCGATATCGAACCTGTGTCCTTAGTCTCGTGCCATTCAACCAACCACCAAGCTCCATATGTTTGTATTCAGCCGTTTTTAACGTCCCACTGCTGGACACGGACCTACGTTTAATGCAAGGAGGATAAGGCCATAGTCCACCACAGTCAAATTCAGACTTCACGTTATTTCAAATACTTACCTACTATCTTAGTCATGCCACCATAAGACCAGTGGTAATCACATTGGAAATAATTGGCACATGAAAATATCAGAATTGCGAGACTCGGGATTTGAACCCGCTTCACTCAGTTTCCTAAGCGTACGCGTCACCACAGGGCTACCATTGCCTTATATACATTTTTCATAAGTTACATAAAATAAACCTATTTTCCAGTACAAAATGTATAATAAAGTACAAAAATATCGCCAATATGTCACGTGACGTAAAAAATTAATGAACGCGTGAACCCAACGCAACAAGAACAAAAGCGCTTCACAGCGATGACAAAAACCGCCATAATTGAAACTGCCCATAGTTCCGCTGTTCGTTATTCAGCGGGCTTTGTGCTGTTTTTACCTCCATTACTTTTACAAATTATTACAGTTGTTGTTACCCAGTGATTGAATTTGCTAGATGAATTGTGTTTATTTTGACCGACTCGGCTTTGGCTTTTTGGTTTTGTATGTATGTTTTTGTGTTTGCTTGTTACGCGATATATTTACTACCAGTATAGTATTACATGATCTGTGTCTTTACTATTGTGAAACGATTTCCTTCTGGGTAGATTATATCTCGAGGGTCACATGACAATTGCAAAAAAACGTCAGTCATGAGAGTGGAATATCTAGTTTTTCAGCAATATGAATTTAGTGTGCCTTTTCGCATAAAGAAATTATTATACGTATATAAGTAATCGTATGGTACCTACTGTCGATACGTCACACTAGCAGGTGACAACTCTGGATAGTACAAATATTATTCCTAAAGCTTTAATAGAAAATAGTATTGAGAAATGCTTTAAATTCTTTAAAAAAGTAGAGAACATGATAAATCCAAGTTTTTTTTATTTTTCTTTCCCAAAAAAACTAGTGAAACACTCTTGCTTCGACCAGACCCTAACTAAATCCAATGCTAACTTTTTGTAACGCTTAAGTTTCTTATGTAAACCTATAACAACCGTCGACAAGTAAGCCTTATAATCTAACTGGTCATCCATATCTATACTAATATTATAAAGAGGGTAGCTTGTACCGAATACGCTCCGAAAGTACTGAACTGATTTAGATGAAATTTGGTCAGAAGATAGTTTGAGAACCTGGGACGGAAATCATTCCTTAAGGGGGTGAAAATGGGGATGAAAGTTTGTATGGCGAAGCAAGCTAGGGCCGAACCCGAACGAAGCGGAGGGTGAGTCGCCAGTCTAACATAATAAAATACAAATTGCCAGGAAAATATTTTTGTACTCACTCCACACTAAACTGTGGTTGCTCACTTCATACTAAAATGTTTTTTCGGATTGTAACAGTTCCCTAACAGATGAGAAAAAGTTTTAGAACTTTTGTAAAAGTTTTTGCTTACAAAGAACTTGCGCAAGCTGCACTACTCGCTTTGAAGATGTAAACAATGTGTATTTGTGGACTATTCGACTTTAAAAAACTGTACCATAACGTTTCATATATATTTTTAATCTAATTATTATGGTGTTTTATGGTTTATGTATGTAAATCGATTATTATTCATTTAATTTCTAACTTAAGTTTGGAGAGCAAACAAAAAGTATATGTTTTTACTAGGAATACCTAAAGCGATGGTGGGTCGCTTGTATTAAATAAAAATATACAATAACAATAATTTTTGTATGAAATAAAAATATAAAAATATTTTTGAGACTACCTAAATTCATGTATCTAATAAATTCGAAAGGTCGACCTTTCCTTGGTTAAAGCGTCGCTTTCAAATCTGAGCTCCTCTATACACCGCTGAAACACAATAGCGCAAAAATTAGTTTAAAAATACTTTTATGTTTTTTTAAATATATATATAATTAACTAGCGACTCACCCTCGCTCCGCTCACGTTCGTCTTTAGTTACGTGTAAATGCTTAGTATAGATTTCTCAGACATTAGATACTTTCACGCAGTAAAAAGTATCCTATATGTTGAACCGTTTAACTAGATATCATCATACCAAATTTCATCAAAATCTGTCCAGTGGTTTTCTCGTGATGCTTTCCCAGATAGACAGATAGACGAAAATTCTCAAAACTATAGATTCGGTCTCCATCGATAACAATGAAAATTGCAATAAGATTTTCCAAAAAATATTTAATGTACAGATTTCACTTAGTTAGAGTCTTATTATATGTACAGACTAGTAATTAACTAGTTGTAAATAGCGCCTTCGCATTTATTTGCATATTAATGTGAGAATATTTAAAATAGACCAGCATTTTTAAAAAATATATCGTACAAACAAACAAAAACTTTTAAATCTATGTACGATATATTGAAAACAAGAACGTGAATATGTGGGTTCATCTCATTTTTCTCCTAAAGGTTTACATTATGAAGATGAGCAAACTATTGAATATCATTGAAAGAGAAGCAGATACCTGTCAGAAATCTCCAACAGCATTCGAATTTGTTACACTGATATTCCACCATATACGCCAAGAGCTATATATTTCAAAGGATCTACAATTTACGGTACACGTGACTCTTATAAACATAGTCTTTACGTCGTTGCTATAAGAACTATATTAGAACAATATGTTACAGATGAAAGAAATACCATTCTTAAATACAGAATTTTCAGGACAAATTTGATAAATCCGCTTGGTAATTAATATTGACTTTATTCATGTTAAAAGCACATATTTACTTTACAAATCTATACATATATATATATATATATATATATATATATATATATATATATATATATATATATATATATATATATATATAATAAAATTCTATGTGAATCGAATCTGTACATTAAATATTTTTGGAAAATCTTATTGAAATAGTAGTTATTATCGATACAGAGGCCGAATTTTGAAAGAGTTTTTAGAATTTTTGTAGGTCTGTCTGTCTGGGAACACATCACGAGAAAACTACTGGACAGAATTTCATGTTTGGTATGATGATAGCTAAGTATCCTGGTCAATATATAGGACACTTTTTACTCCGGGAACGGGACTCACCCTCGCTCAGCTCACGATTTCTCAGAGATGAGAAATCGTGAGCTGAACGAAGGTGAGTCGTTAGTATATAAATAATACATTATCTAATAAAAACGCTAGATTTAAGATTTAGCTATTCACTTGCCCCAAAGGTTTTTAGGGTTCCATACTTAAAGGATTGATTAATATCCTATTACTAGGACTACTACTTACAAATCGTTTTTCCGTCCGTTTGTATCACTTTCAAGGACTCGTATAAGTTAGTAGGAAAACATTTTAACAGATTGTATATTATTAAAGAATTCTCATATAAAAAAATGGAGTCAACATACACTAATTTCAAAAGAATAACTCATTTAGAAGGAACATAAGGTGTTAAGCTTGTTGCGATTATAATCTAACTAAAGTGATATAACTAAAAATATAACATGGGCCTAGTATGATCTATTCTCTCGCACTAAATAATTTCTTAGTAAGTTTATGAATTCTGACGTAATATTTGAAATTACTCATTTAAACACCTGCTGGTAACCCAAGGATTAAAAGTGACAAATTATAAATTGCCTTATAATAAAACCAAATCAAATTAAATATTTTTCAATTATTTATATATTTTTTGCAAAAATATGTATACATGTATGTCCCACAACATTTGAGTGTTTGGTCACCGTCACATAGACATAGGTGGGGGGCAGGTGAGGGGGTCGTCGCAGCTTTCGCAGCTTTATGGAATCCTGAAATACATCGCCCTTTGAGCTGCGACAAACCTTTTGAAATCTTCATTTTTCCCAATGTTATTCGGTTATTAAGTCGGGCTGTTTGATGTTATTTTCATTCAAAGTACAAGTTAGTACTAATTTTTATGATTTTTTGAATAGATATTATCATTATTTTATGTAAAAGTAAATATTTCTATTGATTGGTTAAGCCGCAGAAATTATAAAATTAGGGTCCATTCAAAAGAAAGGAGGACTAAAAAGTATGATAAAGGTATTTGTTTTCATCCATACAAACTTTTATGGTAAATATATGTTAAAAATTGACCAAGTTCATGTTAAAATACGTTTAATGTAAATGGAAAAGGGAATATTTGCTCCTTAATTAAAAAGCACTTAAGTAAAACTCTTAGGATGAATCACGACAATCTGTCCACAATAGAGCAGATATCGAGTAGAGAATCGTACAACGTATGAACAATAAATTTGATACATACTAGCCACTCACCCACGCTTCGCTCGGGTTCGTCCCTAGGTACATTTTATTTTTTTGGGCAGAACCCTAATTCTTTTACTGAAATTAAAGTAGCCTAAGCTACTCCTTATAACATCAACTACCTGCCAGTGAAATTCCCGTAAAAATCGGCCCAGCCGTTTCGGAGATTAGCAGGAACAAACAGACAGACAGACAAAAATTATGAAATATGTGTTTTTCTTATAAGTGCCGTATATAATTCCATATGCATTTAGTAAAAAGCTGTTATTTTGACATTACAAACAGACACTTCAATTTTATTTATCTGTATAGATTTTTTTACATGATTCAAAAACAAGTTATGATATTAATTATTTTAATAAAATTAGACACACAAAGTTCCTAGTTATCAATCCATATTATTACACCAATTCAACATCTTAGAAATCTAACAAAGATATAAAAAAGATATTCAAATCCCATATTACTTAAAACTCTTGTCGTTCGTTATAAACGAGTTAATATAATTCATCAGCAAACTCGAACTTTGAATCCAAATACGTTTTTGTCTTAAAATAATGGCATGCCAAATAACATCATTTCCGGAGTGCGAGTGTACGGGGTACGGGGTGCGAGGGTGCGGGGGTGCGACGGGGGTCCGACAATATTTGCTGACTTCCGCCAAACAAATAACACAAGTTGTTTTTGTGCTGTTGAAACGCCCGAAATGATTTAACGCTAGGACAAACCTACCCACGTTTTCTATTTCACTAATAAAATTACAACAATCCATAGCTAGTCGAATATTTTAACCGATTTCCAAAATAGAGAAAGTACTCAGTTTGATTGAAGTCTTTGCTAATGTTGATTCTTTTATTTAAAGAATCGGTTAAAACTCAAGGGTAGGTTACAACTTCAATTGCTATGCAGCATATTTTAGAGATATTTTAAAGATATTTTAAAGTTTTAGACAAATTTTCGGTTAAAATATCAATGTATTAATTAGTGCTAGAGTCCGCCGAGTGGTTGAAATTCGACCGGAATCATTATTAATAATTTGAAGAAAACATATTATAGGAATAAAATTACCTATCTATATAAAAAAAACTGTTTCCAAAAAAATATTATTAATAACACTAAAGCTCTTCAACAGCTACTAAATTAAAAAAAAAAAGAAAATTGTTTGACCAACAGAGAAGTAAAAGGTACTGGACTATTTTGTCTTTGCCTATTTATATTAGTATACATACTCATAAATCAAAAACAAACTGAAACAGAAATAATCAGCGATGAATGATCAAGGAGCAGAACTACCTTTTGTGCAGGTGGTACATTCCTTACGGACTTACATACTGAAATTAATTTAAATTTAAAATGTTTGACGATTAAAAGGTTGTGATAATCTATTTGAATAAAGTATAATATTTTGATTTGATCAGGGTTCTCTTTGGGTAGGTTGTCCTTTGACTACGGAACCCTAAAACGAGATAAATTTAACAGGTTAACCCAAAATGCAATAAGCTTTCAAGTTATATTAACCAATAAGCGAACAGACAAACCAATTTGCATATACATCGGGCCAAAATGTGCCAAACTGTTAATATGAGAGTAAGTAATTATACCATTAGCGCGACTAAGATAAACTTGTAAGTACGCAAGAGTTGGCTGCTGAGATTATGCGATATATTGTCGCATACGCTGTGCATTATTAAATGAGTTCGCTTTAGTTTAACAACGGGGTTGATTAATACTACAATCCGCTTCGACTTTGCTCAGTTATCTAATATGTTTAAACGAGCTATTCCTGTATATATATACTAGCATTGCCCGCGGTTCCGCCCGAGTTCAGATGACCAAAAACCAAATTCTTAGGCTTTACATATTAATATAATATTACATTGCAGTTTTTGTACTTTTTCTCAAAAATGATATATATATATATATATATATATATATATATATATATATATATATATATATATATATATATATATATATATATATATATATATATATATATATATATATATATATATATATATATATATATATATATATAATCTGAATCTCGGAAACGGCTCCAACGATTTTCATGAAATTTAGTATACGTGGGGTTTCGGGGGCGATAAATCGATCTAGATTAGTCTTATGTCTAGAAAAACGCGTGTTTTTGAGTTTTGTCTAAGTTCGAATCTCGATTTCGCATACAAAGATTTTACTTTTTTTTAAAATATTTATTCAAGTTTTATTTAAAAAAAAGACGCACAACTGACAATCATAGGTGTCCGGGTTCGAATCCCGGTCGGATACAAAGGTATAATTAATTATTTTTTTTGTATTTATTCAAGTTTTTAGTTTAAAAAAAAAAAAGAAAATTGTACTTCCTACCAAAATCTCCGAGCGAAGCTCGGTGGCCCAGGTACTTATACTTTTAAATAGCACCAAAGTACCGTACATGTTCAGCCCTTTTTAACGTCCCACTGCTGGGCACGGGCCTCACTTCAATACGAGGGGGATCAGGCCAAGCTGGCCAAGTGCAGATTGGCGGGCTTCAGATGTCTTTCGAAAACTCACTAGGTCTTCTCAGACATGCAGTTTTTCACGGTTTTTCTTCGCCGTAAGACAATACCTTACAATATTTGTTAATTTTAATGTAAACATTTTTTTTATAATTGTAATAAGTTTTATAATTCAATATTAAATATTATTTATTTAATTGCTATTGTTATATATTTTTTTCAATTATAGTTACATATTATAAATGCGGAAATGTTAGTTACCCTCTCCTTCTATAACGCAACAGCGATCGATGTGATTTTTTTCTAGTCAGGTACATAGATTATTTTTTAAACACACCATCTATCTGTAGTAACTGATAGTTTTGAAACGTCATATACCTTTTGCATGACCGTGTTTCAGGAAAAAAAATCGGAATTAACTCGCGAAAAAATATCAAATATTCGTAAATCTAAGAAAGTGTAGAAAAAAAACCTTCTACTTGATAATAAAGAGAAGATAGACGCCTCTAGAAAATTTGAAACTACCTTATCTACTTGTTAAAGAAAACGCAAAAAATGAACTCCATCCGTTTAATCGTGGTAGGAATGTTAATTTTATTTTTAACAAAAATAAAATTAACATTTGTAATATTCATTAGAATAATAATAATTTAACAAGATATTATAAAAATAATTCTATTGCATTAAGCAATACAAACCAAGGTCACCCTATTCAGTGCCGAAGGCATTGACGCAAAAGATGTCTTCCGCACCCAAAACACAAGGAAGGTATGAAATTTAAAATTAATCTTGAACGTAATACAATGAATTGACATAACGACCGACATTCTGAAAGAAATTGTTCATTTCCAGGCTTTAACAAGCGGAATGAATGCGAATTGGAGTAACAGAAAATCTTCATCTTTAATATTTTAATCTTTGAAATAAAGAATATATTGTCTATACTAAAACATGTTTTCGTGGAATCGATTATTCAATTCTTTTTCTTACGACAGATTCAAATCCCGTATGAACCATGGATATTTTGCGTCGGTCGTGCTTATATTGAAAATCTACACTGATATTATAAAGAGGAAAGATTTGTATTTTTGTATGTTTGTAACGAATAAACTCAAAAACTACTAGACCGATTTAAATGAAGTTTGGTAAGAAGATAGATTGAGACCCTGGGAAGGACATATGATATTTTATTTTTTCAATCAAAATATATTTATTACACTTTAAGATATTATTTTTTTACGGAGTCAAGGAAGGGTAGAGGTGCACTAATAAATTATTTAGTTTAAATAAATATACATATATTGAGACATTAACACAGCACCATCTAGTTCCATGGTAAGCTACTTAAACTATTAATTTTAACTATAAATACCCACAACTGGAGTATAAACATTGGTGCTCATCATACAAATGAATGCGGGGGTCCCGTTGGGGAACGGGACTCGAACTCGCAACCGCTGTCATAGCTAGTAGGATCAGAAACTGAGCCAAACGTGTCGTCAAACTTTATTCATATTAAGCTACTTATTCATTAACACGTTCGCTGCATTACGAGATCTATCAGATCTCTTGCAGGACTTTTGTATTGTGCGTTGACTATAATCGTGTTGTTTCACTCCTTGCGGGAGGCTCTAACGTGTAAAGTTCTTTAAGTATGAGTAGAACAAATATACATATTTGCTTCCTACTTAAAGGTGAATTCGAGGACATAAAAAAAATAAATAGAGATGGATTAGGTCCCTAACGCACAGTAGTATAATTATTTTTATTCCTTGCGTTAGGAGACATGTCGATACTCGTGGAATCGTACGCCTCGTAGACGCAAGAGAGGGAGGGTGGGTGGCGCGGGCGCTGTGTGAATCGATTTAGTGTTGTCCTAGTGTCGACGTGGGAGGTTGCGCGCACGTTTCGAAAAAGTGTAAAAAAATTTTTATTTAATATATTTTATATTAATATATTTTATATATTTTATATTTAAAAAAAATGTATTTAAATAAATTTTTATTTATTTTATATTTAAATAAATTTTTATTTAATATATTTTATATTTAAAAAATTTTTTATTTAATATATATATATATATATATATATATATATATATAATATATTATATATATATATATATATATATATATATATTATTTAATAAAATTGTTTTATTTTGGTAAGATTTCTAAGAATGAAAAATCAACGCCGGATTATAGTGCTGCATCGTCCAGTATAATTACGATTTTGGAAAATATAATGCTTTTTATTACAGAATTCCCCGAAGGAAGATGTACAGATCATGTTTTCCAACGTGGCGACAAAAAAAGACGTTGTGTGGGTTGTTATGAAAAATTACGACGCACATTAAACAGCACTGACGCTTCTAAAAAAAGCTAAAAAAATTGTTACCATTTGCGCGCAATACAAATAATCAATGTGCTTACCATGTTTTAATGAAAAACACTTTCCATAGTCCAAAATAAACTTCTTTAATAAAATTTTTCAATCGACAACTGAGATATTATTTTATTCCCATCACTACTTACTACACATATTGAACTATCTTCGGTTGCGGTACGAGATACAATCGATATCTAATTTTTTTTTGATATTTGTAGTTTATTCTAATGTCATAACTGCGTGCGAGCCTAGTAAAATGTAAAGCAATAGGCTCTCTTGACCCACAAAAACTTCAAAATATATGTCATTAGTTTTTTGGAAGATATAAATTCTTTTCAAAACTGTATTTTTAGGAGACTGATTAGGTCTCTAACGCACCAAAGGGTAGGCTAGTTTCGAGATCTTTTAGGTCTCCAAAGCACCAGCTGAAAGTTCTTTCAAAATGATGGCGCAGTGAACGTGTTAAAAGAAAAATGAAAATCGATCTACAATTATTGGCGAAGTATCATGTAACTTTAAAATACAAAAAAACAGACCGTTTGAAAATATTATTTTGAAAGTAAATCAAAAATGTGAACTCGGTAATATAATTCAGTAATATAGGTCAATTTTAATAAATGTTAAGTACTGAACTGAGATCGGCAGTTTAGTAATCAAGGCAAAGTAGAGTTTTAGCGCCTCTTAATAAATAATTAGGCCACAAGGCGAAAGGTTGAAAGGAGATGGAAATTTTACGAGCGACGTTATTAGACTCGCTATTATCATAACAGGTCTTAAAAATGTTCATTGCTACTGAAATTCTTATTACTTCATTATTATAAAAACAGTTTTTGAAGATATTTCCGATTATTTGACACTAACAAGAAAATTAACTTAAAATGTATACTCGCTACAAAATTAAGAGGGACTACATCAGTCATCGTTTCATTCATTCATTTTCAATTCATTCAGTCAATCGTTTTACAATTGTTTATTTAAATTATTTTTGTATGTTTAATTAACTTAAGTAATTCAAAGTGAATTTCTTATTAAATTTACGACTTAAAAATACAGTTCTGATTGCTATGCACTAAAACCTATACATATAATAAAATCCTAAGTCGAATCTGTACATAAGATATTTTTTGGAAAATTATTACAGAGGCCGAATCTATAGATTTTAGAATTTTTATCTGTCTGTCTGTGACCGCATCACGGAATAACTACTGGAAGGATTTTGATGGAATTTGGTATGGTAATAGCTGGTTATCCAGGTCAACATATAGGATATTCTTTACGACGCGAAAAAATATCTCTGAGAAGTCTATACTAAACGTTAAAACGTAACTAGGGAGGAACCCGAGCGGAGCAGGGTGATTCGTTAGTACAAGTATAAGACTTATAAACTTATAGACACGGTATGATATTATCTTCATCAATAAATAAACGCCTTCTCGATTTCTGCTCACAAGTAATATTATTCTTATTACTATTTCGTTATAAAAATATTCTAACACTAAGGATTACTTATTTATATTACTTAAAAACCTTGGCAAGGAAAAATCTTGTAAAAATGAGTATTAAACTCTTATAAAGTCTGACGCCGCCGATATTATCCTTTGTACTTTAGTAAAGCATTGATGCTTAAATAATAATTGGCCAAAAGCTCGTCTGACTCGCGCATCGAGGGTTCTGTACCAAACTTTTATAGTGTTATGTGTTGTCTTACATAATAATGTATATACTTATACTTCACATTATATCTTTAGCCACAAAAGACCTTACTAGCCGAAATTTTTCCACACCTGAAAAACTTTACCGAAAGTAGCACTATTACGTTATTTCAGTCACAATAATTACAACTTTAGAAGCTTGCAACTCATAAGCTATTGACTTATTAACACACAGCACCATCTAGTTCCATGGTAAGCTACGAGGCTTGTGTTATGGATACCAGATAGTTGGTTCACTACACATACATATATAACATTAAATATAAACACCCATGACTAGAGTACAAACGTTCGTGCTCATCACACAAATGAATGCCCCCAGCGGGACTCAAACCCGCTACCGCTGGCACAGCAAGTAGGGTCCAGTTGTGTCACTACAAACTGAGCCAAATGTGCTATCAACTAAATTTGTCTGTAAACTAAATAGTACCAATTATCCCCGACTAAAATGCCTGGGACAGACGTATATGAAGAAACAATTTCCGACGAGTTCTGATCCAAACGGCAAAACCTTGGTTACAGAACTCTAAAATGATCAAATCCGATAAGGCCGGGAGAGAGGGATAAGTTAGTTTAATTTAGGGAAGCTTCCTTATTGTGAGACGGTCCACAGACGGTGATTCTCCTTTCAATCCTTTTCGTAAATAAAATGGTATTTATTGGAAAAGTTTCAAACCTCTCACGAAGCCTATTGTGGCTCTTTCAATTTACTATCTAAATTGCTGCGATGTGTTCAGTTGTTCCAACTCCCCATATATATAAAAGTTTTATCTTTATTATATTGGATTTTGTTTATTGCCCTATTTAATAAATATTTGGTATTATATTTATTGATAGTGTTTATGTACTTACTTAAATAAATTAACCAAGTATTGTAAGGTTGCATATTTATATATGAGCGTTTTAATGGAAAATAATATACTTGATTAATCTATACATATTATAAAATTGTAAGCCGAATCTCTAGATTAAATATTTTTTTGGAAAATCTTATTGAAATAGATATTTTTATCGATACAGAGGCCGAATCTATAGTTTTTAGAATTTTTGTCTGTCTGTCTGTTACCGCAACACGGAAAAACTACTGGAGGGATTTTGATGAGATTCGGTATGATGATAGGTGGTTATACGGATCAACATATAGTATACTTTTTACAGCGGGAAAATATCTCATCTCTGAGAAAAAATACAAAAACTGTTTAGAATAAAACCACGATGATACTATATATATATTTTAGCAAGGTAACTTACTAAATAAGGCAAAACTATTAAAAATAGCTTATCTTGAAAAAAATAACAATAGCGCTATTTTATTTGGTTTTTGGTCATCTGAACGCGGGCGGAGCCGCGGGAAATGCTAGTTTGTAATAAATAATTAAAAGATATGGAAGCTGAAACAACCATTACAGAATTTGTAATCAATCTGTCTGGTGCTGCTGTATCCGCTAACTTCCAGAAGGGCATAATCCACTTTGGCGGAATTTCCCCTGACAGGAAAGAAATTCGGTCGATAAAGCAATAAGCAATAACGTATAATAAGCAATTTACTTAAGCATAAATAAGTTTTTATGTTTTTTTATTATAAAAGGTTATATGTTTAAATTTCATTTATGTTTTAAGTATCTATTTATTTGTTGCAACAAACGCAAAATTTTATTTAAATATTTTTAATGTTTAGTATAGGTTTCTCAGAGATGAGATATTTTCCCGCAGTTAAAAGTATCCTAAATAATGACCCAGATAACCAGCTATCATCATATCAAATTTCATCAAAAACCTCCAGTGGTTTTTTCGTGATGCGGTCACAGACAGACAGATTGAGGCCTCTGTATTGATAATAATGTCTATTTCAATAAGATTATCTAAAAAAATATTTAATGTACCAATTCGATTCAGAATTTTATTATATGTATAAGTTTACATAACTGAAATGGAAAAGGTCTGAACTAATATCGTACTCGTAAATAGATGGGGCAATGATTTGCCTAACGTTTATAATATGTTTTTTGTGGAAACGGTCACATGTGAAATATATGGTTTATAATTAATTTTGACCACCGACGCATTAGTACGTAAATGCTTTATGTGCGGTTGTTGGGACGAATATCATTAGAACCAATATTTTGTACCCCATGTATTAAAATTAAGCCAGTGGTAGCCCAGTGGTAATGCGCTCGCAAGGGAAACTGAGTGAAGCGAGTTCAAATCCCGGGTCTCGCACTTCTGATATATTCATGAGCGACTCATTTCCAATAAGATTACCACTTGACAAACGGCGAAGAAAAACATCGTGAGGAAACCTGCATGTCTGAGAGAACCTAGCCAGTTATCAAAAGACATATGAAGTCCGCCAACCCGCACTTGGCCAGCGTGGTGGACCATAGCCTGATCCCCCTCGTATTGAAGGGAGGCTCGTGCCCAGCTGTGGGACATTAAAATGGACTGAATACATTCATTAAAAAACTATATTTTACGTTTTCCTATGCTAAAAATATTTTTTTTACCTTTTGTGCACTGAAAATAAAGCTCTATATATGTGTAACTTATATTTAAAACTTAAAAGTTTGATTTTATGCACAGATAATCAAACATATTGTAATGACTTATTTTTGTTACTTTTTTAGTCTTGTCTTTATTCGATAAATACTTACTATTGAAAATACCTGAAAATACCTTTTCTGCGCAAGAATCGAAGCCGCATTCTCTAGTGTAGAGGCAGATGCGACCACAATGCAAGAAAGTTGTCAAGATGTATTAAATTAAGCCATAAAAGCCCTACTGTTCCATGTAATTATATATATATATATAATATATATATATATATATATATATATATATATTATATAATATATATATATATATATATATATATATATATATCTTCAGATGAACGCTACATTTAATCTTAAAGTATGCCAAAGGATATTATATTACAAATTCCTTTTACGTAGCATGTTTAACGGCAGCATTAAACATTTCCGTCCTCAAAAACAAACCGATTTTATCGACAAAGTGTTGTTTTTCAACGTTAAAAATACTTTTACGTTTACTAAAGCGAATGTAAGTCATAACTCTAACACTTAAATAATTACTCAGGTAAATTAACGTCTTTGTCTTTGGCAGTAGCCCTGTAGTTACTCGCGAAGAAAATACCGCCTTTGTTCGCGAAGAAAAAACTTCGTTCGACTCTTAACTTGGGTAGACTGCAGCAGTTTGTCACATCAGAGGTCGTAGGTTCCATTACAACATAAGCTCAATTTCATCATATAGATTTAAATATAGATTTCGCCTAGTTAATTATGTAATTTGATGAGAAGATTTTGATAAAATCCACCTAGAAAGATAGATGGTATTTATAATCCCAAAACATATTCAATTTTTTTCACAATATTAAAATATCTCTATAAATACACAATAGATAATTTTAATGTAACATCTACAGCATGGTCATACCACAAAAGTACATATTGAACAGAAGTCCATTAAGCTGTAATTAAAGGTCCCACTAACAATGTAATAAAAATCGTTTTTAACGAAGTAATTTCTTTTCAGTATGCAGCCATAGCCTATAGTCATAATTCAGACCTCACCAGCCCTCGACCCTTGTGATCGAGAAGTGCTTCTGATTAATTAAAATTGATAGCTTGGAACACGACGTATCCCAAGTAATAGACGTGAGCGAACTTGACAACCCTTTGACGAAACAATTGCTTTGTTAAACTTATCAGTCGTTGAAGGTTGAGATTGTCTTGATTGGTTTTGCTTTCAAATTTCCGTATGACACGTGATATTTTCGCTAATTGTTAACCGATCTCATGAATCTTATTTTAATGGATAAATTTAAGCTTTAGGATGGTTTTGGATAATTTACAGTGGTATTTTTTTAAATTGAAACGTAATTATTTTATATATAAATCTTGAGGTCTATTTAAACCCAACAACAAAATCATTGTTTGCTGTTTTCACTACTGAACCTAAGGAACCACGAGTTTTGTGAATATTATTGTGTTGATGTCCCTTTCCCTCTACATTTCCAGTTAAGTTTATATTTTGTTTAACTATATAGATGTTTATTTATCACATAACATATTAAGTGAATAACGTAGAATATATAAAAATTTCGACTCAAATAACACTTTGTAATATGTCTTAACTTAATCCACTGTAGCGTTACATTCTTCTCTGCTTAATTGGAAAAACTGACGGCTTGAAAAGTCAACGTCAGGTACTCGTAAGTAATAAATAATTCAAGAGACAGGGATAGAAGTTTGAGGCGGTTAGGAGAAGGTTCTTTGTCAAATTTCGGTGAAAGTTAAGGCTTTATCGAGTTTATGCTAAGAATATTTTGCGTTTCGAATAAATTCGCGGATGAATTCGTTTATGTGTCCTTAAAATTCGATTAAGGAGTTTTGTACGTTTAAGAAAGTTTTATAGATTGAATAATAATTTTGCTATAGTGCGTTACTGAAAATAACTTATTGCTCCCAATGTTTAACAACCTCTGGTACAAAAATGGCACATGTCATATAGTATCAATTGATGTTCTTCAAAACGTATATTCGGAAAGTACTTTTAATTTACATAAAATTATGAGTGAGGATGAATAAATATAATTAGTTTTCTTAATTTATACTTCCATTATTAGTATTTGGTAGCTTCTCTTTATATGTACACATACTATTATATACCCTCTGCTCTTTCCGTTAAACTCTCGCATTCGTATAATGATGTACAAAATTTTTAACTTTATCACAGAAATTGACTTGTGATAGATACAGATCTACAAAGTGATCAAACACGAGTCCCATATTTCCTTATAGGATGCGGAACCCCAAATAGCAAATTTACTTATAAAAATCCAGCATTATTTACTTATACAAAATACTTACAGAAATACACTATTTTTGTTCATAGAACAACATTAAACCCATTTAAGGGCTCAAGAGAAAAATGCCGGCTAATGCTTCATTACAAGGAAAAGGCCGGGCAGAAGATGGGGCCAGATAGCTTATTGTCGAGATTCATCCTTCATCGCGCCTTATAATTTATCACGTTACACCATATTTTAACCGATTTCAGAAAAAGAAGAAAGTTATATTAAGTAATAAGTATAAAGAACAAGGTATTCAATTCTGCTGTTTCCTTTGAGGGTTATTTTTCAGTACGTTGACGATAGCTTCGCCAATTAGTTATTATTTGGTTTTCATAATTCATTTTTTTAATGAATATATTATATATAATTTATATTTAGACCTCAATATTTATATTTGTTTTTAGTCCTTCAATTTAGGTTAAACTATCAATACTACTAGCAGTACAACTTCCGATCGCTCCCAAACTTCACAGGATCACCCGCTGAATGTGAAAATTGTCGGGATATTTCATCAAATTCGCTCCAGCTATTTTGGAGTCCATAGAGAACATACACACACCAATTTCTATATACATATGTATACGTATAAATTAAAACACACAATGGTATCCAAAGACTAAAAGTCTCTATCTTTCATTTGATTACTAGTTGTGGCCACTCTTTTTGTTTGTTAGCTGACAAACTTTCACATTTATAATAGCAGCGTGATTATTTCCATTTTCAGTGTCTCATGGGCGAAAAAACCAATAAAAATATTTTATTCATCAACAAAATGTTTAAAAATTACAAACAAGGTTGAAATCTCCTTTTAAGTGTAAAAAACCAATCTCGCTCTTCTATAGCCACACCAAAAAATCTATGAGGTTTATGAAAAGACGTATCCACAAGTTAGTTTAGTTGCTCTGCTTTATGTTCTTACAATAAATGCAAGAGGCATTTATTACATTCGACCCAGATCCGATTCAGGGTAAGACTTAAAATAATTGCTGTTTAAAATGTAACATGAAAGGTTAAAAGGTTAAATGTTTTATAAAGAAGTAGTATAGGTTTCCTATGCGAATAAGTTATAATCGATCTCAATATCGACATCAGCAATGCATGAATTCGAGTTTTTAATACTTATTTGTATATCAAGGCCACTCACCGAGTCACCGAGTTATAATATCACTCTTGAGTTATAATTATTTTAACTAAAACTTTCTTTAAAAGTAATCTAATATAATTAAGCCTAAGGGGTGACATTTAATCTTGAATATACGGAACGTTATTTGAAGTATCTATAATGAATTGATTGAAAAAAAAATCGATTCAGCAAGATATATTAAATAACTTATTTAAAAATATACAACTGAATTAACTATCTCTTATTGAAATCGGTCGAAATCAGAAACACAAACAAAAATACGTTGTGTTTTACAATATGTCTAAAAGTTTATTGAAAAAAAATTTACAGAAACAAAAAAACAGACTGCGTAAGATGCCAACTAAACAGATGATAACAAATTCACGTCAAAACAGTATTATGCAGACAAAGTTGTGTAGTAAGAATTTCTACAAGTATTAGACATATCTATTCGTAGGTTCTTTCGTGCATACAACTTCATCGAAATTATTTAAAAGAAAAGTAAAATAAAATAAACAAAAAAAATATATTTTCCTACATATATCCATCAGGGAAAATCCAACATGTCAGGTACAAAACGGATCATAGCATTTATTTTTAATACATATTCGCATGACAGCTGTGACGTATTATTATCTCCATATTACCAAAATGTGTTTGTTTATATATTATGCATCTCATAAGCGTTATTCACGATGAAATTATTTTGATTAACCTGAAAACAAACATCATATATACGCTATATATGATGTTATGCTTATCTCTTACAGTTGCGGAAATCACCAGTTCGACTCCTGCTCAATGTAAAATGCTCACAATACTTTTAAAATTTAAAAGTTGTCCTGGTGCTACGACTAAAATTATTATAATATTCAGCCCTTTTTAACGTCCGACAGCTGGGCACGGGCCTCCCTTCAATACGAGGGCGGTCAGGCCATAGTCCACCACGCTGGCCAAGTGCGGGTTGGCGGACTTATCTTTCGAAAACTTGTAATATTTTCTCAAACATGCAGGTTTTCTCACGATGTTTTCCAAGTGGTAATTAAGTTGGAAATGCAATTAGTATCCTATCTTTAAATACTTACAAAAATAGAAAATTGACATATCAAATCGCAGAGAGAAGAAAGCATATTTTAAAAACCATAATCAACACGTACTCACATATTGAACAAATGATAAACATTTCGTAAAAGTAATATAACTTAAAACAATAATTTGTACATGTCGACTGATCGTAACACAACTTAGATGATAACTTTTTAAGGGGAGCTATACAAAGATTGGGAAACCCACTTTAGCTCATAGACAACCAAACTTGGTTATTCCATGGATATTCGCTATATACGCTGGATTTGTTTATTTTTCCCACAATCCACTATAGTAATAGTTTATTGTTGTCTGTTGTGTGTTGTCTATCTATACTAATATATAAAGCTCAAGACTTTGTTTGTTAGAAAGCATCAATCTCTGTGCTTCTAATTTCTTTTGCATTTTACAACTGATTTATTGAAGAAAGTTATAGATGTGTTATCATATTACACTACGGCCTTTAGGAGCGGAGTATATATAGATAAATTAATTTAGTTATTACCTAGAAAGATTTCTGGGAGTTTAAAAATTGGTAGTTTTAAATCGAATCTAAATCGAAAAAAAATCGAATAAGAGGGCAAAGTCTGGTAGTAGTAAGCTAGTATAATTTTATATATATATATTTATATTCAGCTTTTAACAGCAACAGCACGTTGAATGAATACAATTTTACTGTTTATGTCTGGCTTAAATTAAATCCGCTGCAGCCTCCGGCGCTAGAGATGTCCTTGTAATGAGTTTAGTTTGTGAACTAAACACGTGTGTTAGTCTTCCTCTTCCGGCGTAGCTTTGAAAGCAACAATTGCAGTGAGCTTTTGTAGGAGACTTAAAGTTAAGTAAATTTCTTATTTAATATAATATATTTGTAGTTTTTACTGAAAGTCTTTTTTACATTTAACCATCTTGGCGAACTTAGTTATATCTAAAACCATTACTAACTACGCAAGATGTCCGGTTCACTTATCTTATTTTAGTAAATACATTTATTATTATTAACATTCTTAATTCTACCACATTAAATGCTTAAAAAACTGCTGATTTTATTACATAACTTCACAAAATATCATTAAGGGTCATAATCATTTAAAAATTCCTTGTGCTTGCTTTTGGTTGAAATTTTAAAGATGAACGGAAATAATAGCTAGTTAGTTAAATAGTTAACACTATCAATTAAATTTTAAAAAATATATTAAAAATACAGCTACGACCAAACAACGTCGCGTACCACAACTAGTCTAATGTAATGACCTGGCTTTCTAAAACAAACTATAATATTATTTTTACATCACATAAAGTAAATATTAAATCCTCTAGGGGCATAACCAACAGACCTTAAACACACTTCTTATGTCCAAATTTTAAGAGCTATTTTTCGGTATCTCAGCATTACATCTGGAGGCTGTATAATTAAACGTTCGTAAGAAAACTGTCATCTTTGCCCAATGTAATTACGCGTGTGCCCTCTGATTTCCCCGGTGGCTGACTCGCTCGGGGCGACGGACAAACTCAACGTTGCTGTCATTATCTAAAAATCCTATTTTAGATGCGAATTGAATAATTTTTAGTATTTTTACTGTGGTTAGGATCATATATTGTTATTATAATAAGCGAATGTACTAAAAATCAGCATTTTCCCCTTAATTCGATCACTCGTAGGACTACAGTTCTGTCAAGACGTTTAAAGCATGTGGAGCTAGCACAACCAACTTGGACACGTGTTTTTTTTGTGTATGCTACACGATAACTTTGCCAATTATGATCCGTTTTTCATTATTATTTTTTTAATTATTTGATAATAATAATAATAATCGTTCATTTGTAGCAAAAGATCATGTTACAAAATTATACTCTTTACACAACTGTTGTTCTTAAGACATAATATAAAATTATCCAGAAAAAGTGCTTAGGAGCTCGTACTAAGAAAACCTACTACAAGCACCGTTACCTTCCTCAAGATTTCCACTAATAGCGTCTAAGAAAATAGTATTGAAATCAGTAAACAATACAATATGAAAACAAACTGAAATACCTGAAAAGTTGAGTTATGATCAATTTATTATTCTTCGCAATATTCATCACTAATTGCCGTCGCATTGTTCCCGAGGCACTGGTAAATTGGACGGCACAATTTCCTTCAACCTTTTCGCGCTTGTTTTTGATGAATACTGCGATGAAGCCATTTTATTTCCTTAATGACGAAAAACTGGTTAATGGATATCTTTTCTTTACTGAGTTTTAAATTATGTTTATGTTTAATTACAGCAGTGACAGAACATTGGCAACGCGCTCACTTAGAAACTAATGAAAGCTGGTTAAAGTCCTGGATCTCGCACCGCTGAAATTTGCCTAATTAGGCAAAATTTATCAATTACATAATGTGCAACTGCTGTCTACAAATGACCTTTCTCTTGCAAAGAAAATAGAGGGCACGCTATAATTATATGTAATATTTTTACTATTTTTTCTTTGTTTGCTTGTCCTTACTACATACGCTATTTGCATTTTCGGTCTATTTTATTAATAGTATAACAAAAGGAGTCACGAATTTTCTTGATAATTTCTAACATATTCATCAAAATAGCTAACGCACTAATATGCATTACACTTATTATTCAGATAGATAGTGCGCGTTGATTTCCCCGGAGGCGGCTGACGATCTCTCCACAGCACCGAGTGTACGCTGTAATATGCATCCGTGTGTTTATTTAATAAAACATCGTCTTATTATGATACCCTAACTAAAACTGGTGGGATTTATGGGGAAAGTACAATTAATATGACATAGTTGACATTAAACTGAAAGATTTATGATTATGATTATTAACTGGACATTTGGCCAGCATGTGGACTGTGGCCCAATTCCTCTCGCATAATGATTAGGTTTTTAAAAAAACCTTAAAAAAGCTAAATTGTTGTGTCTGTCACCTTTCCATGCTTATAACTCTTTAAAAGATGTCAGCAATAAGAAGAATTTTGACAAGGACATAGATTAAATCATGGTGACATGGGCTTCCTTTCATCCTCGTCTCGCTTTCTATGCAAGCGAAGTCGCGAGAATAACTAATGTATTATATGTCAACTGATATTTAAAGTCAGGAAAGAACAACAAAGAACCGACAATGAATGTATGAATGAATACACGAGTACCCTATGAAGTCAAATGTCGTGGGTTTGTTTACTAAATTAAACGTAATATTTTCTTTGTTTTCATCTTAGTACACTCATTTTTTCTATCACTACAATAATTATTACAATGCAGAAATCTTCTAATATTTTACTCAGAACATTAACCCAATTTAGAAAACTCGTCCAAATAGTTGGAAGATCAAAAGAAATTTATTTAAATTTGAAAAGCTTAAAAAGCTTAAACATTATTGCTCTTAATTAATCCACTATTCCGCTAATAAATACCAGCTAGTAGCTTTTAGAAATAAAAGCGTAATAAATTGCGAGTGTTCACTTGCGTTAGATTTATTCGCTACAGATAAAAAGAAACCATTGCAAGTCTCAAAGCTACTTCTAGGAAGAATCTTTGATACATGAAAATAAGGATTTTTATAATTGTTGTGGAAGCAAAAGGAAAGTTAATGCATATGCATGCAAGATATTTCTTTAGACTTACAAAGCTACTCTACAGTAGTACCGACATTTCACTTCTTTAACTAAAAACGCAAAGACACGTCTCGATTTTTATTCCAATTTTGTTGATTACTAGCATTGCCCGCGGCTCCGCCCGCGTTCAGATAACCAAAAACCAAATTCTTAGGTTTTACAGATTACTATACTCTTACATTGCTGTTTTTGCATTTTTTCTCAGAAATGAGATATTTTCCCGCGTTAAAAAGTATCTTATATGTTGACCCGGATAATGAGCTATCACCATACCAAATTTCATCAAAATCCCTCCAGTGGTTTTTTTGTGATACAGTAACAGACAGACAGACAGAAAAAAAACTAAAAATAATAGATTCGGCCTCTGTATAGATAGTAATGTTTATTTTAATAAGATTTTCCAAAAAATATTTAATGTACAGATTTGGCTTGGTTACATTTTTATTATATGTATAGACTAAGTTTTAATTGTGGCACCGATCTCGTAGTTTATTTACAAATAAAAGCTTCATTTCTAAGGTGCATAATATTAGATAGTCTATAACTTTCCATAATAAATACTAATATAAGCTAGAAAATGTATAGAACTTATTTCTCACGCGAGTGTCGAATTGCCGTCCCACTGGACTTTGAAACTTTAAGAGTGAAAGTAATAGGACAGTGCACGTATGTATACTTGCGCTCATACTTATACACTACTAGCGGCTCACCCTCACTTCGCTCGGGTTCGCCTCTAGGAAACGGCAAAAACAAACCTATCCCACGGGAACTCTACCTTTTTCCGGGTTAAAAAGTAACCTATGTATTATTCCAGACTATAATCTATCTCTGTGGTAAATTTCGTCCAGATCCGTTCAGCCGTTCTGGCGTGAAAGAGTAACAAAAAACTCACAAACATTCAAATTTATAATATGAATACGGATAATATCTTATGTGCAGATTGGCCGCCATGACTGAAATCAGTCAAGAAGATATTATTAGGGTTCCGTACCCAAAGTGTAAAAAGGGACCCTATTACTAAGACTCCACCGTCCGTCCGTCTGTCTTTCTGTCCGTCTGTCACCAGGCTGTATCTAATGAACTGTGATAGTTAGACAGTTGAAATTTTCACAGATGATGTATTTCTGTTGCCGCTTTGATAATGACAACAGGTAGACGCTTGAAATATTCACAGAATATTAAATTATATATTCAGTTTAAAAAATAATAATAAAAAAAAAATAATTAAGTGCCCATCAAAACGTGCCTATAGAATAATAATAATTAATAATAATAATAATAATTTATTTATTATAACACAACAATAAAAACTATAAATTAGATAACAATATACATTTACATTTGAAATAAAAATTAACATATAATTAATTGATTTATTTAAAATTTATTTATTTCAAATCAAATCAAAATTTCAAATTTTGTGGTTGAGATCCCCTTTTAAGCAAATAATTTGCCTGTATTAGGAGACCCCTCCCTTTCATTAAAACGTAATTTTATCTTTTAGCTGATTATAATATTATGGGTAATACTAGACTTAAATAGATCAATTAAGACAGACAAAAAATAAAAAATAAAAATAAAAATTAGCGTGCATATATGTGTTTGTGTATTGTGTGTGTGTGTGTGTGTGTGTGTGTGTGTGTGTGTGTGTGTGTGTGTGTGTGTGTGTGTGTGTGTGTGTGTGTGTGTGTGTGTGTGTGTGCGTGTGCGTGTGCGTGTGCGTATGCGTGTGCGTGTGCGTGTGTGTGTGAATATTAATATTGTATTTAATGAATATGTTCTAACAGTTTTTCCGTATCATTGTAACTAAGAGTTTTTATCCAATCTATTAATGTCTTTTTGCATTTATGGTAATTGTAGGGGTAAACGTAAATGATACTGTTAATTTTATTATATAATTGTGCAGATCTTTTATCGTATTGCATTGACGCAAATGTTGTTCTTGTTTGTGGGATTTTAATTATGTTTTCTTTTCTTCTTTTTAATGTTAAAGACGCATCATAGGAAACGGCCTTATGTACTTTTAGTATAGTTTGAGTAATATACAGCTTTCTAACTGAGAGCAGTGTGCTAACTTTGTACAGATTCTCAGTTGGAAATGTAAGTTTTTTAAAGTACATACATTTTATTAGAGCACGTTGTGCTCTCTCGAGTTCAATAAACTTCGTTTTAGCAGCTCCGCCCCAAATCGGGATACAATATGATAGCACTGATTGTACTAAGGCAAAATATATTTCATTCAAGAGATTCCTGGGGCGAGATGAGCTGCTAAAAACTTGTTTAGGGACTATGTGTCTTAGGGACCGAAACATCCAGCTCAATTTTCTGACTCTGTTTGCCACATGATCGATTTGAGAATGCCAAGATAATCTCTGGTCAATGAAAACACCCAAATACTTAGTAGATGGGACCCTCGTTATATTTAAGCAACTGCAGGTAGTGCTTTCATCATTATTACACAGATGTATTTTTATATTGAAATCTTCTCTAGGTTGTGTACGTTTACATATGCTAAAGCATATATAATTTGTTTTAGAAATGTTCAGTGTGAGTAGGTTCTTAGACAACCACCTGGCTACTTTAGCCAACCCTATTTCAGCATTAAGCCGTACATCGTGCCAAGAATTACCTGTAAAGACTAGAGCTGTATCATCAGCATATGAGAATACCTTAGTATTTGTTAGTTGTATATTACAGAGCTGGTTTACATAGATGACAAACAGAGTAGGTCCCAGGACACTGCCTTGCGGAACACCATATGATACGTCTGTATATTCACTTGTGTAATGAGTAACCCTAACTTTCTGCTTCCTATTTGAGAGGTAGTCATTTAAGAGCTGTAGTGGAATTCCACGTACTCCAATATGTTCAAGCTTTTTTACAAGGATTTGGACAGAGACAGTATCAAAAGCTTTTTTTAGATCAAGGAATACAGTTAGACAAGGTTTACCGTTGTCTAATTGTTCTGTTACAATTTTAGTTAGTGCAGTTACTGCGTGCTCGGTGGAAATACCCTGACGAAATCCATATTGTGATTTTGAGATGATATTATAATCTTTAAGGTATGTTAAAAGCCTAATATTAATAAGTTTTTCTATTATTTTGGATATTGAGGGTAATACTGAAATAGGTCTATAATTTGTTATGTCGTCTCTGTCCCCACCTTTATGAACGGGCGTAATAATAGCTTGCTTTAGAGGACTAGGAAAAATACCTTTTCTAAAGCAGAGGTTAGCAAGGTGAGTTAATAAAGGAACGATATCCTTTCTTATATATTTAAGAAATCGTGTTGGTACATTATCCCAACCAGACGCACTATCAGATTTAAGACTCATTAAGACACGATTCACTTCATCTTCATCTGCATCTAGCAGAACGAAGGAATTAGGTTGTGAAGGTGGCAATGTATAACGGTCGTCATTGGAGGCAGAGTGACTTGGCTGTATTTTTTGTGTAAGATCTTTCCCGATGTTCGCGAAATAATTATTAATGTAGTTAACGGATTCTAGAGGTGATGATCTTATACTTAATAATTCTTCACTATAATTATTTTTTTGGTTAGAGTAAGATATTGTTTTTTAGTTTATCCCAAAGTTTTTTTCTTATTAGAAATATTATTAATAATTAATTCTGTCTCATACTTCCGTTTTAATTTTTTTATTAGATTGTTGCAATGGTTTCTGTATCTTATATATGCTATTTTTAATAATTCATTATAAGGGTCGTGTTTAAGTTTTTTTTGTAATTTATTGCGGTTATTTATACAACGAAGAATACCTGGACTAATCCAAGGTTTTTATTATGCGTTTACTATTTGGAATTTTAAGATGGACTGTATTTTTATTAATTGATTCAGTTAGTTTGTGTATTAAAACGTTAGCAAGAGACTCCGGGTTGTCGCAGAAAAGAAGGTTAGCAAGATTATTATTTAATAGGTATTTATAAGCTTCTTCAAAATTTATAGTTGATTTAATTTTACTGGCAGTATATATATTATTTAGTTTGGATAATGATAAAAAAGTTGTGTAGTGATCGGTGATACTAGTGTGTAAAATAGCAATTGAAGCCGATATTTTTTGTTTATTAATCTTAAGCATAAAATGGTCTAAGCAATTTGTATCTCTGGTCGCCAAAGTATGTCCAGGCAATATACCGTGGAGTGACAACATGTTGAGATAATTATTTCTGTTAGTGTTCTCATATGATGATGTTGATTCCCCAGGCTTTAAGTTAATGTTTATGTCACCTGCTATGATAATATTTTTTTGTGACTTTAGGTTATCTAGGTGAGTATTAAGAGAGGTTATAAAACTGTCAGCATTTACGTTCGATGGGGATCGATAGATACATAAAATTATGTTATTTAGGATATCAATTTGTATGCATGATGCTAGGGATAATTTTATTTCTCTTACTTTACATTTTAAATTGTTTTTTATATACACGACAACCCCATCATTTTGGTTCAAATGACAAGTTGTATAGAAAGAGGAATAATTCTTAAGTTGTGGAATTGGTTTTTCAGGACTTAAAGTTAATAGAAGTTTTTACTTCAAAAAATCGTAAAATTTCAACAAACAATTATGAATATATTACAATTGTATAATACACACTTCGTATTACAAAGTCAGTATTTTGTTCAAAAACCAAGCCAGAAAGGCTGAATTTTTGATTTAATTTAATTGAAGCGTACAACAATTTCCAACAAATTAATGAACCTGTCAAACTTGGACACGTGAATGACGTCACTCAAAATTAGATTACAATATCGGATGCACTGAATGCCGACTCAAATAAAACGAGTTCGCAATTTCAGCACAATTTATTATAGGATTAGGGAGTCCAGTACAAACAGAAACAGAATTTTAAATTCATCATCCTAGTAGCTATCGCGGATTCAAACGCGGGCGTTTATATTTAATCTATACAATTTTTTTATTCGTTTGTTAGAACGAGCTAATCTCAGGAACTACCGGTCTGATTTAATAAATTCTTCAAACATTTAATAGTTTATTTGTTTTTGTACAAACTGCCTCAGTGCTCTACTGGCTAACATGATCATCGGGAGATTTGAGTCCCGGGTCAGGCCAAATTATTGGATTTTTCTGACAAGAAATTCTCAGTAACAGCCCAGACTTGGGAAATTGGCTGTGTTTTACCGTGTGTGTTTTTAAACAAACAATAATTCTAAAAACTTATTATACTGCTACACACAATTTAAAAAAAAATGAACAACTCTGATACTGCCTTGTTTTTTAAAAAAAATATTAATGTTATTAAATTATAAGGTATTTCGGTGATTTCTTTATTCCAAATTAAGTTTTAAATAATTTTATAATTTATATATATATATATATATATATATATATATATATATATATATATATATATATATATATATATAATATTATTTATGTACATAAACAAATAGATTTAAATAATGTAGAACAATTGTTCCATCAACTACTTTAGTCTTTTACGTACCATCTTAGCTTACGAGCATACGAAAAGCATACGAAACGTCCGGATTCAAAAATTAAAATAAAATGCGAATTCGTAAAAGCAGTTTTATATCATAAAATAAAGAAAATATATGCCACTAACGTCACAGTTTTATGAAAATATGAGTATAAGTGAACAAAATGTGATTAACAACAACCCGCTTAGGTTTTATTTTTTTTTAAATTTAAGGATTTTTAAAAGTATCTGATTTAACCGTCTAACAAGTACTTAATAAAATTATACTAAAGTAAATACGTTTTAGATACATATGAAATTTATCGTCAATTATTGTTCACTTAATGTTTATTTCTCGATGCAAAAATGAGTATAAAATGGATAGACGTTTGAGTTTAAATTTAAACTCGAAAACGATTTCTCTCAAAATATTTAAATAAATGATGAGAGTAATCCCATCGAGGAACATATACTTAGCAATTCGTATTCTGAAACACAAATAAAATACAGCACTATTGTTTATTTTAATTTTAAATATTAAAATTATTTATTTTAATTTTATTTATTATAAAATATATGTAGGCATTTTCCTGTGATTTCACTTACGTTTTCATGGTTTTTTTTTAATAATACATCGATTATTACTACGATATTATTAAATACACCAGTTTAAGTATACCTTTTTAGATCGACTTCAAAAAATGTGATATATACTCAATTCTAGTGTAAGTAAATATAGTATAATCTACGTCGTAATAAAAAGCTTATTATTATAAGCTTTAAAGTAATTATAAGGAAAAATTATTTTAATACCAAAAACTGCACAGTTAAAATATGAAACGTGAAGCAACCCTTAGGGTTTTTAAATAAAATGAATTGGCAATATAATCAATTTAGTGCGGCAGTTGGGGCATGCTCGGTCAAACATAACTCAATTTTAGGTTTTTACATCGAGCTATCGAGTTTGTGAGCAGCCGACGTTTAGATATGCTTTATAAATACTGATGCGTTATTGAATCACACTGGCTTTTATCGGTCATATTCTATCAAAAACTCTCCATGGTTACTCGTACCAAACACGATCCTGATAGAGTCCATGGGATCATGGATTTATGAAGTAGATTAATTGCTTTTGAAAAATAACTTTAATAAAACTATCCTGTCGGATTATTTCGCCGATTTATTGTGATTTTTGGTTCCCGATGTTCGACGTTTCTCTAGGCGAGGTTTCTCCAGTGAACATGATTACTATAAAGCATCCGAAACGTCGGGAACCAAAAATCACAATAAATCCGCGAAATAATCCGAAAAGATAGTTTTATTTAAAATGACAAATATTCGCGTAAATCTAAGAAAGTAAAAATAACTTAAGTTACGCGAATATAGTCAAATGGCGTTAATAAAAGTCAAGAACGAAGCTAGTTATTGTGTGAATGTAAATGTACTCGTGTGTACCTATGAATGATTAGTATATAATATATATGTATATATATATATATACATATGGATATCATTTTAGAGAAGAACAAAGCATGAAATTGCTAACAATAAATAAACAAAGCCCGTAAACCTTTACATGCAAACTTTTTATCTTATAAAGACTAAACCCATAATCCCACAAACAGGTGCAGATTAAGGGCTTTTAAAATTCCGTGTCCCTACAGCCACGGACGCTCCTCGCATCATTATTATATCTTGGCACTTTTGTCAAGTAGATCTTTGCTTTTTATGGTATTTAGATATTACTTATTATTACTAATCGGGCAGCGGTAGCCCAGTGGTAACGCGCTCGCTTATAAAACTGAGTGAAGTGGATTCAAATCCCGTGTTTCGCGCCTGTAATATTTTCACATGCGAATCATTTCCAACATATTTATCACTTGACAAACGGTGAAGAAAAACATCGTGAGGAAACCTGCATGTCTGAGGGAACCTAACAAGTTTTCGAAAGACATGTGAAGCTTGTTAACCCGCACTTGGCCAACGTGGTGGACTTTGGCCTGATCCCCATTGCATTGAAGGAAGAAGCATTATGTCTAAAGAAGTGTTAATCGTTTAACATCAAGTAGCAAGGCACTTGTGGACGCACTCGAGTTAAGTAAGGGTAAATCACTAGTTTATAATAAGAGCATTACCGCACTATTAATAATATTATTCATTGTTTTAAATTCCTTATTTTTGATCTATCTAAAATTAACTTTAATAAATAAACATAGCATTTACGTTTTCACCATTCAACGTACACATATAATTATCGTGAATTCTACTTAACGCGAAATTCCTGTAGTACGAGTATACATACGCCTACGACGCGGCGTAGCGATGCGAGAGATCAATGAATATTACGTTTCAGTAATACAATCTTAATTGCTTTAGCAGGTGAAGCCCGAATACATAAATATACATGTTGTGTGGATTTTGCACGCAAATTTTTTTAATACTGTATATTCAATGCTTGAGATAGAATAAAATAAAAGCTTTTAGAGCTTTTAATTAAAAAAAGCTCGAACTTTAAATAAAAATTATACTTTATTTTTATTTATTATAGTTTAAGGATTTAGTCTCATCGGGCTTATGACTTATTGGCGTATAACAGTTATTAGTTTTCGTGTAAGTTATAAGCTTAAAAATTAAAAAAAAATAATTAAAACCGACTGCCAGGCACTAAAATGTAAAAAATAACTAAACGGGGGTTTTCATTTAGAATAGATACCTAATTAGATATTTTCGAAGTCGGTGCCAGCGGACAATATTTTAAGATATGATTATCTAATAGGTAAATATGTATTTTACGTATCAAAATATATTAGATTTCCTATGCGTCGGCTGGCACCGACTTCGAAAATATCTAATTAGGTATCTATTCTAAATGAAAACCCCTGTTTAGTTATTTTTTACATTTTAGTGCCTGAAAGTCGGTGTTATTATTTTTTTAAAAAAAGTTTTTATTTTTATATTTTTAGTGTAGACGTAATAAACAGGTAATTTGTAGGAAGAAAGTTTTTAATAACATATTCGATTAAACAATTTGTTTAAAAAAGTTATTTACTGTTGATTTTTTTAAAAACCTCTCGACCGATTTCGATAATATTTATATGGGGACCACCTGGGAAGGATACCCTTTCAAACAAAACAAAAACTTTCCAAATCAGTTCAGGCGTCTTCGAGTAATCAGTGAACATACATAAAAAAAAAGATTCCGACGAATTGAGAACCTCCTCGATTTTGGAAGTCGGTTAAATATAAAATATTTTTAAAATAGTTTAGTGGTGTACATTTACATTTTTACTACTCATGTCCCAGCCCCGTAATTTTATTAAGTTAAGTGTAAATAAAAGATTTCGAACTACAAAAGATAGATAGTAAAGAAACAATAATTTACGCGACGCCAGTGAAACGCGGTCGCGCGTGTAATACATAAAAATGATTTATAAAATAGCGCCTGTTTTCGACCATTCCAGACGATAAACGCACATATTTTGAGATGACAGAAATATTAGCTGTTATACGACGTTTCTAAATTCTGTTGATACCTTTTTTGCTTACTCATAATGTCTTTGTGACTTTATTTTATAACTAAAAGAACCCGCGGTTTCGCTTGCGCTAAAACTACAAAAAACAACTCTAAAATGGGAGGTTTCATACAAACTTTCACCCGCTATTTACCACCTTTATGGGTGAATTTCGAAAAATGCTAAAAAACTTATTTAATTAATTGTATTAAAGAGCATTTATACTAGGTTTCAAGTAATTCTGATCATAAATAATTTTTGGGTTGTATTATGACGTGTTTTCCCGTGGGAAAGAAATAATCTCCCGCGTTAAAAAGTATATGCAAATATGCAAAAGGATCCTGTAATACGCCATCGCAGATCTACCTATAAATCTATGCTGTTCCGCTATGGGTTTTAGTGAGTGAGTCTCATAATCCTAAAACTCATAATCTTAAAACAAAAAAAATACAGCCAAATTGAGATCATACTTTTTGAAGTCGGTTGAAAAGAAAAACGAATAATCTAACGTCTGTGTGTATAATTTGACGATTAAATCGCAGTAATAGAAAAGTGAGCGTCAAGTATATTTGTTTGTAACCCTATCATCAATTCAAACCCAAGATAACGCGACTTTAAACATAACCAAGTCTCAGAAAAACATTTAATTAGCAAAACTAATCGTGTAAGAAAGTTTAGAATCCAATCAACCCACTTATTGCTCTGGCGGCACTTTAATTGGCTCTGCGAGAGCAGTGGCCGTGTCTGGGCAATAACAATCTGTGCATTTCGCATTGTGTTTATTGCTTTATTTCCACTTTTCTCCTTCAATGCTCTACCGTTAAGTAACTCTAAGTAAACTCCATACCTAATAAAGAAGTGTAATTTGTAGATTTTGTTTTTTTTTACATCGTATTTCTGTGTATCTTTTATATTGACGACCAATTATGTGCTTTTTTTCACTGTTATTGTATGTAATGTCCAGAAAATACATTTATATGATGAAAAACTTTAATTTTTTTAAATAAAACTATCTTTTCGGACTTTTTTCGCGGATTTATTTAGGTTTTTGGTCCCCGACGTTTCAAACGCTTTATAGCAATCATGGTCACGGAGGAGACTAATGTTTTAGATGTTGTAAATAATATCAAACTAAATTAAAATTATTATTCTTAATTAATTTTAACTTTTTAAAATTGAACAAATAAATAATGTGACTTGAATAATTAATATTTTGTGTTTCTTTATAAACAATTCTAATTCTAAATATAAATCAAAATAAATTCGCGAAATAATCCGAAAAGATAGTTTTATTCAAAATGTCAAATATTCGCGTAAATCTAAGAAATTATTAAACTTTAAAATAATTACTAGGATACAATACAAAAACATTTAAAAACATTTGGAATAAATATTTTTGTTTCATTATAAAATAGAAATTACGGTATGTGATGTGATTTTAAAAATCATTTTAACAAAATATAACGATGTGTTAAATTTTCATAATTTTACTGACCATTATTATAACAAAATCAGCCTAAAGGCAATGAATTTGCACTGCATAATATGTACCTATAGATAGCACCTTTTACATTTGATGAGAGAAAAACTTTTAATGGCAAATGATGTATTGTTAAACTTATTACATGTACATGTACGTTTTAAATTAAAATGGATATAGTATTATCTTTAAGAGATAGACATATCGTTGGCTCACAATTACAAGGTTCTATGTTACAATTTTAATATTTATTTAGTTATTAATGCGACACGGTTTTATGTGTCATTAGCTACAGTTTTGCAAAAACAAACCACTAGATAGCGGCACTTTAACTACAAAATATTCAATTTTACATAGTTCTATGTTGTTCTTTTTTTACGATAACAAAATGACGAAGTTCTATGTAAAAATTACTAAACTTTATTAAAATTAACATAGAACCTTGTAATAGTGAGCCAACGATATGCCATCGCGGACTTTTCTGTAGACCTATATAAGATACACAATACCACCATATATAGCATTATTTTGTTATATCTCAAAGGGTTTAGGCAGCGTTTTCGCTGAAAGCTCCCAGACGTCTTATTTTTTCCGACACCTCCAACAAATATCGTTATATTTTAGCCAATGTATACATAAACTTAACAAATTATATACTAAAACTTTCCTCTTGAATCACTCTATCTATTAAAAAAACCGCATCAAAATCCGATGCGTAGTTTTAAAGATTTAAGCATACATAGGGATATAAGGCAGTGGTAGCCCAGTGGTAACGCGCTCGCTTGGGAAACCGAGTGAAGCGAGTTCAAATCCCGGGTCTCGCACCTCTGATATTTTCATGTGCGTATCATTTCTAACATAATTACCACTTGCCTTACGGTGAAGGAAAACATCGTGAGGAAACCTGCATGTCTGAGACAACCTAGTAAATTTTCGAAAGACATGTGAAGTCTGCCAACCCGCACTTGGCCAGCGTGGTGGACTATGGCCTGATCTCCCTCGTATTGAAGGGTGGCCCAGCAGTGGGACATTAAAAAGGGCTGAATAGATAGGGATATAAGGACAGAGAAAGCGACTTTGTTTTATACTGTGTAGTGATGTGGTACTCTTTAATAAAAGTACATCTATATTGAATTTTGTAAATGTACTCACGAATATATTAAAACAACGTTTGTTTGTTGACCTGATTCTAATAAATATGAAAATGAGTTAGTTACCACGGTTAAAAACAGTTAAAATCCCTAAATAATCAATTTAAAAATTATTACTCATGCATTTCTACTGGGGATCTATCATGAAGGTATTTATATATCCTATTTATATATGTACACATTTACTTATACTAGATGAAAATCGAACCTACAATACACTGATTGTCACTGCAACTTTCATTAATTTTTTTTACAAATTTTCATAATTCCTTGTATTTTTAAATATTACGGTATCGGTGGTGTTAGAAACTTATCTACAGTTTACGGCTGGCCGAGGCATTGATTACTTTCTCAGATTGTACTCGTAATAGCGGGAAAACGCTAAAACGGCAAATCTTCATCCCGTCGAAGTAGATGCCTTATTTTTGTTGCTTTGTTTATTTCATTTCAGGCTGAACATCGTTTTTCTGTAGAATAAGCGAAACTAAAATCCATATACTAGCAAATGCTTGCGGTTGTCTGCACGTCTATTTACTAAACATAATATTATGTATGATCGAAATTTTCTATCCCCCTAGTATTAAAGAGGGATCCGTGCACAGCAGTGGGACGTTAAAAATGCCTGAAAATATCCGTTTTACATATTATATATATTTAATCCCACTCGACTCATTGCAATAAAAGCTGTTTTTAATTTACCCAATTAACTATGAAAAAAATATTGAAATTCACATTTTTACAAAAAAATGTATAAAAATAATACTTTCAATAACAGTAAAGTCACTCGCTTTGAAGCATTTTTTGCTTTGTTATTTGAAGCATCGCTGAAATTTTATTTTCCACGAAATATGAATATGTTTATAAAAGAAAAAAATCATACAAACGAATATATCTTTTGCCTGTCTGTTTCGATTCATACATTTTTTTCTCATCCAATACAAACCGAGGAAATACATACCTATGTATATATACATACCTATATATATATATATATATATATATATATATATATATATATATATATATATGTATGTATTGTAAGGTTGCATTTTTATATATTGAGTGTTTTAATTTGTAATGAGGCATTTACTTATGTGACCTTAGCCGATAGGAATGTGTTTTAAAAAAAATATAAAGGGCGCGAATATTAATTTTTTTCCCGCGCTTTTTGGTACAGAGATCAGTCAGTACCACCCGGTAGATCACTACGAAATGTTTGTAGTACAGAAAATTATGATTATAAATTATGTAACTCACTGACGTTTATAAAAGTACTGAATATAAGAATATAAGCAAGGAATATCTCGGAGTTTTATTAGGGATCCAACAGTATATACAGATTTAATTTAGCGTGAATAGCGCACACCGCAGTTTCACGTCGAATGGATATCGCATGCTTGTCCGAGTGTAATAATATTAACTATACTACTGTACACTACCTACTCGTATGGGACCTGTGAGATATCATTTTTAGAAACATCTCTTTATGGAATAGAGTCTGTACACGTCCATCGCTCAGTTTTCCTCTTCACCTGAAATTAGAACACTATTAAAACATTTACGCTCTCCAGAACGAATTTAGCTCGTATTGGCTTTTTTCTGTCACTGAGAATAGATAAGTTCATTTCCATTGTCCAGTTGAATTTAAATCTGATCATGGGAGAAATAAAACAAAGAAACTACGACTTTGTACTACTGCAAATTGCTAAACCAAAAATCTTTGGCCTGACCCGGGACTCAAACACAGGACCACATGATATGTAGCCCTACAAGCTAGCCACTACACCAATGAGGTAGTTAAAATAATCTTTAGGTAGGTTTGAAGCTTCATATGAATACTCGTTTAAACAATTCTGTTTATACATTTTTGTGCGATTATCGTACCATACCTGCATTTTACTTTTTAGAATTCCTAACTAATGAAAGAAGTGAGTTTTAGCATTTAAAATTTACTTATAAGCCATGTAAGCGATCCTCTGTAGACATCACGTAAAATACATATTTACCTATTAGATATTTAAATCTTTAAAATATTGTAGGCCGGCACCGACTTCGAAAATATCTGATTAGGTATCTATTCTAAATGAAAACCTCCGTTTAGTTATTTTTTACATTTTAGTGCCTGGAAGTCGGTTTTTATATATTTTTTTTTAAGTTTTATTTTTCCATTTTCAGTGTAGACGTAATAAGCAGGTACTTTGTAAGTAGAAAGTTTTCTAATAACATATTCGACTACCTAAACAATTTATATAAAAAATATATTTATTGTTGATTTTTTTAAAAACCGGTCGACCGATTTTGATAAAATTTATATGGTGGTCCCATATAAATTTTATCAAAATCTGGGAAGTATACCCTTTGAAATAAAAAAAATTCCAAATCGGTTCAGGTGTCTTCAAGTAATCGGTGAACATACATAAAAAAAAAAGATTCAAACGAATTGAGAACCTCCTCCTTTTTGGAAGTCGGTTAAGAAGTAAAGTTGAGAACAGTGAAGTATTATCATATTAAGTCCCCTTGACTTAGGATCCTTTAGGAAGTACATATAACATATATATGTATATCTATACTTAAATGTTAGTATTAAACCTATACTTATTACGCTATCTCTTGATGGTGGAGCGTAAAGAAAAGAAAATTACTTCACATAATACTACAGTAGGTACCTAAGAAAGTGGAGTACGCACATATACCGAGTAAGCAATAAAGGCAATACCATCTGAATGCTCTCAAATCTCTACATACGGTTAGTTTACCACAAGTGACCGCCATTACCTTTTATATTCCTATTTAACCACAATTACGGGGATGTTTTCCTTAGATTTTTTGCTCATTTTCTTTCATGGTCAGTAGCGTTTAAGTGTTTTCGAACATCACTGAATCATAACAACCGTCTACATTAAGATACTCGACATAGACCATAGCTCCCTTAAAGTTTTATTATTTTACGACGTGATACGCGATATTTACTGTTTCATACTTGTAGAGTACGATAAAAATCATAAACAAAGCCAAACAGCATCACAAATTGCAGATTCGAGTCCTTGAAATTACTTGTACTCGTAGATTATTGTTTTTTTTTTTTAATATTTTAAGTCAAGAGAAAAGAAGTAATGCGCTCGTAAATCAAATTTGCGTAATTTTACTTATTATTGAAATGTAGGAACATTAACACACAGCACCATCTAGTTCCATGGTAGGCTACGAGGCTTGTGTTATGGATACCAGTTAGTTGGTACCACTATACATTTTATATACATACATATTATAAATATAAATATAAACACCCATTACTGGAGTAAAAACATACGTGCTCATCACACAAATAACTGCCCCTAGCGGGACTCGGACCCGCGACCGCTGGCACAGCAAGTAGGGTACAGCTACAAACTGAGCCAAACGTGTCGTCAAATTATCTAACATTTCTGTTATCTTTACCAATAACTTTTACTTTAACATTTTTTCGCATCTTTACCTTGATTGTTATTTATTTAGCCCCAGCCCCAGTGTGTGGTCAAGTCTTATTGAAATTATAAATAAATGGATTCATAAAAGAAAATTTCATAAACGTGTGCAGCGAACGATTTGACCAGATATTGAAAATGCACGGACTCAAAATATGAATCTATACCACAAAGGATGCACAGTGTCCCGTAATTGGATTCCGAGCACCTGCATCGTCGCAGGCGGAATATAAATGCGGGACATAACTATAATATACTCGTAGCATGTATGCAAATACATTGCGCGAAACTATTTGAAAATGTTTCTCTTACTGCTGAAGGCATCCTCGAGCCTAATGAATACCATTGATCGCTATCTACCAATAATAACACCTTTTTAATGGAAAATATAATGATTTTAATGTTATATAGAACTCATTTTATGGGGGTCAAGAGATCGGTGTTGGTACACTTCGATGGGTTATAGTAATTGATTATTTGGGTTTATTTTGATAAATCCAATTTATTATTCTACATCACCCGAGTCTGATGACGAACCGAGAAAACGGATAAAAATAAATTTTATAAGAACTTAAAAAAAAACGACTTCCAGGCACTAAAATGTAAAAAATAACTAATAGATACCTAATCAGATATTTTCGAAGTCGGTGCCAGCCAATACAAATTAAAGCACACCACTTATTTATATATTTAATAAATCGCTCTCTCACTTTAGGATTTTTGTGTCACTCTAATAAAATTTGAAATATTTGGTAACGAATTTTTAGTTTAGTTTTTTCCCAGACTTTACTCTCGTAATAGTTATGTCGATGAAATAACCTGTGCTAATCTATAATATATTATTGATATAGTGTGATTTTAAAAGGGTATACTAAGTTTAAGAAGCTCTCAATCAGTATCGAATTATTAAAATAAACTTTATGTTTCCAATCATAGAGCTTCAGATCGCTTAGCATTTACTTATAGCAAATCATGTCATAAATCTTAGTTCGAATGTCATTGAAAGAGCGATACAAGCGAGTATAGTCATTATTGTAACATATTGTAGGTCATTATGGTGTGACAGTGCTAGTAATAGCTTAATAGAAGATTGCCTCATAAGATGACAAGGTGGGTGATTTATTCAGTTTTAATTATTAATATTATGTGGGATATAGGGTATTGATAACACTATCTCAAACAATAAAAGAGCTTGTTTTAAGTGTGTTTTGATTTGAGTCCAAATATACGTATATTTAATTATACTAATGTTATAAAGAGACAGAGTTTGTTTGTTTCTTTGAACCCGCTAATCTCAGGAACTACTAATGCGATTTGAAAAATCCTTTTTGCATTAGATAGCCCGTTTATTGAGAAAAGCTATAGGCTATATATCATCATTCTACTACCCAATGGAGAAGAACAATAATCATCAATGTCAACAAATCGGGCAGACTTCCATACATTATTGTAAGACTGATGATTATAATCAAACCAATTTAACGCGGGTGAAACCGCGGGGCACAGCTAGGTTCTTATATGTGTATGTAGTGTGTACTGTACATGCGTGCGTGCGTGCTCCGTATAATCATGTATATTTGACGAACGTTTGATTGGCTTAGGTTCTACTTGCTGTGCCAGCGGTCGCGGGATCGAGACCTGCTGGAGACATTCATTTGTGTGATGAGCATTAATGTTTGTATTCTAGTCATAGGTGTTTATATTTATAATATGTATGTAGGTACTTAAAGTTATAGGAACTAGATGGTGTTGTCCCAACATATTTATTTATTTTATTATAATTATTTCATACATGTATAATACAAAACAATGCGCGTGTATGTACTTATGTATGCACTATAGTTTTATTTAAAATGTCAAACATTCGCGTAAATCTAAGAAAGTATTATAGAAAAGAGTTAAATTAAGACATAGGTATAGTGCGAAGCTTTATTTTTTTAACGTTGGGAAATGCATTTACGCCCGAGGTGTGGGACTCACCGGCAAAGCCAGTACTACCCACTAAAACCCAACAAAGCCTTCCCCCGACTTAATCGGGCGTCGCAGGATCACTTACGCATTTAACTACGACGCCCCGACGGCAGGTCTGCCGAAGCAGACCACAATAACCACGGGGTTGCTCCAAGGTCCACTCTGCTATCAGAGAAGTACCAGGAGCAACCCGCATGGTACACCACCCCCCGAAGCGGGCCACCTTCCATCGCCCACCGAAGTGGGCCACCTCCCCGTGCATTTTTTGGCTTCGCGCCCAGCTGAATTGCCGGGCACTGCTGAGCCCCCCCACCACGACAAGGTGAACGCACGTTGGGGGGGAGGTATAGTGCGAAGCTGAGGCAGGTCACTAGCGTGTAATATTCACTTATTGAAGCTATAAGTGATGTTCTATAGTTTCAAACTATCATAAATTAACTTATTTTCTCACTTATTAAGGGTTTCTGGAAGAAATCTCTTAATGAGATAAGTTATCCTTTGTCAACATATTGTTGCTTTATTTTGTATAACATATATTTTATGGTACATAGTAAATAAATAAAATAAATAAATAAACCATTTAAATGCTAACATAAACATTTATGTGTTTAGAACATTCTCATCGTACGGTATAAAAAACCATTAACCGGGGCACTAAGGCAGACTATATAATCTTTGCATTCACATCCGAAATATAGATGGGCCAACTCGGGTTTCCGCTAACCCGAGTTAACTCGAATTAAAATCATGGTAACTCGAGTTCAACCCGAGTTAAGTAACTCGAGTTAGCATGATAAGTGCTATGAAATTTATATATGCTTTCATTCTATTTCGAGTTGAATACATCTATTCTTTTTCAAGTTTTTGACATGTTTTGACTATACTTAAGTGAGTCTTTTTAAATATAGTAAGTAAACAAATGAAAGAAATTATATTATTATTATATTCCATTTTTTAATGTACATTGTATTAGTTATAGAAGTAAATTCCAGGCATGTGCGAATCGGACTCGCCCTCCGAGGGTTCCGTACAAATTTGTAGGAAATCTGTTTAACTTTAATTTTCAACTTTTCAAATTTCGTGATTCTAGGTAAGTGTTCTTTTTTTACCTTTTGAGGTACGGAACCCTGAAAAACAATAAACATAGCTTAGCTTTTAGCTTAGGCTAAAGCAACTAAAATAATAACACCACTTCTCAAATAATAATTTGCTAAATTAACAAATATAAAGATGAAAATATAAGAAATAAGTATATTAATATTAAAATATAAATTAAAGTCTTTAAGAATATTAAAATAAAATGTTGGTAGATAGAGATACTACCAGGCGGTGGTACCGTACCCGGTCTATAGTCAGAACATTCTTTACATTTAACTTTACACTCTTTACATTGAACTGGCGCTTCAAAAATTTCCCAAATAAAAGGGATGTTTCTTTTGGCCCCGGCATTATCGAAACAATCATAATTAAACTTTTTATAAAGAATTAAAACAATAAATAATGAATTATTATATTTAAGAACTTTTAATTTAATAAAAATGCAACTATTTTGGAGACTCGCTACCTACAGAAATTTCTAATGTCACTTCGTTCGCGCGCAAATATTCGTAAGCATACGGGTAAAGTCATCTTCTCTCGGAAAGCAAATTTCGTTTCATATATGAAATGTGAAACGAAGTTCGAATCCTCATTATAAGAAACGAGGTTCGTGTGTCGTTCGGGTGTCGGTATCTAACCCGAGTTATAATCCGTCGAACTCGGGCTGACTCGACGGTGAAACGAGGTTCGTGTGTCGGTGTCTAACCCGAGTTACGATCGGTCGAACTGGGGCTAACTCGACGTGAGGCTAACTCGGGTTAACCCGAGTTGGCAAACCGAGTTGACACATCGCTAATCCGAAAGCAGTAACTAGTATAGAAACATATCTAAACATATATATTATAGCTAAGTTGAAGCTTGGTGCTCTGCCTCGGCACGGGGGTAAAACACCGCCAACTTCCCAACTCCGGGCTATTACTGAGAAAACTTGACAGAAAAACCCAATACTCATAACCCAACTATACTTGTCCCGAACGGGGACTCGAACTCAGGATCTCTGGTACTGCAGCCGTACAGCTACCCACTAGACCATCGTGGCAATTGGATAAATTCAGAGATTAGAAAAACAAAATCCAGTCACTGGAAGCTAAATTGTATACGATTATAAAATCACATCGTCTGAATGGATAGCGTCTACTTAGCATGCGGTGTGGGGCCACGAGATATCCGGCTGTGTAAGCAAAGTATGCACCGATGTTTCATTTACTTTGAAATAACCTTTTATATAATTTCTGTCTAAACTCGGTTTGTATTTGGATCGCAAATTTAGTTCTCGCTTGAAGCTCATATTTGTATTTATCTTATCCTAGATAGCTATAAGAAATAACATTTTAAAGGTATTATTATTGTACATTTTACTAGTTAGCTCACCGAATAAATGCGCAGTTAAAATTACATTTTCCTCACAATTGAATTTATAGCAGGATTTTCCTCGATTTTGTTAAACTCGCTTGTTGTTAGTTTTTTATTTAAAATATTCCCCTGTTCTTATCTGTTTACTCAATTGCTGTACATATTTTAATAGGATTATCTTCATTGTACAATTTTACAGATGAGAACTTGCGCTCGAAGTAAATTTAGCATTTTCCCATGAAATTCACATATTTTACCGCACTAAATCGTTCATTTTTAACCATGCAACTTATAGTTTAATATGATTCTCTCTCATTGAAATTTTTGTACCTATTGTTGTGTTTTCCCGTAGGAATAACAGAGTCACTGCAAATTATTATGCTTGTATTATAAGGTATTCTAAATTTTAAAATTAACTATCTTTTCGGATTAGTTTGCGGATTTAGGTTGATTTTTGGTTCCCAATATTTCGTGCATACCTTTGAGACGTCTAAAATCTTAGTTTCTCTCTTGATGATGATTGTTGTAAATCATTCGTAACGTCTGGAGCCAAAAATCAAAATAAATCCGCGAAATATTCCGAAAAGATAGTTTTATTTTAAATTTCAAATACCTATTCGCTTAAATCTAAGAAAGGATAAGGTATTCTAAATGTTTGTTCGAATAATAAGTAGGTACCTACTGCACAAAATTTAGTCAAAATCCGTTCAGTACTTTTTTCGTGAAAAGTGAACTTTAGTCAATGTTTTAAAAAAAAGGTGTACAGATTTCGCTTTGTTAATATTTCATTATATTTTGTTTCGATACTGGTATAGAGGAATCGATAAAAAGTATTACGTGGTCTATCGCCCCGCGCCGCGATCTGTCGAGTGCCTTGCATTGAATAGTTGTTGACTTCTCATTTACATTTCTTTAATATTTACAGAATTATTGTCTTTTTATGTTTATATTTATTTCTATGATAAGAAAATATATTATATAATAAGTAGCTACCTAATCATGCATTTTTATTACATCCTACTAACAAATCCTTCGAAAACAATAGACCAGGATATTATATATCCTGTTCTCTAGGTCATAAACTCTCTCGTCTATACATATAATAAAATTGTAACTAAGCCGAATCTGTACATTCAATTTTTTGGAAAATCTTATTGAAATAAACCTTATTATCGATACAGAGACCGAATCTATAGTTTTTTGGATTTTTGTATATCTGTCTGTTACCGCATCACAAAAAAACCACTGGAGCGATTTTGGTGTTTGGTATGGTGATAGCCGGTTATCCGGGTCAACATATAAGATAATTTTTACCGCGGAAAAGTATCTCAATTCTGAGAAAAAATACAAAAACTGCAATGTAAGAATATACTAATATGTAAAACCTAAGAACTTGGTTTTTGGCCATAAGAACGCGGGCGGAGCCGCGGGCAATGCTAGTAATAACCTATCTAATCATTTTAGTCAATTACTGTGCGAAAAGACAACATATTAGTTTACTTGGAAAAGAGAGTAGGCTAATTTTTCCTGTTCCTTTTATTTTTTTAGTTAATTTTTTTATTATGTGCTCCTGTATCTAGTTCGTAAGCTACGATATTTGTGCTATGAATACCAGATAGCCACACATATATAACTTTAAATACATAAATATTATAAATATAAACACCTATAACTGGAGTACAAACATTCGTGCTCATCACACAAATGAATGCCCCCAGCGGGACTCTAACCCGCGACCGCTGGCGCAGCA
Organism: Brenthis hecate; assembly: GCA_951806755.1. Taxonomy (NCBI): domain Eukaryota; kingdom Metazoa; phylum Arthropoda; class Insecta; order Lepidoptera; family Nymphalidae; genus Brenthis; species Brenthis hecate. Next base: position 7,445,469 of record OX638268.1, on the reverse strand, counting down.
AGTAGGGTCACTACAGAGCCAACCGTGTCGCCATGATATGGGTTTCTATCAATTCTTATAATACAACAATCATTTTAAAGAACAAGAAAATATGATTTTACAATCACTGTATTGTTAAATGAATCTAGCTGTTAGTACCTAGTTCTTGTATCGGTTATCTCGGGTCGCTATCGCTACTATGTATCAATATATCAATACTCGACCGCGGTTGAATGTACGAGTAACATGATCACAATACAAATGCCTGTTTGATAGTGTTATGTTCTTGTTCCATTTAAATGCGGATTGTAGATAAGGAAGATTAAATGTTCATCTTACTGCAACTAGATTTCTGTGTTGCGTCTTTTAGCTAGTTGAATATAATTTAATTTACAATATTATGTAAAAAAAACATATGCGATGAAATTATTAAAAAAATACTATTTAAATAGGAGAAAGCTGTGGTAAAGCGCTCGCTTAGGTAACCGAGTGAAGCGGGTTCAAATCCCGGATCTCGCGTCTGTTATTTTCATGTGCGAATCATTTCCAACATGATTACCACTTGTCTTACGGTGAAGGAAAAGATCGTGAGGAAACCTGCATGTCTGTGAGAACTTAGCAAGACATGTGATGTCCGCCAACCCGCACTTGGCTAGCGTGGTGAACTAACCCCCAAAATTAAAGGGAGGCCCGTGCCCAGCAGTAGGTCTTGAAAAAGGCCTGAATACATACAGTAGCTATAATAAAAAAAATGGAAACAGTTCTTTTTAATAAGTTTTCAATAATGATTACGGTCGAATTTTGACCACTCGGCGAACACTAATTCTATAAATTGTATTGAAATTATTTAGCAAACGTCACATCATACTGTTTAACGTCGGCTTTAAATTTTAAATTATTTAAAAAATCTTTATGCAATTGTTTCTACATATAAAATACTGAACAACACAACAATACACATGTTGAGGCACTTCACACATTATGCCAATAACATTTAAGACACAGCAATGCGTAGAATTTGTACCTACCACAGACCCATCCATAGTATGAAAATATAAAATAATCGTAAATTTAACTGGAATTTGTTTTATTTAAAGGCTGAAAAGAATTAATTGCTCTTAAAGAATTCACAATTTGCTCCATAACGGTCATAATTTTCGCATTATTCCGCTATTATCCAGAACATGTAAATTTCAGCTCACCAACAATAAACGCAACGTCGATGAATTATTCATACACACTTTCATATTTGTTAAACGTTGAAATCATTAAGGAATTTTAGCAGTTATAAATCAACCATTTAAATTTTGTATTTTATCGAACAAAAGTTCGAGTAAGTTTGCAAAAGTTTCAAAGCTGCATCATTATGATGGCATCGCGACGATGTGGTCTCACTTACATACTTTAAACACACAAATATAAAATTTTACACTATTTCCATATATGAACATAATAAATATGATGATGATGTTCTCCTAGCCAATTCCGGCCACGGCGGCAAATCATTAACATACAGCACCATCTGGTTCCATGGTAAGCTACGAGGAATGTGTTATGGATACCAGATAGTTGATACACTACACATATATAACTTTAAATACATACATATTATAAATATAAACACTCATGACTAGGGTACAAACATTCGTGCTCATCACACAAATGAATGCCCCCAGCGGGACTCGAACCCACAACCGCTGGCACAGCAAGTAGCACTACAAACTGAGCCAAACGCGTCGTTATATGCCGACATATGTATGTACGTAGATATTCATTCAGAAAAATAGTGAATACCGATAAGAAAATCACTTAATCGATATCAGTCCAGACTGTCTTTATACTTGCCTAATGGCGGGATCATTTAGACGGGTATTTCTTAGCGCCTTAAATTTTCGATTTCTGGCGGTTTATCTCCGTAACTAGCTAATAAAATGGCCTGAAATATTTTTCTTAATGCACCTTAGACTATTACCTAACTTGGACCAATTCCGTTTGTATAATAATTGCATTCTAAATATATAAAAAAATCGTTTGAAACTCGTTCTTCTGATTCATATGACGTGTCCGTTCCCCATTTTTCTGAACAAAATTATAAATAACGCGTTATTTTATTGAATAAAACAATATAAATTATAATCACATCGAAAGAAGATTAGTTACCTTTTAACAAAAAATTTTTTTAGTTATATCTACGTTAGTTTACTTATTATAAATTAAGAAATAAAAGATGTCCGGCATAAAATTCTGATTAATATGGCGCGCGCTTCACTCGATCGTACTCGGCGAAATACAAAAAGTGAGACTATCACTACCCACATGGGGGGTAGTCTGTTGTGCGACGAACGGGCCCGAAGGTAGACGTTCGGCCAGGTCAGCGTCGATCAGGAGATACAAGAGTAAGTATTTGATTCATATGTTCTTGATTCAGGTGGGTTTCTGATTAATATGTCCAGTTTACAAATTATGTTACAGAGTTTTAAAACTTGAATCTATGCCCCAAAAAATACATTTGAGTTATAGATTTTTGTGGTTAAAAGCGAATACCGATGTAAATATATGTCACGGGTAATCGAAGATTTTAGGCAAAATTCTGATTTATCTGGGTCTGATTCATGTGGTCAAAACCCATATGAATCATAATGTGGTACATTTTGCTTAAGTTATTTATCATACAATCATCGTTAAGATTAGGTCCCAAGCATCACGACACCGTGACTGCGACACAGCGAAAGAAAAATGATATAATATATAGATGTCACATAGACGAATGCAGTGCAAATAGCCATAGCTATGCTGATGATATGGTGCTACTCAGTTCATCAATAAGATGTTTGCAGAGGCTCCTTTCTATTTGTGAAAAATATATTAAAAGTCATGGTTTAGTTTACAATAGTAAAAAATCAGTTACGATGGTATTTAAATATAAAAACGGATCTGGCTACACGTTCATGAACGTTGCTCTTAATAATGTTAAGCTTGATTGTGTTATAAAATTTAAATACCTTGGACATGTAGTAAATGAAATGTTAACAGATGAGAATATATATTATATTTTTCATTTTTCATTTGTAAAAGTATATATTAATAGTGTTGCTTAGTAATTTGTTTTTTAAATAATAGCAAACTAAATTAAAATTATTATCCTTAATTAATTTTAACTTTTTAAATTACACATAGAACAATTATATGGCTTAAATAATTAATACTATATTTTATATTTTTCTTTATGGTTATAAATATAATAATGGCAACACTAAATATAGATTACTAATTAATATTTTTAAAATTGTAATAATTATAAAAATAATAGCAAAAATTAAATAAATAATTTTCCATATTCAATTATAATTAAAATTATAAAAATGTTTAAAGTTAAAAAATATTGTAATGTAATTGGTGCAACTTTCATTTTGTTAATTGTGGGTAGGCTGTCTGTAACAACTATACATTCAAGACATGTAACACCTCAGTCTCTCCCGTGACCATGGATGCTGTAAAGCATTCGAAACGTCGGGAACCAAAAATCAAAATAAATCCGCGAAATAATCCGAAAAGATAGTTTTATTTAATAATGTCAAACATTCGCGTAAATCTAAGAAAATATTAGATGAGAACGACATAGAGAGGGAATGTAGAGCATTGCCGATGCGTGGAAACATGTTGGCCCGTAGATTTGCTGCGTGTACAGACCAGGTTAAAATTACACTCTTTAAGGCCTATTGTCACGTACACGCTTTCAATGTTTCTTCTGTTCTTTTCAAATGTTTAGACTGCCTAGATATTCTTGTGCGTCGTGGATGTTCTACGAGGCACACACTGATGGTTTTGTTGCTGTCATAAGAAATAGGATCGCATGTCTGAGACAGAGGATAAATGATAGCACAAATTCTATCATGAAAGCTTTAGAAGATTTTGGGTCAAATTTCTCCAGACATAGATTAAAGGATTTTTCATATTATGTTATAGTTTAAATATTTAATTTTATTTATTGTTCTTAATGTAGGGAACCTTTGTGTTTATTTTATTTAGCTTATAATTTAATTTTAGTTTAATTTACCTACTTTTCAAATTGTATGGAAAAGTGTTCCGAAATAAAGATTTATTATTATTATATTTTTTATTTTTATTTTGTTTATTTATTTATTAATTTATCAAATACAAAAATCATTTATACAAATCTAAGACACTCGTACTAAGTGAACTTGTATTACGAGCAACTTGTATTATAAAATTAATAATTAATAAAAATGTTATAATTAATAAAAAAGAGTAATATTTTATTATATAGACTTGGTTTTTTTTTTGTTTTATTCCTATTTCTGATTCATCTGTCACGAATTTTGATTCATATGGGCCCAAAAAAATTCAAGTTAAATATCTCAAAAATTATTTGATTAAAATGAGTGCGTAATTCAAATATATGTTATTTGGCATGTCTTTAATCATGAGTATGTTGAATAGAGCCAAAAGTGAAAATAATTTTTGACCAGATAAATCAGACGAAGAACGCAATCTCAGAGAAATACCCAGACATTTTCTACAAATATTTTTAAACTTATCATAGTCTGTAAGATACTCGCATATGAGATACTATATTCTGGGTACTATACTTTATACTATACTAACAGATAAAAATAGCCCATGTTTTTTTTTCTAAATATTTGATAATTCTCACCAATTTCATGGCAAACTATTTTTTTTAAATATTGCCAAAGTAAGAGCTCCTCATACATACATATCTATGTACGTCTGATCCCTGTCAGTATTTAAATTTTGGTAAAAAAATATTATATTAAATTTTAGTGAAAATTTTAATACTGTTGCTTGCCACGTGGTATTACATTCAAGTATTGTGAAAGCTTCTATAACAACTTGTAACTCTCCAAAGCATCACCCCAAAATTTATACTAAATAAATAACCCACTAAAACTTACAGCGAGGTATTGTTTACGAGACCTTCTGTTTTATCCTTCAATTTCACCTTTTGTTCTGTCCTGTAACGTTGAAGAAATATTTTCTTTGGCCGTAAATGTTTATTTTCGTTTATTTGAACACGAAATGCTACCTATCTAAATTTCATCATAGCATTTAATTGGAAATAGATGTATGACGATTTCTTCATCATCTTATTCTTCGTATCTAAAGTAGTAAATTGAGCTTAAACTTACCTAGAGATTGATTTCCACTTTTTTTTAGAACTTTTACTTACATTAACTTTCCAGGTATCCCTACAACAATCTCTATTTTTTAACTGTAAGTTATATTATTATTTCATACAAACCCTACCCTAAGAACTAATTAGTCGAAGTATTTCTACTAAATGTTTCACTCAAACCGGACCAGCTGTTTAGTAGTGAAAACGAAACAACCATGCAGACAGACAGAGTTATTTTTACTTTTAGTATGAATAAGTACTTAAGCTAGCATTCGTTTTACCCTGATAGCACCCGGCAGCCGACTCGCCAAGGCCACTTACGCGTGCATGTTATACCCTATGTTAGAGACGGAAGAGCCTTTTGAAATGTAGCACACTAAAAGGTTTCATATGTGAAAGGATTTCTTTTTCATCAATAAATGAATGGCTAAGATTAATGAGACTTTTTAAAAAAACGACTCAAGATACTATTTGTCGCATTATAACTGTACTATGTTATATGTTTATGTATATATGTATATAGAATTAAACATTATTATATCATTATGTATAGGTTTGCTTATATATGTATATATATAAAAAATATATATTGTTAGATTTGTATCTTATACCAGCAGTACCCGCGGCTTCACCCGCGTCCAAATTTCCGATTCCTAACAAAATTCACAGGATCACCCGCTGGGCTAATCTGAAGATTACCTCAAAATTTCATCAAAATCGCTCCTGCTGTTTTGGCGTCCATAGGAAACATACTTATTTTATTTATTCAACTATTTAAATTTATTTATTACTCGGAAAATGGAGTCTTTTAGGAAAATTTAGTGACACACCGACTGCAGCGCCGCCTACTGGGTCCATTTGTGTTTTCAAACCTTGCAGAGACCCACTGGAACATACACAAAAAATGTCATTAAAATCGTCCCTGCCGTTTAAGAGATGATCAGTGGCACACCGACTGCAGGGTCACCTACTATTTGTATTTTCAAACCATCCAGGAAGCTATTGAAATATACACACAAAATTTCAACTAAATCGGTCCAGCCGTTTAGGAGGAGTAGGGTAACAAACACACGTACATAAAAAATATATATATTAAGATATGTAACTTTGTGTGTCTATTTATTTACATTTAGGTTTTAGTAATGTACACTTTTATACATATTTTCCACTTTTTACTTATATATTTTATTATCCTTCTCTATCGGTTGCCTGTAAGAGATCGCTTATAGTGTACGTATACTACGGTACGGTACGGTACGGTACGGTACGGTAATGTAATGCATATTACCGTGGTATAAGGCCGCCTTTGTACATCTCATTAATTGTATTTCTTTGTTTTGTATGTACCATTCTACTGTGCAATAAAGTGTTTAAATAAATAAATGTTTTCTATGGTACCTAATAGCTTTATATAACCTAAGCGGATGAACACGAGTTCGATTCCCGGCATGAATTTTATGTTAAATTTTATTAAGATTCTGCAACCGTCGTAGAAAGGAGGCTAATTCCATCTACGAGAAGCACATAGACTCGCATGATCATTAAGCTCCTTTCATAAGCTTTAGGCGCTTCTAAAGAAAGTGAAAATTGTTGATTGTTTTGTTAAAAAGAGTTGTTTGTGCTGCATTATTTTTATCCGAGCATTTAATTTGTGGCATATTTAAATATTTTCGATACAATGTATACAAAAACGTAAATTCACTTTCAATTACCTCACTGTAGTAGTCCGATGAAAGTGCAATTATCGTGGCTGAAGCAAGATCAGTGCAAAACGACCTCACGTCTTCGAGACTTGAGGCACACCCCAACTATTTCTCGAACGCTGCAAACATTTTTTAATAGAAAATATCAAACCTCTTTTTGTTACAGCCACTAAATGATTCACCACTGTACCTAATCATTTAAATGAACACAACATTAAACTGCTCTATTCACGTTAAATTTACGTACAAATACATTTTGTCTGTAGCTATTAATTGTAATAAATACATTGTTTATGCGTCACTAGTGTTTACACAATATGCTGTAAGTTGGACATTGGCGGTTTCGACCACCGCACACAATTTGTTCATTGACAAACTAGATGAGATATGATTTAGAAGCTTTGTTATTTACCAGCTTCAGAAAAGAGCTTCAGAAAAGCTCTAGCACGGTAATGTTTATGTAACATTATCGTGGCTCTAGTCGGCGCTGGATTTACACTCGGGGCTAATCGAAGCTAGCCCGGGGCGACAAAATTCGGAGGGTAGGAACCAATTCTTTTCGCGTTATCGAAAACGCTTTCTTTATTTTCCAAAAATGATTAGTTTAAAAAAAAAATTGTACATTTTTCGAAAAATTGAAATCATTTATAAATTATTTTCTACATTTTTAAAGAAAATTATATAATTAAAAAAACTTTATCAAAACTTTACCCATTTTATACAAAATTTCGATATTTGGCCGGTATTTTTTACTATGCCCAGGGGCGACGCTAAGGTTGAATCCGGCCTTGGCTCTAGTAGCATCAATCAAAAAAGTACTTACTAGATACACAATCCCATGCAAAAGTTCTCTTAAAACTGTCACCAACTGTGTTTAGGTAATTATTCTAGTTGAAATAAATATACAACATTGTAAACTGAACCTTAAATGCAATGCTTAAAGTTGATTTCACAATAAAATATTACATTAAAAGCGCGCTCAAATGTTCAAATGTGCGCTCATTCGATTAGGACATTTTTTGTCGCTGATTGTGTATCTAGTACTTTTTTGATCGCGATGTCTTAGATCTACTTAAGAAACTGAATACTAATTTGGGCATTTTTAAGCTGCATTATTATAAAATAAAGATATGTAATAACTATTTCTACTCTACTTAAATCAAGTGGACAGTTGGTATTTTTTTTGTATTATTTACATTAATGTTACAAATGTAAAATTAATTATTACTGTGTGATGTTTCCACACTCAATAGTCAATACGCTGAACGCAATGAAAGACGCGATTTGCATCATGGAGATGGGCATAGACTATAGTTTTTTCCCCTTCGACTTACCAAGTGAACGAAGCCACGGGAAACGATTTATTAGATATTTTTTAACATAGTATAATTAAGCTGCTTGCTGCTTTTGATCCATCATCAATCACAGCCAGACGCATCAACTATATTATACTTATTAAAAGTTTTTTTCAAATTTAAGCCAAACATTCCCTCTCCAAATTAGTGACCTAATTAACAATGTTTCGCATTATTATATTTTAACTGCAATTTTTTACACCAAAAAGAACAATTGTATAAAATCGAACCCGTGATTATCGACATTACAGACATTTTCAATCACATAATATCCACGTCACAATTTATCTAATAGCTCAAAAGTAACGAGCGTAGTTGAGTAACTCATCTATCTGTAAATAACTAAAGTTCTCAATGAGTTTAATTATATAATAATGGCTTAGTAATGAAATTATACAACGGTTTGTTAATTCAATTATATGAGTGTTGATCTGTTTGGATTCACATCAATAGGTGTTGATACATCAAAATTTAATTTATCTGTTAAAACCTTTTAAGCTTCTGTACGGTGAATGAGTGAAAAGCTACGCATTATTATCGTTTTTGTGGTAAGTGAAATATAAAATATTACGTAAATATATAATAAGGCAGTTGTAGCCCAGTGGAAACGCGCTTGCTTGGGAAACCGAGTGAAGTGGGTTCAAATGCCGAGTTTCGCACCTCTGATATTTTCATCTGCGAATCATTTCCAACACGAATACCACTTGTCTTACGTTGAAGGAAAACATTGTAAGAAAACCTGCATGTCTGAGAGAACTTAGCAAGTTTTCGAGAGACATGCGCTGTCCGCCAACCCGCACTTGGCCAGCGTGGTGGACTATGGCCTGATCCTGACAAAGGGACCTGAAAAAGGGCTGAATACAATTTAATTATTTACTTTAAAGCGTTATATTATTTTCATATAAGTATTTGGCTTTTTTGATAATATTTTAAGTCTTTTAAATTAATGTTGGTTTTCTCAGAACGTCACATCAATTTCGTATGAAGTGGTATTTTTTTTAAATTGCTTTCGGATAATTTTAATCAAAACACCCTTTTCTTAAAGTTTAATTTTAAAAAATCGGTTCAGTATATCAGTATTAGACATTTCAAAATTGATTCTAAAATCAGCTCTAAAATATCTATTTCTAGCCAGGTGAAAAGATTTAACTTAGTAATAAAAAGTTCCATCTTGCTCACTTTGTGGCGAGATAGCGGGTAACAAATCGGCATCATCGCGTCGTCGCTGAAGTCTAATACCTCTTAATTCAACTTGCAGGTCTCGTGGGAAGTTTGAAAATTTATTTTAAATTCTTTACCAAAGAAAATATAATTACAATTGATTTAAAACATATTTTAGTGACTTTTTACTATAAACTCATATCCCATGGGAAGTTTGATACAAAGTAGTAAAAGTAGTCTATATCGCTTTTAGGCTTGGGGACCAGGCCATAGGCTTAAACTATGTTCTACTCTCTTGCTGCGGGGAATGATGAAAAATCAACAAACACACTTTCACATTTTAAAATTATTTCAGTACAGTTATATAATATTCCTTATTTATAATAGGTATATATTTTAAATACTATTCAGAACTAGATTTACCAGCGACTTCGCTCTCGTGGTAATTGGAGAGGGATCAAAGCTAGCCTGTGACCGTCCCCAGGATGCAATTTAAGTCCTTGAAAAATTTTATCGAAATTTGTTCCGTGATTTAAGCGTGACAAAATAAAAGTTTTCAACAGTAAATTTTCAGTCGCGAATAAGCAGCAAGGTGACTTTTACACGATCAACATATACCTACTACATTGACCTCTTATAAAATCGAACCTGCATCCTTTACCGAAGTACTAGCTATCACATATCACATATAGATAAAAATAAAATATACCATAAATTAAACCTAATAATTTATTATTTGCAATCATTCAAGAAAATAAACGACCTGTTGAACGTTGAACCACCAGTATTCGAGCTATATATTTCTCAAGAAGAATCTCGTAAATCGTAGTCTATACAGTCACAGCTCACTGCTAGTTAATAATAAAAGTTATATAAATAAACTAAACACGTGAAGTCCATTGGATACGTACAAAGTGCAGCAGAAATGAAAAATTCAAGCGAGACTATCTGACTGAAAAAGGCTTCCAGTCTATTTAAGAAATAAATAATATAGCTACGCTGTAGGTGCCTTACGGAGAATGAAAATTGTGAAGATCATACGGAAAATATAATTTAATGCATATTTTCTTATATATCTTCTGGATAAATAATAAATAAATAAATATGTAGAGACATTAACACACAGCACCGTCTAATTCCATGGTAAGCTACGAGGCTTGCGTTATAGATACCAGATACATTACCAATTTATAACTTTTTTTTCAAATACATACATATTATAAATATGTTTATATTGACCCATGACTGGAGTACAAACATTCGTGCTCATCACAGTAATGAATGCCCCCAGCGGGACTCGAACCCGCGACTGCTGGCACAGTGAGTATGGTCACTACAAACTGAGCCAAACGTGTCGTCAAAATGGAAAGTAAGTACTATTACTATTAGTCGTATTTATTTATCGATTTATCCGTTACAACCTCATTGAAGGACCAGGAAGAATTAAAGCAGTTTTTTACATTATTAAATCGACCAGATTAAACTAAGAATACAAAATTATTAGAATGACTTAATAATAAAAATATTTTGTGACCCTAAAATATTTCAAGTTACGAAAATATTGCTGGGTTACTTTATTTTATTATTTTATTTTATTATTCAATGGCTTACAATTAATTATACACGCCGTACTCAGGACACGATATCTCAATTTGCTTAGTGCTTAGGATTTTCAAGACTTTAATTCAAAATATCTTAGATACGAGATAAAAGATTACAAGTGTAGGACTTCAGTTGAGTTTGGAAGAAAAAAACATCAAAATAAAATTACATCCTAGGCCTGATTACCTGGAGCTGCAGGAGCTAGAAGAAAATACTGACAATTTAAAATGTTATTCAGATTAGTAAACAAATATTTTTTTAATAATATGTTTTTATATTGACCAGGATAAAAGCCATTAAAACGTGTTTTTTTTTAATTCTCCCTCTAAGGGATGGAAAGAAATAGTAAAAATTTCGTGTAGAGTTTTTTCTAACTCAATTTACATTTATAATGAACTAGCATTCCCGCGGCTCCGCCCGCGTTCAGATGACCAAAAACCAAATTATTAGGCTTTACATATTAGTATATTCTTACATTGCAGTTTTTGTATTTTTTCTCAGAAATCAGACATTTTTCCGCAGTAAAAAGTATCCTATATATTGACCTGGATAACCAGCTATCATCATACCAAATTTCATCAAAATCTCTCCAGTGGTTTTTCCGTGATGCGGTAACAGACAGACAGACAAAAATTCTAAAAACTATAAATTCGGCCTCTGTATCCATAATAATGTTTATTTCAATAAGATTTTCCATAAAATATTTAATGTACATATTCGGCTTACTTACAATTTTATTATATGTATAGATAATTTAGTATTGTGTTCAACACAACACATAACACAATATGTTGTGTGTTGTGTCTTATTCATTCGAGAATCTCAAATAAAAAAAAAACAAATAAGATAAAACAAAACACGTGCAAGATACAAACGACTGTGTTTCCCAAGCCGCGTTAACACAACCCTAATTCGCACTCATTAATATAGTGAGTGGGAGAGAAGTCGAGAGTTGATTAATATGCCACAATAAGCTAAGGGTCCATCCATTCATCCCTGTCCGAGTTATAATGAACTTGCCGCATTTTTCTTAGAAACATCATTAATGTAGCTATTGCTTATCTCGAGTGTACTCTTCGCAGGACAAGAAAAATTATCCTGCTGTAAGAGGGAGCTATGGCAGACTAGTTTATGGCATCCGCTACTATTTTATTTTTTATTACCTTTGATTCAAAGTTGAACGGATTTAGCATTTAACTGTAATTTGTACCATCATTCGATTCTTAGAAAATTTAATGTAATTTGCAATAAAATTCTCTTTCTTAATGAGAAAGTTTTATCAAAATCAACTCATTTCGAAGATTAGCCCGGACAAACAAATTACTTAAAAGTAAAATTATATTTACTTAAATTATAACATCACAACTTGCTTGAACAAGCTGATAATAACTAAGTCGTAATCATTTTCATCGCCGCAAAGTTACAGGATGAATATAAACAAATGATCCCATACGGGATACGGTATGAGGCGTCATGTTCAAAGATAAACAGTGAAGATTATTTCCAAAACTTATTATACCCTTATTATAATTTAACCGTCATATTCTGACACATATGAAAATTTCTTACGATTATCTCCTTTTTGAATTGCCCTTGTTATGATAGAAACATAACGCTCATATGATTTTATTTAACAATATATAATTTAAATAGAACAAAACAAAAGAGTGGATGAACTGTTGTAGCGTAATTACAGCTATTGATGATTCCCATTGTGTGGCAAAAACAAATTCGATTACCGGGGGAAGTAAAGAGTCATATTGAGTTTTTTTTTTATTTACTACTCTTAAGCGATTTTTGTAAATGCAACGTGCAATTCTGCTTTTTAAAAACTTTATTTTGGCGAAAAATATAGCGTTTTCATATTTCAATGTGCTCCCACATTAAATAAGTTCTCTCGTTACAATTTACGTCAACGAAATCTTAGAGGGAATTAGGCGTAGCGAAGGTGTCAGAGTGTACGTGAAACATTCGTCTTGAGTGAAATGGATCCTCAGAATATATATTTGTGTCGCAAAAGTTGTATTACATTTGACATAGTGTTTATATCTCTCTATATCCCTGTAATAGTAGTTGGGGGTTCGACTTTTGTTTGTAGTAAAGAGATGGTAGCGCCCCCAAAATAACGATGCGTAACCGTTATTACATGCAGCATAGCATTGGTGTATTGGAAAAAAACTATATTCTATAGTATTAGCAATCCGGACTCGCTTCGCTCAGACTTGAAAAATTGATTACAAACATACAATACCTTCATAAAGAAATTATCCAAATTATTGTAAAAACCGTATCAAAATCTGCTGCGAAGTTTACAAGAAGACCTACTGGATTTTAATATATTTTACAATTTTTAGTAAGCACGTATTTAAAAATAACATAAATAATTTTTTAAAACAAGCTTTTATATCATATAAATTTAATGTAATAAATGAGTTTTATTTAACTGCTTTAAATTCAGTGGCAAGATTTAACCCGAAAAAACATACATATATGTTCGTTTTACAAGGTTTTTATTTACAATGTATGTATGTAGACAAACATTGTAAATTAAATAAAAGCTTGTAAAAAGATTTAGACATTTTGCGGAGGTTCGCTATTTATCTTCTCTTCAAGTAAACAAGAATAGCCCGAATTAAGCATGTCTAATGTAATTGTATGGGATGAGATATCTCTACTTTCATAGTATTATGTTTTATGTGATACTACTAACTAAAAACATCTGACACCAAAATTGAGTACTCCTCTGCATTGAATTCGGAGCTGCCTCCTTGAATAAACTCTTGTATTGAAGTCGTGAGACGGTGGTAGCCCAGTGGCAACGCGCTCGCTTGGGAAACCTAATGAAGCGGGTTCAAATCCCGAGTATCGCACCTCTGATATTTTCTGTGCGAATCATTTCGAACATGACGAAAATTCGAAATACACGTAAAGTCCGCGAACCCGCACTTTGTCAGGACTATGGTTTGATCCCCCTCGGATTTAAGGCCCGTGCTCAGCAGTGGGACGTTAAAAAGGGCTTATATAATACACACATTAAGGTCGTTCAAAAACATTTAAATTTTGCTATTACTAAAATACAGAATTAAAACTTTAAGTCTAACAGATCCGAAGATACCAATAGTTTGCGCTCTGAAAACTACGCGGGCTAATATTTATTAAATAAATTATAAATACTTTTTTCTGAGATTTCCACATTCATATTTCTGCCACGGTTTTAAATTATCATAAAATAACCGTCTAAAAACTTTTTCTGAAGAGGATTTATAATTTGATTTTATGTTGAAAAGTAAAGGAACTTTCCTGAGTGCAATAAGTCTTTTTATAACAGTTTTAATATTATATTCGCTATTGCTTCACGCGCGACTTAGCTTGCTAATTTAATTTCCGGCAGAAGAATTTTAAAAGACAACAATTCTACACAACATTATCATAGAACACTATACCACCTTCCAAATACTCTGTTATATACTTATATAATGTTATAAAAAAACGTGAATCCATTGATCAGTTGTTGCATAAAAGAAAAACAAAATAACACACAACGTACTTAATATGAAGGAATCTTTAAAAGTATCTACATATTGATACACATCATACATAAATACATTCAAAAAGAGGATAAATTGTATGAACCAATTTAAGAAGTTATCATTTCCTTAGAGAAGTTGTCTTTCCACAAAAGATATCACTAATAGAAAACTAAAAAATATGACGATAAATACATGATTGATTATTGTGAATATTAGCGCTTACATATGTTATTCCCATACAATTTGCACTACAACAAGTTGTAGAAACTTAATTTACACTGCATGTTCGCAAAAACGTAACTACGGCCTGGTTACAGGATCTGACTCACGAAAAAATTGAAAAATTGCTTACGTTTCCTTAATTAACTTGAAGCTAAAACATACACTCATAAAAATGTCTCATTTCTGTGAAAAAAATACAAAAACTACAATGTAAGAGTATACCTACTAATCTGTAAAACCTAAGAATTTGGTTTTTGGTCATCTGAACGCGGGCGGAGCCGCGGGCAATGCTGGTACTTTACATATAAGCTATTGAAACTAGTATTGAATTAATATACAAAAATCTTGGAGGTGGGTGTTATTGGCTTCAGCACAGTTTTCCACCAACGCACTTTATCGTACAATCTAAAACGTAATTTTTCAATTTGTTCCAATAATTTTTTTTTATCTTAGCGCACATCCTCATTGAGAAGTTTATTTTTTCCACAATCCATATATCTAAAGAAGACGATCAAATACCGTATAATACAACGTTTAGATATTATGGTACTTTCATACAGTACAAAATATCTGTATAAAGGCGTTAAAGATTGCACAATGTCATCTCGGCTAAACCCAAGAAATTAACTGCAGCTACACTTATTTCAACATTTCTGGTTCTATTTCTACTTGTTTTCTTTTGAAGTAAAGTATTTTAGAGGCATATTGTCAATTATTCTTTTAAGTCATTTACATTTGGTCGACATTACTCTTGCATATTTAATGGGCTTTACAAGCATTCGTCGTACGCGACCCAGTTCTAATTCAAATTTTAAAAGTGGGTTAAAAGGTGTAATGTAATACCGTGGCATTTTAACGAGTTCTTTTATATATATTTACTAGTGACTCACCCTCGCCCCTAGGTACGTTTAAAGTTTAGTATAGGTTTCTTAGAGATGAGATATATTTTTCCTGCTCTAAAATTCATTCCTAAAGTATCCAATATGTTGACCCGGATAACCAGCTATCGTCATACCAAATTTCATCAAAACCTGTACAGTGGTTTTCTGGTGCGTTCCCAAAAAACCAGACAGATAAAAAATCTAAAAACTATAGATTCGGTCCTTGTATCTATAATAATGACTATTTCAATGAGATTTTCCAAAAAATATAAATGTACAAATTCGACTCAGAATTTTATTATATATGTATAGATATAAAAATAAAAAAAAATCAATTTGGATTAACGTTTTATATCAAAATTCTGTATTATGTTTATTTCAATAGAGGATCAAAAGAGAAAACCATCATTTATTATTTTATAATCTGTGTTTATATGAATTTTACTAGCCGTCATCCGCCCGCTTTGCTGGCCGCGTGTAAATGTTTCTTTTGATCTCTAAAGACCTTAATGTTTATTGTATATGAATTAAATATTAAGGTTAAATAAAAAACACACAAATGAATAAAAATAAGTAAAACGTCTTTTGTTTTCACTGTCGAAAAAAATGTTTATGTGAATCAATAATAATGAAAAGTATATTGTTAAAAAAAAACAAATATTATAAAACCATCTACAGATGACCTCGGATCGATCGGTCCGTAGTCCCATACCGATACGTTCAGTAGTTTTTACGTGATGGCGTGACAAAGGAAAAGTCGTTTTCATAATATCGTAACAAAATATTTTGAGATCTGCACAGAACAACGTTGTAACTCAGTATAGGTATAAATAAAGAAAAAAGTAATATTTCCCATTTATTTAAAGTTCAATTTCAAAATAGGTACAATGTAGAGTTACAGTCTCCCTTGCAATTAATCTTTAAATATTTCGGAAACTTAAAGAAAAATTAAATTTTTGATAAGATCTGATCTGACGTTGAACTCAAATTCTCAAAAAAGTTAAAAAAAGGCAAAATGGCAAAAAAATGAGGATAAACTTCGAATTTAGGCTCATTTGATTCATTTTAACAAATATAATATGTATTTATTCATACTTAAAAAGTGCATTGTTTTTTTTTAACTATAACAGATCGCGGGTTCGAGTCCCGCTGGGGGCATTCATTTGAGTGATGAGCACGAATGTTTGTACTCCAGTCATGGGTGTACCAAATTTCTTCAAAGTCCCTCCAGTGGTTTTTTTGTGATGCGGTAACAGACAGACAGACAGACAGATAAAAATTCTTAAAACTATAGATTCGGCCTCTGTATCGATAATAATGTCTATTTCAATAAGACTTTCCAAAAATTATTTAATGTACAGATTCGGCTAACTTACAATTTTATTATATTACTCGTATTATAATTATAACTATTTGTTTCCTAAATAGCGATACGTGAGTTAAACCGCAATGAAAAGGAATTCTACTAAAACGTTCTTTCATTTCCCTAGAGGGTGGTAGAGTTTGATCAATTACAATTATAAGAGCTATTTTCAGCGTTAATTGTTAGCGCGTTGTTGCGAGAAATTGGTGGAGACCACAATTTCCGTTCACGCCGCTGTTCAGATTTCTTACCTCCTCCTTTGTCCTCCCTTACAGCGCTGACTGAAGTATTTTATTGAATACTATTTCTTTCTACAAATAATTATTACTATTGTCTTGCTCCTTTTTGTTGGTTTTGTTTAGTTATTTATTGTACAATAATACAATTTACTGGCAATGATTGGTTAATACACCTTTAAGAATATTACCTTAATATTATTGTTCACATTTTTACTTGTTATTTTTATTCTTTATCCGGGAAATAAACAATGTAACAAGACAACACAAACCAATGAAGGTATCACTAATGACATAACAAACAAGAAGCAAAGAAAAAAACCATAAAGACGATGAACATAACAAAAACTTTATATAACCGCCAACCTCGTAGGTGTTCCCCTGACGCATTCACTGTCGATTTGACCCAAGATTATCAGTTTCCCTAGACTATGTTTGATCGATAATATGTCCAAAATATGTCTAATGCCTAATGCCTTGTTCTGGTGAGCAGCATCATGATTTTAAGTTTGCTTTACTTAGTTCTTGTACGATATGTGAAAAGGTAATATAAAGTAATGCAAAGATTTTATATATTTAGCTTTTTTTAACGTCCCACTGCTTGGCACGGGCCTACCTTCAATATGAGGGGGATCAGGCCCTAATCCACCATACTGGCTTAGCGCGGGTTGGCGGGCTACACGTCATGTCTTCCGAAAACTTGCAAGGCTCCCTCATACATGCAGATTTCCTCACCGTAAGACAAGTGATAATCATGTTGGAAATGATTCGCACATTAAAATGTCAGACCCGAGATTTGAACCCGCTTCACTCGGTTTCCCAAGCAAGTTACCGCTGGGCTACCACTGCCTTGCCAAGATTTTATCATCAAAAACATATTAGACGGTAAAATAAATTTTGTATAAAACTAATGCATACATAAAGGCACTTGACGAAGCAATTTCGCTACACAAAATTAACCATCTTTACACATGTTTAGAATATTTAAAGCATGAGAGCTTAAAAGAATATTAAAATAAAAAACTAAATCAAGTGTACCATAATCGTTTTTTACTTGCATGCATAGCATATTTTTTAATTTGCCATCTTGGTTTTTAATACATATTTGTTGTAATAGCGGCAATAGAAATACACTCCGTAAAAAATTTCAACTCTACCTATTGCGGTTTATGAGATACAGCCCTCTGACAGACGGACGGACGAACAGCGGAGGCTTAGTAATAGGATTTCGTTGGCACACTTCGAGTACGGAAACCTAAAAAGGAGTTTTAAAAGACTCGCCAAATAAATTTGTAGTTTGCTCGACAGTGTAGTTATAATTACAAGTTTAACCTGTTGAAGTAACAAAGGGTTTTATATTAATTTAACATAATTACTCACAAACTATTCTAAATTAGAAAATATTTTAAATTACCACGAAGCATAACTTACACAGTTTTTAAGTAGTGCCTTGCCTCCGCGCGGTCTGCTTGCCAAGTATTTAACTACTTTTATTAAATTTTCTTTTAATTTAAAATGTCCCATACATTTACTTTACAATATAATATATAACCTTAGAAAAGTTGTATAAAGTGACGTGGAACTATAACTTATGAATTCTCTGCTTTTCTAGAAACTTCGTGTCTAATAATAATTACTTTTCATTAAAAAGAAGTTGTGGAATTTTTCTTTAGCAAATAAACTTTAAAAATTAAGAATTCAACCAAATCGGCTTAAGGTTCCATAGCCATATGGTAAAAACTGAATCCCCTGAATGAACTGAATCCTTTTAGGCCTTATACTTTTGTTACATGTGTCTACCAATCATTATTATTATTATTATTATTTGTTGGGTGTGGTGCCGAGGTCGGCCCTAACTACGTCGACCAGTTTTGGTCCATTGTAGCTCCCTTTATAGTAAGTTCAAAGTTCTCCGCTTAGTCCTGTTGACTCCAGGAACTTCCAGATTTTCTGCGCGGGGAGCATCTGTATCTCTTCCGGTTGCATAATATGCTGCCCTAGATAGATACTTCTGCGGTGCATGAGTGGGCCGCACGAGCAGAGGATGTGCATAGCAGTTTCCTCTGTCTCATGGCATAGTCTGCACATTGCGGTCCGACTGAGGCCGAGGGTAAACATATGTTTATTGAGTTTGCAGTGGCCAATAAGTATTCTGGTTACTGCACTGGTTTTATACTTGTTGAGTTGAAGCAACTCTTTTGTAAACTTTTTGCGATATCCCTTAATTAGCGCTTTAGAGTGTATTTGTCCAGAAGTGGATTGCCACTCTTGAAGTGCTTGGCGATTGCAGTGAATTTTGAGAATTGAATAGGCATGTTGTTTTGCAATACCACAAAATGGTTCTGGGCCACATTCAGGGGTTTCAGCGCCCCTTCTTGCCAATGCATCAGCCTTTTCATTCCCATCTATGCCTGAGTGACCCGGGACCCATCTGATGGTAACTCTGTTGGATGTGCCCAGGACATTCAGATTATCCATACAGTCTTTGACCAACTTAGAGTTGGTCTCAAGAGAATCTATAGCCAGAAGTGCTGCTTGGCTATCTGAGTTGATGTAGATATTTTGGTTTCTAAGCTTTCTCTCCAGGATGACTTCAGCACATTTGTTGATGGCGAAGACCTCGGCTTGGAAGATGGTGGCCTCCTTGCCCAGATTGACACTCATGTCAAATCTAGGCTTAAGGCCATAGATACCGCACCCTACATCAGATCCTTTCTTGGATCCATCTGTAAACCAAACATGACTGCCCTTTTTATGAGACTCTTGGTTTTTTAGCCACATGTCCCGGTTGGGAAGATCTATTTGGTACTGTTTAGCGAAGTTAAACTCTGTACTCATGCCATCGACTGGCATTTTCAGAGTTTTGTGTTCGAATGTCAACTCTTTGAGTTTGTTCATATATTGCGATTGCAACTTTACATTCGATTGTGTACAGAGCCTGTAGAGGCAAGATTTAGCTTCTTTTTGCACGTGGAGATATAGCGGAGCTATGTCCAACAAAGCATTTAGAGCGTCACCTGGTGCCGAATGGAAGGCTCCCGTGATGATTAGACATGCCATCCGTTGTATGCTGTCTAGTTTACTCATAGTGGTTTTGTTACACCATACGACTGAGGATGATCGGCCTTACCACGGCGGTGTACATCCGAGGCCCCACTTGGCTCCAGCCATTCGACAACATATCCAGAGGGCCATTTTGGCTTTTTGTATAATGTTGTTGAGGTGAGAGTTCCTTTTGATCAATAGTGACTCCAAGGTACTTTACCTCATTTGATAGGTTAAGGGTTTTGCCATTGAGTCTGAGTTCAGTCAGCCTTTCAAGCTTCCTTTTCCTGGTAAATGGTACAATAACTGTTATCAGCGTTTATTGATAATTCATTTTCTCTGCACCACCTTGTGATGGTATTGAGAGCTCCTTGTAACCTGGTGGAAATTGTGTTCAGGCAGGGACCTCTTACTACTACAACAAGGTCATCTGCATAGCCCTGTGTATCGTAGTCAAGATCTGCCATGATTACAAGTAGTAGGTCTACAGCTAGTGTCCATAATAGGGGAACGTAACTTTCGCACACCGGTTGGAGAGCATATATTCCACCCATCTGGTGGTTGTGATATCAACACCTTTTGCATTTAATCCTTTCAGGATGGTTGCCGTAGGTGTGTTATCAAAGGCCCCCTCAATGTCCAAAAATGCACATAGAGCTGTCTGCTTATCCTCTAGGGACCTTTCTGCCTTGTCGATCAGAGCTACTAAGGCAGATTCTGTGGATTTACCCTTTTGGTAAGCATGTTGGTTGCAGGAAAGTGGTCTAGCCACAAGATACCTAGTTCTAATGTGCTGATCGATTACTTTTTCCATTGTTTTTAGTAGGAAAGAAGTAAGACTAATAGGTCTAAAGGATTTGGGCTGAGAGTAGTCGTTTTGGTTTGAATTTTTTCAAAGCAGTCGGGTGTCTTGATTGATTTTGGAAAATCCTTAGCTGCCTCAGCGAGCAGTATCCAGAACTTCCTGCCTAGCTTTGGTAGCGAAGGTTGGATTACAGCCTTTATTGAGTATTTGTAGGTCGTTAGCTAGGAGAAAATCTAAAAGTAACTCTTTTGTTGGTACCAGTACTGCCCCAGATTGTGTGATGGGCGTTTGCATCGCAGCCAACAATTAATTCTGTCTTGTGTTTTCGAGCGTAGTCGACGACTTTAGACAGTTCTTCGGTGGGGTTGGCTTTCTCTCCGGGCAGGTAGGCCGAGCACACCAGTGCTCTAGTTTGACCACGCCCTCTGAGAACGGTGATTGCAGCGACCATGTCATCACTGCAAAGTTCTGTAACAGGCAAGAAATTAATACCTTTCTTAAAAACGATACAGGCCCTAGGCTTGGTGCCATTTTCGTTTGCTAGGATCTTACCTACTCCACTTAAGCCCCACGGCTGTGGCAGCGATAGCGTGGTGTAGGGACAGACTTGAAGGCCAAGTAGGCTTTCAGGCCGGTTTTTTGGAGTACATATATATTTCATAGACACACTTACATAAACATACATAAACATACATATATAAATAAAAGTGAAAGCAAGCGCTCGGTGTTTTCTGTTTCGTCTATTTCCTAGTGAACTAGACCAATAACAGGGCTGGCAACCTCGTGAAGGATAGTACACCGAACTTGTCTTGGGGATCTTTGCGACAAAAGCGTCACTCTCCCCCAAGACCAACGCCACCCCACCGTCTCTGAAGGAGACAGTAGGGTAGGCCTGCGCCTACACTACCATGCGAAGCATGTCGTAAGGGAACCGTGAAAGCATAGATTCAGGCCCGCCCCTACCAATCATTTATTTGCAGACTATTAAAAGTAATTAACCGCTAAATAACGATGTAGACAGATTTGTGTATTTTACTCGATATCTTCACGAATTAATGAAATGTTCGCCCACTGGTCGAAATTCGAGTCATAATCATTTTTTTTATGTTGATAATAATTATAAAGCTCAACAATAGCAACTAAATAAGAAATAAAAAAAAAAACAAGAATAAAAAACCCGACTGCTAAAAGACGAAATCAAGTTGACGAAGGCACACAGTTTATCACGTACACTCGAAAAACATAACCCTTCTTCTGCCGCTGTCGGGTAAAAAGGAAATTGGTTGACAAACAAAGTAGAAAAAAATACTGAGCTATTTTATTTGTTTTAGATATTTGAAAATACAATAAGGATAAATACGTGAAGGATACGAAGAATAATTGTGTATATTATTGTTAATGTGATTTTGAAGTTATACGCCGACATGTAGTTTAAAAACCATCATATATTAGTAAAAATGGAAAAAAGTCTGAAATATTTCATTTATATTACTTACTTTACAGCACTTTTTTGAGTTTTTCATTATTTTTATACCTTTTGTTTAAGTCTTTGTCATTCTAGTTCCCAACGGCATCGTTTTTCACGTTCGTCCTTCTGAAATAAACAAATTACAAAATTAGATACCCCGGATATATGTATTAATTTCTCTTAGAATATAAATTGTGAGCTTCATATTGCAAATAATATAATATAATAAAAATATATAAAAAAAAATATTTTTAATATCAACCGCTGTGACTCATACTTGATTGATTTTTCATTAATTTTAAAATAAAAAAATCCAATTTTTGTGCAATTAATTCCATCAAATTCTGTTTACTACATAAATCATGTAGTACTCGTAGATACCCCTACACCAAGCAACCGTTAATATTTCTCTCTGGTCGCAACGTCCACATTATTTATGGTGGCCCTAGCTTAGTGTGACAAATAAAAGACCAAGTACTAAGAGCCAAGAGCGCAATAAATTGCCAACGTTCACTTGTGACTTGCTTGCTCGGTTTGTAACCAAGTGCAGGATATTTTTACTAATAGCATATTTTTAGTTATCTATACATATATAATAAAATTCTAACTGAGTCGAATCTGTACATTAAATATTTTTTTTGGAAAATCTTATTGAAATAATCATTATTATCGATACAGAGGTCGAATTTATAATTTTTAAAATTTTTGCCTTTCTGTCTGTCTGTGAACACATCACGAGAAAACCACAAGACAGATTTTGATGAAATTTGGTATGATGATAGCTGGTCAACATATAGGATACTTTTTACTGCGGTTAAATATTTAATTTGTGAGAAATCTATACTAACCGTTAAAACGTATTTAGGGACAAACACGAGCGGAGCGAGGGTGAGTCGCTAGTAGTAGATATGAGTCTCAGACTAAAGAATTTATGGAAGGTAGAAGCTCCATAAAATCTTTGTAATCTTTGTATTTGAAGCTCCATAAAAGCTTTGCATCGATAATAATTAAATGAATAAATATGTTGGGACATTAACACATAGCACCATATAGTTCCATGGTAAGTTACTGTGTTATGGATACCAGATAGTTGATACACTACACATACATAACTTTAAATACATACATATTATAAATATGACTGAAGTACATACATACATGCTCATCACACAAATGAATGCCCCCAGCGGGACTCGAAACTGCGACCGCTGGCACAGCAAGTAGGGTCACTGCAAACTGAGCCAAACGTGTTGTCAATGTCGGACATACAGAAACACAATGATATCTCACTTTATAAATATTTATATAACCGAGAATAATATATTAAACCGAGTGAAGCGGGTTCAAATCCCAGGTCTCGCACCTCTGATATTTTCATGTGCGAATCATTTCCAACATGATTACCACCCGTCTTAACGGTGAAGGAAAACATCGTGAGGAAACCTGCATGTCTGGGAGAACCTACTAAGTTTTCAAAAGACATGTGAAGTCCGTCAACCCGCACTTGGCCAGCGTGGTGGACTATGGCCTGATCCCCCTCGTATTGAAGGGAGGCCCGTGCCCAGCAGTGGGACGTTAAAAAGGGCTGAATACAAATATTTTTACCTCTTCTTCATATAAAAATTGATCTTAATAATAAAAAGGTATATTCGAACTTTCTTTCCGCGTTCTGAATATTTTCCATAAAACGTTGCTATAGAATTGATTACTTTTAATAAAATTAAATACGAGTATTATCTGTGACATAACTTTGTCTTTTAAATTTTTTGTTTATTTCTCTCCATTTGCAACGAAAAATCACACAAATGCGAAAGTTTGTATGTGTATTTGTGTGTGTGCGTGTGTGTACTGTGTAAGATTGATGTGGATGGATGAATTTAGCCCAGCTTAAGCTAGCACCCACTAAAAGCCAACAGAACTTTCCCTGTTTTACTGGAGCGTTGCAGGATCGCTTGCTTACACACGGGTTGCTCTCTCGGTTCACTCTGCTATCAGAGAAGTACCAGGAGCAACCTGCATGATATTCCGCCCACCAAAGTAGGCCAAGCATTTCTTAGCTTCTCACCAGGCTACTGAGTAGGCAGTCGAATTGGCTGAAGCTATAGAATATCCTCCGAAGGATGTTTAGTCATTGGCGACGAAATGTTGTCGCGTGACCAAAACGTAACTAATGATATAGTTTAGATCTCGTTCGTATTCTGGCCTGTTCAACTTTCTACTGCTGGATACGGGCCTTCCTTCAATACGAGGGGGATCAGGCCACAGTCCACACGCTGGCCAAGTGAGGGTTGGTGAACTTCATATATTTTGATAGTGAACTTTTTACTTGCTAGGTTCTCTCAGACAATCTTTGATAATGTATTTAGTAGGATGGCGCAAGATAGGTTGTAGTTAGTATTTTTATATAGATAAGGTTCTGAGTTCATAATATCATTTAAATCAAATAAAATTTTCCTTCAAGCTTACAGTTTACAGACAATTTTCAATTAAATAAATATATGTATATAGTGATAAAAATAACGCTATTAAAATTTAAATATATAATATAAATGGATCGTCATTTCAATGAAATAAATTACTCTGCGTTTCGCTCCTCACAGTATGCAATGTGAATGACGTCGGATATGAAAATAAATATTCAGTTTTTCGCAAGTGCCGTGGTATAATTTATTTTGTTGGAAAAAAAAATGTACCGTGAGTTATTCTTTAAATGGCGCACTGCAAGTAATGGGGCGAGCCTAAACAAAAGGGAGGTAGCTCGACTTTTTGCAAATGACCTTTGAACTTTATAAATGCGACCGTCTGTATGTAACTCCATCACGGCTGAACGGATTTTGAGCAAAATTATATAGAACGCTAGATATTTCCTGATGAAAATATATTAAAATAGTTGGAAAATGACAAAAAGCTCACAATTAATTCATTATCTTCAAAGAAAGAATCCATACTTCCTTACTTCGACACTTATATATATTATGAAAGTAAGTCTGTTACGTTTTGAAGCTTAAATCGCTGAGCAGAATTTGAAAAAAAATTGGCCTAGACGTAAAACGTCGGTGGTATATTTTTTTACGGTAAAGATTTTCATAATACTTTCTTAGATTTACGCGAATATTTGACATTTTAAATAAAACTAACTTTTCGGATTATTTCGCGGATTTATTTTGATTTTTGGCTTGAGTAGGTAATGACAGTAATTCTGATTAATACATTTTTTGTTTATATATTTTTATTGTCTATAAAGGTAGCAATAGTGTTGCTCAATATTTTAACTTTAAATAATAGCAATCTAAATTAATATTTTATCTTCCTTTAAATTATATATTAAACAATAATATTGCTTAGATAAATGATTGATATTTTTAATAATTTTTAATATCCTTTATGGTTAATGGTTATACATAATATAATAATAGCAACACTAAATAATATTAGTAATTAATATAGTTTTTAAAATTTGTAATATTTATAATAATAACAGCAAAATTAAATAAATAATATTGCTATATTTAATTATAATATTTATTAAAAAATTTAAAATGCTTAAAAATAAAAATCAACAAATATTGTAAGGTACATTATTGAATTTTTTTTAATCTTTGAAATCATTTTTGTAAAATAGTGGGTAGGCACTGTCTGTAACAAGTATGTGTTTGAGACGTCTACAACCTTAGTCTCTCCCGTGACCATGTGCGCTGTAAATCATTCGAAACGTCGGGAACCAAAAACCAAAATAAGACCGCGAAATAATCTGAAAAGATAGTTTTATTTAAAATCTAAAGATTTTCTTATTTTTTTTTATATCAATTGGACAACCCTCGAGGAATAAAAATCCATACGATAATAATCATTAAAATTGATTTACAATAGGCGAAAGTAAACCATAAAAGTACATAAATATGTTGGGACATTAACACACGGTACAATCTAGTTCTATGGTAAGCTACGAGGCTTGTGTTATGGATACCAGCTAGTTGATACACTACATTTATATAAATTTAAATACATACATATTATAAATATAAACACCCATTACTGGAGTACAAACATTCGTGCTCATCACACAAATGAATGCCCCCAGCGGGACTCGGACCCGCGACCGCTAGCACAGCAAGTAGGGTCACTACAAACTGAGCCAAACATGTCGTTAGTTATAATTACAGCCGTGTTAGAAACTGAAAGCAGCGTTTCTTTAAAAGT
Source organism: Brenthis hecate (assembly GCA_951806755.1). Taxonomy (NCBI): domain Eukaryota; kingdom Metazoa; phylum Arthropoda; class Insecta; order Lepidoptera; family Nymphalidae; genus Brenthis; species Brenthis hecate. Next base: position 7,418,764 of record OX638268.1, on the reverse strand, counting down.
CCATAATAAGATAGACTCAATAATATAAGACTCTTAAGTTATAACTAACATATTTAAAAAATGCGAATTAGATTACGCAATATCTCGAAAAAACTTCCGGATTGACTCGAAAAGTTATATAATATAATATTAACGTCAAATAAATAGCAAATGCTACATTTTTGATCCAACGAACATCATTACATTACTTCCTTAACCTTTTCCAATTTCTCAGCAATTCGCCTATCATCTGAGAGTTGTGTCAACGATCACTTATAATCTCGTAGCCCGCGGGCAGGTGCGGATTAAAGTCTTTTAAGAATCCCGCATTCTCAAGCCGTAACAGCCGCAAACGCTTCTGGAATCACCAAATTGTATTTTGGGAGAAAATTTTGCTACTAAGCCTTCATCTGTTGAGCCAGTTTTTATGTAATTTAATCTTTAAAATATTAACTTATAAGCTTCCGAACGTTCTTACTAATATCTATATACATATAATAAAATTCTAACTGAGTCGAATCTGTACATTAAATAACATTTGTTAGAAAATGTTAATGAAATAGTTTTTGTTATCGATACAGAGGCCGAATATATAGTTTTAAGAATTTTTGTCTGACTGTCTGTCTGTGACCGCATCACGAGAAAACCACTGGACAAATTTTCATGAAATTTTGTATAATGATAACTGGTCAAAATATAGGATACTTTTTACTGCGAGAATCTCATCGCTGAGAAATCTTTACTAAACTTTAAAACGCGAGGGTGAGTCGCTACTGTCATTATAAATTGACGATTCAAAAGTGCTTTGACACCATTTGCATAAAGTATATTCTGATTGATTGATTCAAGACTATAATCTACCAAGTGTGATTCGTATTCTGTTTTACGAACAAAATAAGAATAAATAAGGTCCTTACTTTTTTAGGATAAAGGTAATTTTAACGATCTTAAAATATAGTCATGAAACATGGCAACATTTTTGCGAAATTAAACTTTTCACGAGCGCTTTTCCGTAAAGCTACATTCCAAACTGGTAGCAGCTTCCTTATGAACTTGACTTTAGTGGATAAATTCTCAAAAAAATTAAAATTTCCTATTATAATAAAGTATGTTTTGTTTTTGAGCGATAGTTTTTATTTATTGTAGTGGAAATATGCATGTATTTGATATGATACGGGGCTATTAAAAGAGTAAAAAAATACATATCACTGACAGCTATCGCTAAACTTTAGATACTATTTTGGCAACACAGGTTTTCATTAAAATAATTTTATACCATTTCGTGTCGACTTTAACGAAATTATGAAATTAGTACTAATTTCGTATTATTACATTTTTTGAACCGATTTGTCGATGAGGGCTTTACTCATCAAGTTCAGAAAGGAGGTGGTCTCATATAACGTTCCATTCTCGAATCAGAAAACACTATAAAATAATGAAATTTTCAACAAATCTTTTAAGTCAAGTACAAAAGCAAAACAATAATTTAATATCATGAAGATGATCTGACGATGGAGTCAGAAAATTGTCTCGTGATTTTTAGGGTTCAGCGTCATCCAGTTGATGCCAGCACCAATTTCGAAACTATCTCAAATTAGTTAAATACTTAATTGTAAATGAGAACCTCTTCAGTCGCTTCTTACATATATCGTAAGTTTTAAAACCTTTTCATCATATTTTATATAATAGCTAACGTATTCCAGTCATCCCTTCGCATTTGATAAGTTATTACAGACTAAAGTGTATGTCACGTCGCGTCTCCCGCCCGCCCCCGCCCGCCCCCGCCCCGCTCCACGGCAATCTCGCAACATACAAGATGTATCGGTAGTGAGGAAATGGGAGCGCGACGTAATGGAGGAATCATAACAGCTCTATTGCTAGGAAATAAGAAAAGTGGTGTGCGAGTTACAAATGAGTTGGATATGGCCTTCAATATTTATTTTATTGTACAGCTTTGTTAATCAAACAGTTTTTTGTATTGAAATTGAGATTGGAAATATTCTGAGAACTCATGTTTTTGTCTATATAAATAAATGGCCGAAAAATTTCCCCACCGTAGCAATACATACATCAAGCAATATGTGTTTAATTATTTATTTAGCTACTTTAACGCTTGATATTATGTTGGATGGAGTGGATAATTTGAAATGTCCTATACTTTCAGGTTGGGATGCCAACTTTAAATAATATAAAAAAATCAATCGAAACATTAAGTACCTTACACATTTTCATTAATATACCTGATCCATTATAATTTATATCATGGCTCTGTGTCATATGGAACTTGATTAGATCTTCTTGCAATACTGTAGTGCACTACAAATTGTCATCACGAGCTCTTCTCTAATCAATACTTCTATTTACTGCTCGAGCGAGAACAATCATGTCTGGAGCCTATAGATTAACAAAGATATTACAAATATATTAGGTTCTTAATAATTCTTCAGGGATTAAATAAGATAAAATATATTGTTTGATTAATATTAGGCAGTTGTAGCCCAGAGGTGACGGGTTCGCTTAGGAAACCGAGTGAAGCGGTTTCAAATCCCGGGCCTCGCACCTCTAATATTTTCATGTGCGTATCATTTCTCACATGATTACCACTTGCCTTACGGTGAAACGGTTTTCGAAAGACATGTGAAGTCCGCCGACCCGCACTTGGCCAGCGTGGTGGACTATAGCCTGATTTCCCTCGTATTGAAGGGAGGTCCGTCCGCAGCATTTAAAAAGGATTGAATATAATATTATTCTCTTACATTAACCTCAAATGAATGCGCAAATCGAACTTAGAACTCACGAATAGAAAAGTGGCGTTTCTCTAATATTACATGAGTAATTCTTGGTTATCTATACATATAATAAAACAGTAACTTAACGAAGTCGATGTGCGTGTTTCTTGAGAAAAAGTACAGAACCGATTTTAGCTAAATCTTGTGTGGTGATAACTTATAACTTGGGTCAATAAAGCGAGGGTAAGTCACTAGTATGGATATAAATTTATTTCTTGTATCTCGAAACGGCTCAACGATTTACAATTATAATATTTTTTTAACAGATCAAATTTTGTATTTAGATAAGGTTTTGCTTTTTAAGTTTATCTATGATATGTGTGTCTTTTCTTAAAAAAACGTAATATTTATCTTTTCCGAAAAAAACATAAATAAGATATAAATTGCGGAGCCGCGGCCAAAAGTTAATACTATTGATATCTTTAAAGGTGTTTTGTTGCATTTTATAATGATAAATAGTAATCGTTTTCCCCTTATTTCCCTATAAGCTAATGAAAGTCTCATTATAATTTGATCAGCGCTATTTTTTTTTGTTTGATTTGCTAGTTTAAACAGGGATTTGGTGACGTGCAAATAGCTTTGTCAATATAATACCTGTAGTAGTATTACCTGTTGTAACTTAATAAACCTGCTAGGAGTAATATTATAACTCAGTTTCGGACAATAGTTCCATTAGTAATTAACCGATTCAAAATGGCCACAGAACTAAGTTACAATATTGTTCCTTACAGGTTGAAGTATTATAATATATTTTTATAGGAGAATGTTAATTTATATGAATATCACTTAAAGTATGAGAATAAACACACTTATTGAGAAAAAAACTTGCAAAATAAATCATAATAGCATTTATCATATAATATTTTTTGTGTATAAATAAAATAAGAAATTAGATATTTCAATTGAAAGACGGCTTCAAAACTTTTTCCATTTTCCACCGGATCTCTGGGATTGATGCAGTAAGTTGTTTATGTAAGAACGTTTGACGAACATAAGCGCTCGGCAAAAGTGAGGATGTAAGATACGGATAAATAAATCTATACATATAATAAAATTGTAAGTAAATCGAATCTGTACATTAAATATCTTTTTTGAGAAAATCTAATTTAAATAGACATTATTATCGATACAGAGTCCGAATCTATAGTTTTTAGATTTTTTTTCTGTCTGTCTCTATCTGTTACCGCATCCTGACAAAACCACTGCGGCAAGTGTGAAATGTATTTACAACTATTTAAGTATTTTTAAGTTGGAAAATTAGCCAGAATGGTTGTTAACCAACTTTAAATCATTATATATCCTAAATTGTTATTTAAAATGGAAAATGACGAAAGAATCCTAAAAATGATTTTAAATACCTATTCAACGATACCCCACTTGACATAGTTCGTCGATTTTCATTTTTTTTTCTTTTTCACATTATAGAATCTAGCAGTCCCCATATTTTTTATGTCACCTATCTAGGAACTCTTGGACTAATGAAACGAATCTAACGATACCATAATTAAAGAAATCCATCAAGTGGTTTGGAAGATATGAGGGAATAAAGAATTTTTTTTTAATTAAAAATGGGCTTAGGTACTTTTGACCTTCATCTTAGCTCGAAGGCATAGATAAGGTCTATGATCTAGCGAGTTTGCCCAGGAGAAGCCTGTTTAGCCTGTACACGCACCTTAAATAGTTTCAGGTTGTACGCACTCGGAAAAACAAATAAAAAAAATAAAAAATAAAAAAAAACACATCACAAATAAAGATACAAAGATAGGCGCGAAAAACAACCCTTTCCTTGCAGTCGGGTAATAAGTCTGCATACCGATAATATGTTTTAAAAATGATACGCGATCAAACAAAAGAAATTAATGAATGTTTTTTTTCTGTGCAAAAGTAACAAAAACATTAATAGTCGATAGTAGAATGCCAAATAACAATAGCGCCATATTATCACAACAATATAACGTAACTACGTCATTATCGTTATAGAAATATCATTTATTTATTTTTTAAAGTTCCATTTCCTTTTCAATGGTAGATTAAATTCAGATGTCCACCGCGAAATGTAAATTTTCCCATATTATGGACAATTTGATTAAGTCCATCATCCACTCGCCGCAATCACAGCTAACGAACGGCCACCCGCTTACTTGGAATTTATATTTTTATATAAAACCGTCCAAATTAAGAGAATATACGTAATTACTCCACTCAGCATGTATCCTGCCATTACGCAAGTTGAAAACTAAAAAAAACGGCCAAAAAAAGCACTAAAAAGTACAAAATAACTGATTGGTAGTTTTCATTTAGTATATACATGAATGAATTTAATTCGTTCATGACTATAGATATCTAATCAAATATTTTCAAAGTCGGTGTGCTTTGCTTTGTATCGGCTGACACCGACTTCGAAATTATTTGATTAGGTATGTATAGTAAATGAAAACTACCAATCAGTTATTTTTTTACTTTTTAGTGTCTTTTTGATGTCGTTTTTTTTAAGTTTTAATTTTTTTCCTTTTCAGTGTAGACATAGTAGTAGCAAAGTAAGAAGAAAGTATTTCAATATAAATGCATGTACAAAAAAAAATGTGCCTGTCCTATTCTGCCCTGAGGAGTTCCCTCGCCGGAAGTCAACCATGAGTGGAGCAGCCATGTCGTGATGTGATTAGAACAGGCTATATTATAGTTAAATCCATTTACAAAATTTCGTGTCTTTGCTGTTAGCCGTTGAGGAGTTCAACTATCCACCTCCTGACTTCATCATCAGATCAGCTCAATAATACCAGATTATTGCATTGTTACTAAACTTGCATAAGTATGCAAAATTTCAGCATAATCAGAAAATGGACTTCTAAGATTTTATTACATTGTTAGTTCGTTTTTCCTCGATTTCCTTGAGATTCCAACATCAGTTCCTGACTTGATGATAATTGGACCACCTTGGGAGTATACCTTTTTAAACTAAAAAAGATTTTTTTAAATCGTTTCACAATTGGGGGAAATATCGATGAACATACACAAAAAACATACAGATTACAGACGAACATAGAACCTCCTCCTTTTGGAAGTCGGTTAAAAATTAATAATATCACTGGCATTTATCTATATCGACTACCGTACTTATACTTAAATACATAATCTATATGTGTATATGTACTATGTAGGTATATGTATATACTATATATGTAAATAGGCAAAAACAAAACAGTTCGTACCTTTTTCTCCTCTGTTTGTCAAACGATTTTCTTTTTTTCTTTTTTTGTTTAATAACTAATAACGACCTTTATTTAATGTTATAAATAAAGAAATTGAAAATAGTTTTCGTTTTTAGTCTACTGATATAATAAAATTCTAACGAAGCCGAATCTGTACGTTAAATATATTTTTTTGGAAAATCTTATTGAAATAGACATTATTATCGATACAGAGGCCGAATCTATAGTTTTTAAAATTGTGGTGTGGTAAAGTGGTAAAAAAAGTGGTAACACTTTCCATACTTCCATGATTTAACCAAGCTTTCAAAATCACATCTGCATTGCAGTTTAAAAAAAAAACAAATTAATAGTTTTATTCGATTTAAGATTAGATTAAGTAAACACATGTTGACTGTGAGGTACGTCTGAGTTTAAAAGTAGAAATAAAAAGCGAAATGAGTTGGCTCGTTAGCTGCTCACGTAATCCGATCTGATTCACGGCCCGTTCGCTACCATTGGACTATTTATTTTTCATTAAATCCAAAGTATACGAAGTTTAGTCATGTTTTTTACAATTTTAACTACATTCGTAAAATGTTGACTTACGAAGTAGCGCTGATATAAACATGTAAACGGTTTATTTTAAGGTAACTAAGTAAAACTCGGCATGTTAAACTTAAAGATTAAACTAATAAGTTTTACTTTTATTGATCATAATATCTGAATATAGGATTTATTTCTACATCGACGTTTTTCATCTATACATATAATAAAATTCTAATTGAGCCGAATCTGTACATGAAATATTTTTTGGAAAGTCTTATTGAAATAGACATTATTATCGATATAGAGGCCGAATCTATAGTATTAGAATTTTTGTCTGTCTGTCTGTCTGTTACCGCATCACGGAAAAACCACTGAACGGATTTTGATGAAATTTGGTATGATGATAGCTGGTTATCCGGGTCAACATATAGGATACTTTTTATTTCGGGAAAATACTTATCTCATTTCTGAGAAATCTATACTAAACGCTTAAACGTAAGTACGGACGAAGCCTAGCGGACCGAGGTGAGTCGCTAGTTAAACATATTTCGAAATTTATACTATATCTATGTAGACATCAACATATTACAACAGGTCAACCTATATGAAAATAATTATTTAAAGTAATTTATTGGCCTAAGATTTTAATTTTACAAGATGTTTCAAAATTTAAAAAAAGAACAAATTGACAATTTATCAATTTTATAAAAACTAAAAAGGCAAGGCAAGGTACACGCAAACGCATGCACTAGTACTAATGCCATTATACCAGTGTTAAAATAGATTAGGCTACTAATGGTACATTTTAATAGAAAAAAAGTCTAATAATTAATAAATAATAGTAATAGATATACGAATATACATACGCACAAATAAATGTCATATATACATATATTATGTTACGATAACTTGATTGACCGCCTTGCACGCCATCTATTCTTTGTTGATGGTACAACGTCATAAATAACCGGGTGTACAGAAAAAAAAATCACAAACATTTTAACGTAATTAATTCCTTAGGCATAATAATTATTATTTATTATATCATGAAATACTTATTTTATTTAAAAAACCTTACCAAATATTTCTTAAATACATGAACCCAAATGTCGTCATATTATTTAAAATAAAAACAAAATGTCACTGCCAAAAGTCAAAACTTTCACCAGCTGACAATGACAGATTTTTGTGTTCAATTGCGATGCAAAATTCAATAACAATTTCGCAAAAACGATGGCGATGAGCTATTTAACTGAAAGCGAAGCCCCTCGGGACTTTCGCGTATCTTCAACTGAGAGCGATGGGCACTACACAAAATGTGTACTCTGTTACACTGTGAAAAGAAACTTTTACTGTGCTGATTGTGTTAAAAATGGTAATTTTGTACATACCTCGATGCCTTACTCGGACAGGTGAGTAGTTTTACGCAATTCCTTCATCTCTATGAGTCATTGACTTACTAAGATAACGTAATTGGGTCGAAAAATTAGTATATTAATATTAATAATTATTATTTCTAATTTGATTTTAATTGAACATATTATGTTTAAATAGATATGCTTATTCTACATAACTAATATTGTTTGCTAATTAAGTTAGTAAAATGAAAGTAATTTTAGAAACATCTTATTAAAGGCAAATATATCTTAAATAATGATAAAAATAATTGACATCTTAACAAAACAAAGAAGTTGAAATCATTAGAAATAGAAAGCCACCTAAATAGAATTCTTTTTTCTTTTGTATGATAAAGATGAATATTTATTGTTCATCAAAAATGCTAATGGATGACATAACTACACTTTCTAACCATCGTTTTTAAAAATATTAGACTATTTTTATTTGTTACTGTATGTATCAATCTAATTTGATTATATTTTAGATTTTCAGAGAAACAAATGAAATTAATGAGAATAAAACTAAACAGACAACACATACTGGAAAGATGTGAAAAATTACTTGCACCTAAATTAAAGAAGGATATACTTTTAACGGAAACCAAACAATCCAGAGATAAATTAGATTTATTAAGACTTGCAATTGAACAAAGAAGAAATACAATAGATATAAAAAGAAAAGAACTTAAAGAACTAAAATCTTTAAATAATGAATTGCGATTAAAATTACCAAGATATAACAAGAGAGTATCAAGTTTGGGCAAACACGCTCAAGAACAGAGAATAGAGCTACAAAATAAAATAATTTTATACAATGACCAGGCACAAGCACTGGCAGCATTAAGAAGGTCGAGAATACGGCAGCTAACAAGATATATCTTTCCTATTTATATGAGTTATGATTCCAGGTAACATTGTTTGTTATTTTATAGATGGCTAACTTTAAAATTGTAACTTTCTTTGTCATGATTAATCGGGTCAGTAGATTTAGATTAGAAATAGCTTATTATATACTAGAATAGCTACTATCTTCAGTAAAAATGAGTAGATTATTTCTTTTATTTTTTCCTCTAAAGTTTTACGTTTGATGCAATCATCATAGCATAACTTAATAAAACTATTAAAGGAATTACCAGTTAATTCAAGACATGGTCTATGTACTAAGTTACACAAAGTTTCTTGATTGCTGGGACATTATTTTATATTAAAAAAATGGAAAGTTATGACTGTTTATGACTTATTAGTGTTACATATGACCACTGTTTTAAACTATCACATACCATATTTTAAAATCGTTTCCTATAACACAAAAGTATTTTTCAGTGACAGTATAGAAGACTTAGAGTTTGTTGGTGAAGATGCAGAAGAGGAGACCCCAAAAAGAACCCAGTTACACATAGTAGCTCCATGGATTGATATCGATACAGACTACACGCAGCTACAGAATTGGGGTAAATCTTTAAGTAATTTATTTCTAACATAGGTTTTGTATAAACTCTTCTGTGTCTTTACAATATGAAAATATATTATAATAATACGGAATATGATTGTTTTTTTAATACATCGTTATGTAATTGTAAAAAAATATCCAGTTCCAAAAAACTTAAATTCAGTCAAAACGTCGAGAATAAAGTATTTAGCCACTTACAAATTCACACTTTTAAGTCCCATAGTGTTATTATTATACAATCTCCTGCGCAGTTGGCTAGTCTCAGTGAGATTGGCCGCCGTGGCCGGAATTGGTCAGGAGGACATTGTTAACTGCTATAACTGACTCTTAAAGTCCTTTGTTCTTTTATTGAATAACCTCGCATATAACACACAAACCTCATTTGGGTGGACTCTTAAAGCCCACCCGACTCCATAGCTTTGTTCAGCTTTTCTTTTTTGTTCGCAACATCTTTTGATTCTGAAATTATACACGCACAAATCCATCTCAAATAGAATAAAAATAACAATAAAACATAAAAATGCTCAAAAAAAGGCACGGACGTATGTCTGTGGGTGTTAGACTTAACTGCTATAGCTATGTATGTATCGCAGCGGAACAGAACAGTGAGGTGTCGGAGGCGTGCCCGGCGGCGAGCGCGCAGTGCCGCAGCGGCGCGGCGCTGGCGCTGGCGGCGCAGCTGGTCGCGCTGCTGGCCTGGACGCTGGACGCGCGGCTGCCCTACGCGCTCGCGCTTAGGTATACCTAATGTTCTCTGCTTATTGTACTATACATACATACATATTATATGAAATATTGTTTAGTACTATATTTACTAGTGGACCTGAGTAGCTCGATGTTGTCTGTTTTTTACCGTTGAGGAATCTATGCGTACCACCTCTACAATGGGTGGTTTTGTGGAGTCGCGCTGGCTAGAAGAGGCAGTTAATGAGGCGTCGCAGGATCGAATTAAATTTTTTTTTAATATACATATATTAAATTAATATACTGAAGTTTGTTTAATATATAATATGTAAAAAAAACAATAGCATTCCCAAGGAGGTTTGATGTCAGGCAGGCGGCGGTCGTGAAACTTTTGCTAAAATCGATCAGCAATACGAAAGATGTACTGCGTCGACTTCAAGTAGTTGGAAAATGGGCAGGGAGGTGTTGATTGAAGTTTCTTTAATCATCCTTTTATTTCTTAGAGGATTCTTTGAAAGTGGAGTATATATCCATATAATAAATAAATATAATATTATGAATGTGAAAGTGTATTTGTTTGTTCTTTTTCACGTCGAAATAGAGTGACGGATTTTCGTGATTATGGAGGGCTGGAGAGTGGTAAAGGCTACGTTTGACCACGGGAGAATATTCTATTCCCACGGGAGATCATGTTATAATATAACCCACAACAACTCATCGTGCCTATGTATTTATGGGGCATTCCACCCAAAATAGGATGGTTCAAAAAATTTTTATTTTTGATTTTCTTAATATTTTGGTATTATTTAGTACCTTCTCCTCAAAAGAGGCTTCCTGGTAAATTTTGATATTTTTTATGATCACTGGTTCAAATCCGCTCTTTTTTTGGTTTTTTGCTCATAACTTTCTTAATAATGGTCGAAGTCCAATTATTTTTTTCAAAATTTTTGTTTTTAGAAGACGTTTACGAAAAAATTCACGTGGAATACTCCTTATAATAAAGGTATATACTATATAGTCAACGTATTCCATTCTAACCGTTAAAGCGTACCTAGTGGTAGTGTGTGTGTGTATAATCGAGCGAGGCGTGCCCGCAGCGAGTACAGCGCGCCGGCGCGGTGGCGCGCGTGCGTGGCGCGCCTGCGCGCGGGCGCGGCGGCGCTGTGCGCGCGCGCGGGCGTGGCGGCGCCGCCGGCCGCGCCGCTGGCCGCGCTGGCCGGCCTGCACGCGCTGGCGCTGGCCGCCGCCGCCGACCACCCGCAGCTCGGCAGGTGCGTGCGGGGGGCATTCGTTTGTGTGACGAACGCGAATGTTTGTACTCCAGTCATGGGTGTTTATATTTATAATATGTATGTAATTAAATTTATATAAATGTAGTGTATTAACTAGCCGGTATCCATAACACAAGCCTCGTAACTTACTATAGAACTAGATGGTGCTGTGTGTTAATGTCCCAATATATTATTATTCTAATTTTGTTACTATTTTTTTGAGATTTATACTTGACTTTATATTGTCACTATTATGTTATAGTGATTTATTTTTATACAAACCTAGAGCATGCTTAAGCTTGTCTTAAATAAATAGTTATTGACGGTTCCATAGTTCAGCACTCATTTATAATGTCTTATTTTGACGCAAGCCTGCAATATATTTTTCTTTTATGTAAACTAAATGGTGCGATTACCGAGAAATAAGAAGACGAAGTAACTATGAGATTAGAAAATTAGATGTGTGTGTTCTAAACCAAATCTACTGAATGGCTTCGCTTATTAACCTTTAGCTTCAAATTTAATACGTACTTATATCAAAATAAACCTCCGAAATAAACCAAAAAAAAAAATTTTATTTAAAAAAGTTTTATTTAAAATGTCAAATGTTCGCGTAAACTTAAGAAAGTATTATAAAAACCACTCGCTATAAAGTAAAGGATTAAAGAAAGAACGAAACTTAACTACCAATCCGCGTTATCCACCACCCGCACTTGGCCATCGTGATGGACTACATATAGTCTAATCCCTCGTATTAAAGGGAGGATAGGATAGGTACGTGTTCGATCTAATATCCTTATGTCCCTAATATTTAGGGGAGGGTGGGAGATTTAAAGGGTTGAAGTGTTATTGTTTGCCCCCGCAGCGTGGAGGCGTGGGCGGGGCAGTGCGCGGGCGGCGCGGCGTGGGCGGCGGCGGGCGGCGCCGACGACCTCGACGAGCCCGAGCCGCCCGAGCACCTGCACTGGCCCGACACGGCTCAGGTCAGACCTGCCTTCAGAACCTTCAGCCGATTGTTACGTGACACACTGCCTTTCGAAGCCTTCTCGGCTAACTGTTGCATAATAGTTGACACATCGCCTTCTACAATCTTGCAACTTTGACAATAGACAATTATATTGGCTTAACCACGGAGAAAGATTTAATTTTAAGTTTCTTGTCTAAAAGCGTATATATACCTACTACAAATATTTCGTATCTATGTATATTTAGCTTAGTTTTATAAATTTTAGAATACGATTTATGTAATATCTCTTGTATATTTTGATAATTGTGTACAAAATTTTATAAGCAAATTCCCTATTACAGATCGAAGAATTGAGTTGCACGCCGCCCGCGCCCTCCCTCGTGACGTCGGCCGCCGCGTCCCTCGCCTCCATGTGGCGCGGCTGGACCAAGTAGCCGCACTCTACCCGCGTAGCTTTCTAAGCCCCCACTCACAAGGCGATGTGGCCGAGCCCACGGTCGATGTGACAAAAAACCATGGTTGCAGCGACGAACTATTCTTCATATGATGATGCAGCGTACTGCTACATCGCTTACATCTCACCTCTCCCCAGATAAAACAATATCTTTTATCATAATATCCCAATAACCAGTGCTAGATTTTAATCACATGCAAGCTGTAATGTTTGTCAAGTACGTTTTATGACGAATCTCAATAACGTATCTATCTGTAAATTTACTTACTAGTGATAAGAATTTGACATAATTTGTATAAAGCTTACGTCAAATTTCTAACTCCAGTAAGTAAAACTTAAGGTAGATTATTGAAATCCGTCATTAAGTGATTTCATTGCAAACTACCCTACCGATAGGTCTTAGGGATTATTAGCAAGACACTTTAGGACAATAAAATTGTATGGTAAGTACGTGATGGTACGCCGTTAAGGTACGGCTATTCTGATACAATTGATTCAATATAACACGGTCGTCTTGCAAATTGTTTTACTTTTTTTTAATACTGCCGTCATAATAAAGGAGGCCTTAACTAACAATTTGGTCAAAAATGACTTAAATGCAGATACGGAATCAGCAAAAAAATGCTACTTGATAGTCTTATCCATAAAGCATAAACATTTTCATCGTTACTATGTGTAAACTACTATAGTCTGATTTTTAATTCGATGGAATTCTGTCATTTCAGAAGTGTTGTCAACTTTGAAACATTGTCAGTAAAAATGGAAAGCATTTTAGCAAAATAAAAAAAATAAACCTTTCTTGAATTTAAGGTTTCAATTAGAAAAACAAAGACTTAAAAAATTATTGATAACTCTAAAATGGTAATTATTATTTTTATTATCATATTATTAAGGTAATTATTTTTCTATTACAGGAATCCCTGTCCAATAATCCATAGGTTGCAAGACTTTTTTAGTAAAACCCCTTTGTTTGTAAAATATTTTGTTTTACTCTGTTTTATTCATTTAACCATTAAAAATTTACATTATAGTTAGCGTGCATTGATTGTACAAAATAAAGACTATTTACAATGTCATACATATAGTTTACTTTATCTTATTCTGTTTCATTTTTTTTTTGTTATTTTATATTAAAAAAATACAAAGCAGAAAAGGTTTATGATATCTGAATTGTCAAAGAATGATAGCTGTCATATTTCCGTGGAATTAAAAATCAGACTTTACTTAGTACTAAGACAAAACTTCAAATATCACGAAATCAATTTTGACGAAGTTGCGGCCTTCTTTTTTATGGCGGCAGAATAGGATTTCTCAAAACTCAATTTTAATAATAATAGTATTTCATTATTACACATAGTTTATTAAAAGTTTTAATAAATAGTTAGACCACAATTGATAATACGTAGTTGTTTTTCTGCTTCATGCTACGTTTAAGACATTATAGATACGTAAATTCCTATTCCGCCTGTTTTGATCGATGCCTGGTAGATGGCGCTTTCGCCAAAAGATATATTTTGTCATAAATAAAAAATACTATCATAAATACTACAAAAATGTGTAAATATTATTGCAAATTGTTACTAATAACGCTAGTTCAAAGCTAGTAAGCTAATATGAAGCGAGTAACAAAAAAATATATTAGGAAATATACAGATTTATAACCTTTGGTTGTTGTTTTTTTAATAGATAATTAAAATTTAATATTTTGGATTTTTTTATTTTTTTTTTCTATATTTTCAATGTCGAAAATCATTAAATTAATAAAGATAGTAGGTAAAAAAAACTGTTTCCAGTAGCTCCTTAACCTGTGACTATCAATGCAAAATTACCAGTGTAAATAAAAAATGTAATTAAAAATGGCGGACGGCTCAATAGACGGTTCGATATAAATGTAAAAACTTCGATCAACAATACTACTAGATAACGTGTCACATACAAAATCAAAGCCAAATTTTGTCCGCGCGAATATGTACTTATACAGCTTCATTTGTATACTAACGAACCAAGACAAAGTCTTATAATAGTTTTATTTTCAAACTAATCAACACCATAACACCTAGTAATAAAGCCACAAATCTTCAAATTATCATCATACACTTACGGTCATTTTGTAAGTTTTATAATCTTAATTGTAAAATCAACCTTATGTTTAAACAGCATAAAGCACTTTTTCCCGTTGTTGGTTTGTGAGGTAAAGCGTATCTTTTGTTTCTGTTTGCTTCTTTCAATTTGCGCATGCATTGGCCAACCTGGGCCAACGTTCTTAGCTGATTTAAAATTGTTCAAAATTTCATTTTTATATTATTTCGTAGGTTAAATCTTAAAATACTGACTTAATCTACATGTACTTACCGAAAAAAAACATTCTGGCTGAAAAATTTCTTCTTCGCGCATTATTTTCGCAATTTTTAAATACACATTGCGGCCTTGTGAACGTCTTTGCGTTGGCAGTGTTTAAATAGAACTAATCGAAATATACGCTCACTTTGCAAGTGAGCTTATATTTACCGAGACGGATTTCTTATGCCGACCCGATATCTAGTACTATTGTTGATCGAAGGTATAAAATGACATTTTCAAATTTTATTCAGAACATTTTTTATCCTTTTAAAATTTAATATACTTTATTATTGAAAAAATACATTACTTTTTACATTACAATAACATTTTTTAAAAAAGTCTCTTATACTATAAATTAAAAAATGTCAAGAAATAACACAACATACGGCGACAAATTCCGAGCAAAAATTTAATAAGAGCGACGCCATTTACAGTCCCATTCTTTATCGCTTTAAATTATGTACATGTTACAGTCAAAATTCATTTCCAGTCAAAACTAATTTGACTGACAAAAGCAGTAAAACTAATAATAAATAATTTTATTTTTGCACACTAATGTAATTAGTATGTCGTTGTCTCATTAGTCTAGATCTTTCTTTTATTATATCATGTACTACTGTGAGAATGTGTGCTCTGTTAGCGACTTGTGTAATCTATACAGATAATAAAATTGTAACTAAGCCGAATCTGTACAATAAATATTTTTTGAAAAATCTTATTGAAATAGTCATTATTATCGGTACAGAAGCCGAATCTATAGTTTTTAGAATTTTGTCTGACTGTCTGACATACAGACACTGTCTGGGAAAGCATCACGAGAAAATCACTGGACAGATGTAATTTAGTATGATGATAGCTAGTTATTCGGGTCAACATATAGAATACTTTTTACTGTGGAAAAATATCTCATCTCTGACATATCTATATTGACCGTTAAAATGTAGTAACTAAATATGTAAATTAAAAGTACTTCTGGCTGCTTTTGGTAGTCAAAATTAGTTTTAGCGGACAAAAGTTTTGACTGTAACATATATAATTCTATAAAAATACAATTTGTTTTCAATTTAACAGAGGTTTAACTTCATTCAGCTACATAAATAGAATAAAGCGAAGTAGATGTTTTCGTCTGTCTGTTTCACCGGTAAGCTCTTCTAAACTACGCATGAAATTTTGATACGGTTTTCACTATCATCTAAAGTCTGTTTTTTAATCTCAGAGACTAAATTGAGACATGCAAATGTCAAATTTGCAAATAATGTTGCCAGCTCTTTTATGCAGTGTTGTGCCTACGATACCGGTTTGTTGAAGCCTACAGAAAAGTCCGCTATATTATGTCTATTTCCTAAGGTACGCTAACAATAAATATTTTTATCTATATAAAACGCACCTAGGGACGCACCCGAGCTAAGCGAGGGTATAATTCGCTAGTTAAACATAAATAGATGAAGAAAGCTTGAAATCATTCCCAGAGAAAAGTTCAGAAATGAATTGGTTTTTTTTTTAATATTTTAAACAAAATTATGTACATACTTAGATAATAAATATTTTTTTTATTACAGCAGTCTTTTTAATTTGTATAAATCATAAATAAATACATTTATTAAAAAATACCACTTTTTTACTTATTTAAAAAGATGCTTCTCATATATTTATTAAGTAATAGAAGTAAAAATATGCTACAAATAAATTTTAATATAAACTATGGAGTTTAAAAAAAAACAAACAATTTAAGTTTAATAATATTTAATAATATAAATTATAACAAAATACGACTAGTAAAAGTAAAACGATTAAACACCTAAATGCATATAAGAGAACAAAATTTCAATTAATAAATAATATAAATTATAGGAATACCTTAGAAAATGAATGTCGTCGTTTTGTCAAAAGATTATAAGCTTTTTATCAACTGACATACAAACACTCGTAAAATATACGTCTTATTTATCTATCCTAATATTATAAAGAGGTAAGTTTGTGAGTTTGTGACGTTGTAGGGGGTAATCTCTGGATCTACTGAACCGATTTAGATGGAATGCGGTAAGAAGGTAGTTTACAACCCTGGAGGGACTTTTTATCCCGGAAATCATCCCTTAAGGGGGTGAAAATGGAGATGAAAGTTTGTATGGGGAATCAACCTAGGGACGAAGTGAGTCGCTACTACATAATGTGTATATAATAAATTGTTTAGAAATGTTCAATAACACCCCTCGACCTTTGATCGGCCAAATGAAGCAGCAATGGAGGCAAAATATTTTTCTATAGATACGTCACTTTTGGTCGCCATTTTAGGGGATAAATCCCGGTTATCGATTAGTAATCATTGCACTAGTCTTAGACCTAACGCCTCATATACATAATATCTAATATTTCTATATCGCTAGGTAGTTTTAATGGAGATATAGCAAATGACTATTCATATCTCTTTTGTAACTGCACGTCCTCTTGCCTGTTAGATAAGAGGAGAAAATAATATAACGGATGCCACATAATACGTGTAAGGCCCTTCTCCCATTACGTAAACACGTCGGATACAATACTAAATCGCATATTAGCTTAATACTTGTTGGTGACTCGATTCGCACATTACGCTATTGAAAAATAACAAAATGCATCATTTGCTTTGTGCTTTTTTAATAAACGGAAGATTTTTTCGAGATGCGTAGGAGACGCGTACGATACCGGTAGCGTGGTGCGGGCACCGGTACAAGTGTGCGACACTCCGCCGCGATCAAACTGCGGGACTCGCGAGTTACTATAGTCGCCTGTGCGTATCGCAATGGGAGAAGGGCCTAACACAAACTTTTTTATTATTCCTGTGAGATTAAAACAGATCGGTCATTTGAAATAAAACAGTTTTTGTTTGCGGCTCGTATCCAAATAAGGGGTCGTCCATTAATCACGTGATGTTTTTAGCAACTTTTTAACTCCCCCCTTCCCTCTGGTGATACGCGATGAGGTTTTAGACTAACCCTTCCCCCTATCCAATATCACGTGTACTTCTTAATACAACGTATTTTGAAAATTTTCAGAATATTACTTTAAATACAGGTAGGTATAGTCTAATTTAATTCTAGAAAATTATGCACCGTGATAAAAATGTCCAGACAGACGTTAAGGTTGCAGTGCCTGAAGCATATATTAGCTCTCTCGCACATGTTCCCTATACCACTGCGGAGAAGGCAGGTCTGGAATAAAACTTTTAGCACTGTCATCGGACTCGACATATTTTGCTACGACGTCATGGCCGTCGATAACTATATCATTTAATACTTCTGTGAGACCTTCTCCAGCCTTCTGGATTTAATGAAAGAACGACAAATGACGAAGTTCAACGAAAAAATAAATACACGTGATATCTCACTACTCCCCCTCCCCCCTCGTGATCGTGATTTTTCCGAAGGCCCTACCTTTCGAGCTTCACACGATTAATGGACGATCCCTAATGTATTATAATATTAGCTTTATAATTACATCGTATTGATCAATCTGCTGATAGCATTAAACGTATGAACTGCGAGAACCAAAACAGTATATAATATGTATATCACGGATGAAAATATCACTGATAGTCAAGCAAATTCATAGAGTGGTCACGGGCGCGGGGCGCGCGGGGGCCGCGCCAGCGCCGCCGCGCCGCCGCCAGCGCCGCGTGCGCGCGCCCCACGCGCTGCAGCAGCTCCTCGGGCGGAGACACCTCGTTCTGGGGCACGGGAGGAATGAATCCTCATTTTGTTAATGCTGTGACAATTATGTGCGAATCGGAAGCTCCGGACTTCGGGATCAAAAAAGTTATCTCATAAGACTCGAAGTCATGAGCCGGCATATAGTCGAACATACCCCAATACTATTGACTTTAACGAAATTTATGTTATATGCAAAAATTATCAAAAAATACTAATATTCGTGACAAATGACTTAAATTTAAAGCACTCTTTCTCGTGGTGAGTGACTTCCAACTGTCATATAAAACTGACTTGTCGGCGTTTAATAATCTTATTTTATTAACCAATCTCGTTCGTATCCTCTCTATTCTACGTGACATTGGCGAAATAGCCTCTGCTCAAGTAACACGCTTTGAAGTCATTAACAAAAAAATGAATTAAATCGAGTAACTGGTGACTCAGTTAACGCGCTCAATTGGTAAACCGAGTGACGCGGGTTCGAATACCGGATCTCGCACCTCTGATATTTTCTTATTGAAAACCTAACAGATTTAGGAAAAACATGTGAAGTCCGCCAACCCGCACTTGGCTAGCGTGGTGGACTATGGCCTGATTCCTATCGTACTGAAAGGAGGCCCACCCCCAACAGTGGGACGTTAAAAAGGGCTGAATACTTACAGAAGAGGAGTGTGGATAGAAGTATATATGTTCCCGCGAGAGCGCGCGCGCCGTCGCGGCGTCGCGGCGCTGCGGCCGCTGCACGCCCGCCTCGCGCGTGCGCGCGCCTCCTGTACACTGAGCCTGTGAAATATTATGCTTATTTACTTGTTTTGTTTGTACATTCTTTTACTTACTAATACTTTATGTAGCTAGTTACCAGATCTCGGAAAAGATTTAAAAAAAATAATTCCGGTAATGTAATGGTTAAATTCATCGCCGAAAAACGAAATACGTATAATAATAGTGAAACATTATTCTTAGAGAACGAAGCAGACTTTTAATACGGAAATAAACCTGATAATTTATAAATTCGCCAAATTTAAACGCACAAAAACACAATTTGACCGGTTAATTTCGATCATAAAACCTAAATTCGTCAAAATCCACTTTCCGGGTTCTAAAAAAACACAAAACAAAAAACATCAATATGTACTATAGGATTTAATATGTACGTGTTGTACTTACTTTATCTCCATTCGCGCTCTTCTTTCTTAACAAACGTACAGGCGGAGTGGGAGGCGAGGGGCTATCTGTCTCGCTCACTCTCGCACATTTAGAGCATGTCGTCTCGCTCACGCGTACGCGACTCGTATATTCTAGAAACTGTGGACATGTCTCGCTCGTACGGAAAGAGCTCGCATCGTGTCGTCTCGTTTCATTCAAGTATGACGAGCTTGCCGTCTCGCTCGCACGCACTCGGCTAACATCGGAGGGCCTCGGCTCGTGTAGATATCTGGAGCAGCACGGCTCATTGTCGCTGGCCGACTCTGTGTTGGAGTTGTGCGACTGGAAAGAGCGTATTAGCAGTTCTTGCTGTTTGATTTTCTCTTCTTGCTGCCTGTAAATAATATTCTATTATCATTAAAAATGAGCGTTCGTTCGATTATTCTCAAAAATTACTGAATAGTTATCACCAATAAAAAAAAGTTAAATTAGGAGGGTCATAATGTATAAACATTTTAATAAAATTCCCCTTCCCTCCGGACATCTGAGGCGATCAGACGTGTAACACATAAAGTCATGCGTGTTTTTTTATTCATATTCTATTAAATTTATTTCAAAAATAACATACGAGAGAATACTAGGAGCGCAGTGTCACAGTGGAGGTTGCAACGGCACTATACTACGGCAGTGAGTAAATATTTCTCATTCATTTCTACGGGAGGTCAAGATACAGTGGACGGAAAGTGATTTTGTATGAAAGCGTCGCGACCGCCCAGTCAACGTTGACCTATAACTGATAACGCTCGAGTTGTATCTACGCTAAGTATTTATTAGCTTCGGCTGTTTTCTGTCGCCCTGGTAATGAACAGTGGACTCGGTAACATGCCCCTTCAACGCACGCCGCCCTCGTCCAGCACCACAGCTCCGGCGAACGAATCGATAACTATACCGCATCCCGCAACAAAACTAACGCGGCATCTCTCTGAATCGGACCCGGAGCTACTAACGAAATCTATGGATGAACTGAGACAAGGAGCATGCCATGTTACCCAACGCCTTAAGAGAAAGCGTGAAAGCAATAGTGAACAATTATCCGAGATGATGGCGGAAATGAAAAATATGTTTGCTGAATTTAGAGCCCACCAAAGCTCTCAAGACTCAAAATTGGAAAAGATTTCCTCTGCAATGGACGAAATAAAAGCCCAAAACCTTGCAATGCAGAGCTCGGTAGAGTTCGTTGCTAGCAAATTTGAATCAATTCAATCTCAAATTAACAAACTTGAATCTGACCGGAACGAAACCCTCCAATATATTCAGGTCTTGGAACAGAAATTAGAAAACCTCGAACGCCACAGAAGGTCTACTTGTGTAGAAATTAGAAATATACCACATAGTAAAGGCGAAACTAAACTATCCCTCCTTAGCCAAATGGAACGCTTAGCAAATGCCTTAAACACATCAATAGACCCCCAGTATGTTAAGGATATTTTTCGTATTAACACTAGAGATCCCACTAACAAAACCATTATTATAGAATTCAACAGTGTACTCACAAAGGAACTTCTGTTACGAAAATATAGGGATTATAATAAAGCAAACAGTACTTGTAAACTAAACACGGAGACTCTGGGTATCACTGGCGCACGCAGCCCCGTGTTTATATCAGAAAATTTATCCCCTCAAATGAAACGGCTACATTATATCACGAAGGACTTCGCCAAGTCAAACGGTTTCAAGTACTGTTGGGTGACAAATGGCAAAATATTTCTACGTAAGCAAGAAGGAACAGGCTTAATTCTCATCAACAACGAGCAAGATTTAAAGAACTTAGAAAATTCTAATAACGTTAAATGACTAGTCTCCTTAACATCCTGTCTAGTACTGTGTGTTTGTTGGTTTATTGTACTGCTATTTAGTTGTCTCTATTTTATGTCTACTAACCCCTACCTAACACATTTAGCATTGTCGACTGTTTTTAAGAATGGTTTATGTGTTGCCAGTTCGTCGTTTTTTCTACATATTAATTATAATAATTTATTATGCATTCCTCTTAATCTTTGTATATATTGTGTAAAATACCTAGCCTGTAACAAAAGTAAATATACAAGAGAGCATTCGCAGCCCTTCTATTTCCGCATGTTGCTTGTCTTTTTATCCTCGGCGCCTATCGCTTCCAATATGATACTTGTTAAAAGATTGGTTTCACCATGTTCAATACGCTAGAAATTTCTAATGACTTAGAAAATATTGCCGTTTCGAAATCTTATGTCTGTACTCCAGAAAATAGTTTAGGGCTTCTTCCTGATATTAATGAATCGCTTACAGTTTTGCATCTGAATATAAGAAGCATTGGCTGTAATTTCAGTCAGCTTCAGATACTTTTAAAAAGGATAAATATTGTGTTTGATGTTCTGGTGCTGAGTGAATGCTGGCTAAGCAAATGCCCGTATTTACCAAACTTGCCCGGATATTCATCATTCAAATCAAAATTCGCTAACCAAAATGATGGCATAGTGGCTTATGTTAAAACAGATTTGGCTTGTACAGTTGTTAAGAGAACCTTTAATGATGCCAATTGCCTTGTGCTTAAGTTTGCTAATGAAATTGCTCTAGTAGCTGTTTATCGTTCACCCTCAACAAGGAATATTGGTAGTTTTCTTGAGTCTCTTGAGGATACGCTGACTTCTCTAAATACGTTTAAGACTGTCGCCCTAGTTGGAGACATCAATATTAATATAGTACCCGGGAGTAGTGATCCTAATGCGGATCCCTACCTCACCTTGGCGGCAGCAAATGCGATGTTGCCTGCACACGTGTTTCCTACAAGAAAAAGCAGTTGCTTGGATCACGTGCTTCTTAAAACAAATACAACATCTGTTACATTAATCATAGATTCGCTTATTACTGACCATTCTCCAGTTGTACTTTGCTGCAGTCGAAAAAAGAAACTAACCAAAGTAGCGCGTAACAAAATTATATTTGACGAATCTTCCTGTGTCAAAGAAATTGAAAAAAAGGATTTTTCATTTATTGTGGCTATTACTGATGCCGAAAAAGCTGCATATTTGTTTGTCCGTACATTAATAGACATTATTAAGACTCATTCTAGGACTGTTCATATAAGTAGCAAAATGCGAACTATCAAGCCTTGGATGACACCTGGTCTGTTACGCGGTGTTAGAAATCGTGATCGACTGTATAAATTAAGTAAAAAAGATCCTAATAATCATTTGACAAAACTGACATACACGCGTTACAGAAATTTTTGTATAAATTTACTTAAAAATATTAAACGGGCTTATGAACGGTCAGAGTTCCATAAAGCGAAAAATAATCCTAAGGCTACTTGGAAGCTTATTAAAAATATAACCAACCTCGATCAAAATTCTTCCGAAGCAGATAGCCTCTTGTCGTTAAGCGAAAATCCGAAAGCGGCAGTTAATTTTGTCAATGAGTATTTTAGTAATATCGGCAAAACCCTCGCCACGCAGTTTACCGGACAGTCTAATCATTTTGCGACACCTCGAAATTGTAACCATGTAAATTCTATGGCGTTAATTGAAACTGACAATGAGGAAGTCGAACGAATTGCTATGGGACTACGAAATTGTGCCGTGGGGTGGGACGGCATACCAGCGTCACTGCTTAAGGCCGCGCGTTCCGTTCTTGTGCCAATAATGACACACATTTATAATCTCTGTTTGTCGTCGGGGACATTCCCTCGGGTATTCAAGAGAGCCCTTGTACATCCTATTTATAAAAGCGGTGACAGAGACAGTGTCAACAATTACAGGCCTATTTCCGTCTTAACAACACTTTCTAAAATCTTTGAAAAAATTCTAAATTCTCGCTTAATAAAATACCTTGATGCATATTCGATACTTTCTGATAATCAATTTGGCTTTCGAAGTGGGAAATCTACAGAGGATGCTGTACTGGCTCTCACAAATTCTATTATTGACAATTTTAACTGTAAACATAAAACCATTGGCATTTTCCTTGACTTATCCAAAGCTTTTGACACTGTCTCTGTCCCAGTTCTCGTGGGGAAACTAGAGTGTATTGGGGTGAGAGGACTCGTACTTGATATATTTAAAAGTTACCTCAGTAATCGCACACAGCAAGTTCGCATAGGCAATCATATCAGTGATGAAGTAACTCTATCGTTCGGAGTGCCTCAGGGTAGTGTCCTCGGACCAACATTATTCCTAATATATGTTAATGATTTGTGCAATCTAGCTCTCAATAATGTTAAAGTTTACGCTTATGCTGATGACACTGCCCTTCTCATACAGGCACCAACATGGGAGGAAGCTCGACTCCTCGCTGAGACTACGTTAAGGATAGTGATGCAATGGTTCGCTAAGAACTTATTGACAGTTAATGTTAGCAAAACGACTTTCATAGCTTTTGCTCCCAAAGCCTTGTCTCTGCCCCCGTCTACTTTGTCTCTCCACGCCCACAATTGTAACCCAAATGACGATTTTTGCCGCTGCACCGAGCTAACGCAGTCTTCCTGTGTTAAATATCTTGGCGTTCTTATTGACTCTCTAATGACATGGAATGACCAGGTTAAGGCGGCTATCGGTCGAATTAGAAAATTAATGTATATTTTCAAGACCCTTAGAAATATTGCTGATCAACAAACCCTGAAGATCGTATATTTCTCACTGGCACAGTCTGTTTTGACTTATTGTTTATCAGCCTGGGGTGGGACAGGGAAAACTAGATTCCTCCGTTTGGAGAGAGCCCAAAGAGCCGTTCTTAAAGTTATGCTTTGCAAACCAATCCGTTTTGCTACTTCTGAATTGTATACAATAGCTAAAGTTTTAACGGTTAGACAATTGTTTGTCTTAAAAACGGTATTACGCAAACACCTTGAGCAACCTTTTGTTAAAAATGCTATAAAGCGACGGGCTGGCCGCATTTGCAATATGAAACCTACTCGTATTGCCCTTGTTAGAAATCATTATGACTATCTCTCGGCTAAAATCTACAACAAATTGAATGCATTGATAAACATCCATCCTCTGTCTTACTGGCAATGTAAAAATAAAGTAACTAAGTTTTTGCAAAATCTCAATTATAAAGAGACTGAAGCACTTGTTTATGATAACTAATGAACATAAGTTAATTGTATAATTATAAGATAATTTTGTGAATTATTATTTATAAGCTCTGTACGTAAATATAGCAGGTATATATTATACAGTGTAGTACTTACGCTACTATAAAACTTACCAACCTGATTGTTCTATCTTCATCTCCTAAGGATTCGTATAATTTTATCAATATAAGTTTAAACTAAATTAATATCATTACAATAGTAACTAATTCTGCTAACACACCCTAATAATATATTTGTACTAACCTTAGAACATAACTGTCCTTATTGTCCCGAGGTGGGCGTAAATAGCTGCGACACAGTTTATACTAATGCAGCTACTTACGATCTAAATATTTTTAATATGTATGTTATTATGTTCAATAAAAATCTTTAAATCTTTTAAATCTTTAAAATAAAATACGGTTATGATTATATTTTTGAATTAAGTCTGAAAGAATCTTCTATGTTAAACCACTTCTGGTAAGCTACTACTAGTAAATAATACAAGTCTCTTATTGATTTGGTATTTTTGTAAAATATTAAATATCAAGAATATGAATTTCTATCGAATCCCTTATGACTTTAAAATGAATGAATCTGATCACTGACGAGTGTCGGTCGCGCTGCACGCGCAGCCAGCGCCGCACGCCGCACACGGCGCGCTGCGCCTGCGCGCACAGCGCCGCGCCCCGCCGCTGCGCCTCGTGCAACTGCGACTGCAACTCCGACGCCAATTCGGCCTTTTCCCTTACGAAATATCAAAAATTTAGATTATTTTTGAAGCTATACTTTTTTTACAGAAATATGAGTGAAAAAAACAAAATTACAAAAAAAATTTGGGACAGAATTTTTTGATACGCGCGCGTACTGACAGCTAAAAAGCGACATGATGAAGCTGATAGCTGAATTCCTTTTACAAACAGAGAGTTGTGACATACGGGATGAAATCTTTAGCTATTTTTGTTCTGTTACACCAAAGAAGTATAACTTCTTACGTGCGTACATAAGTACACACAGACACACGTTCAACCAAACTCAAAGTATCTACTATTAACCGTTAAAAAGTTCCACCTATCCACCTTGTGGCCTTACCATCAAATCAGGTCAACAATACCGAACCACTGTACTATCAACGAAAATAGAAACACTTGCAAAGTTTCAAATCAATATGACAATTAAAAGTAGGTTAAATTCATCATTAGCTATTTTTCCACCCTTAGGGTGGTATTTTTTTTTTAATTTAAATGGGACCAATTTGGAAGTATACACTGTCAAACAACACAAAAATTGTCCAAATCGGTTAATAAATGACGGAGTTTGAGGTAACAAACATAGCCGAATTGAGAACCTCCTCCTTTTTGAGGAAGTCGGTTGAAAAAGGATGCATCAACCAGGATCCATATGGGTAGCCCATAGAAAACTGCCCAAAGATAGAATATCATCTATATATTACGTGAATCTATTATACGTGAAGCAAAAACTTTGTATCCCTTTTTACGAAATTTGCGCGGACTGAGGAATATGAAATTACTCACAATTATAGTTTATATACAGAAGGAGTGCAGATTTTTTTTAATTATGCTTCAAAATACATTAAATCATTAAAAAATAAAATTACACACATTACCATATTGTATTTGACACACACACGCATATATACTCTTTTGTTTATTGTTAAAATCTGGTCAAATTGAGAATTATGTATAGTTTAATACTCTAGTTCTTATTAAACAGCATAAACTCTAGTTATTATTAAACAGCAGAATGGCGTACTGGTACAGGTCGGCGAGGCGGCAGCAGTGCGCGCGCGCGCGCCGCAGCTGCGCGTCCAGCGCGCGCAGGCGGCCGCGCCCCTCCCGCAGCCGCGCGCGCCAGCTCTGCACCTGCTCCGACAGCTCGGCCACCTCCGCGCGCGTTGCTACATTCTACACAAATTTAAATCCGACATATCTATACAGATAGATAAAATCGAAGTGTCCGTTTGTTATGTCAAAATAACAGCTTTTTACTAATTGCATATGAAATTTTACCCGATACTCGTAAGAAAAACACAATGTTCATCATTTTTGTCTGTCTGTTTGTTCCGACCAATCTCCGAAACGTCTGGACCGATTTTGACGGGACTTTCACTGACAAATAGCTGATGTTATACGGAGTAACACAGGTTACCTTTTTTAGAAAAAGAATTAGGGTTCCGCTAAAAAGTATTAAAACCCATCTAGGGACGAACCCGAGGAGCGAAGCGAGAGTGAGTCGCTAGTTTTATAATAATATAACTAAACTTTATTATTAGACACTAATTTCGCGAAGATTACCTTGCTTTCTAGCATACATCTCCCCTAAAGCTTGCCAAAGAGTGCGATTATGTGTTTTCCTCATCTACATTGTAATGCCTGCTGTTTTTTTTTAATTTCGTCTTTTCAACATATTTTATTAGTATTAAATTATTACATCTACTCTCGTGAGCAAAAAAATCGACTCAGGACGCACGCTTGCGGTTAAAAAGCTCTAGCAAAAAATCGGAAGCTTTTATTATATTTCTGATTTTAACATCTCAAAGTTCTTTGTTTTAGCTTTAAAATGAGTGGTCTATGTTGTTATTAAAAAATGTTTTCTGGTAAAGAAAAAATATTGAATGAGATGGAGTCTTAAGCAATAAAAAAAGTGATGGTTGACGGTAAAGAAAATACCACGTAAAATTCGTCAAAACAATAATTCAATTAATTTTTTTTTTTAAATTTAGTGTTGTCCCCCTGGCCATAATAACAGCTTCCAATCGCTTTTTCATGGATCGAATAAGTTTCCTTACTCGATCTTGTTCGATGCTATTCCATTCGTCGATTAGCGCTGCTTTGAGGTCCGCCATCGTGTCTGGTGCAGGATTTCTAGCCCGAACTTTTCTTTTAAGATCATCCCATAAATGCTCGATAGGATTTAAGTCCGGGCTACGCGCTGGCCAGTCCATAGCGGCAATTGCGACTTCCTGTAAATACTGCCGGACGGAGCTTGCAGTATGTGGACGGGCATTGTCGTGCATTAGGACGAAGTTTTCGCCAATGAAACCGGCGTAGGGAACGACGTGATCCTCTAAAATCTCTTCGATGTATCGGATCGCCGTCAGTCCTCCCATTCGACCGCCAGTTTCAATAAAAACCAACTCGGTTTTTGCCTCGCTTGAAATGCCGGCCCACACCATCTAGGAACCTCCTCCAAAAGACACATTTTCTTTGATACAGCACTGCGCGAATCTTTCCCCAGATCTTCTGTAGACTTGTCCTCTTCTATCACTACCACGCAAACACACTCTACTTTCGTTTGAGAAGAGAACGGTGCTCCATTGTTCGTCAGTCCAATCAACATGTTCTCTAGCAAAACGTAGGCGGGCTGCTCGGTGGTCTGGGGTTAATTTGGGGTCAGTAGCTGGCCTTTTTGGCTCAAGCCTAGCTGCCTTAAGTCGTCTTCTGACTGTCCAGCCACTCACAGCTACTCCTCGCGTTTCTCTGAGCTCTTGTTGGACTTGAACTTCAGTGAGGGCCCGATTTCTTAACGATGTGCTGACAATAAATCGGTCATCTCTCTCTGATGTGCACCTTTTTCTACCGGAACCGCGTCTTCGATTAAAGCCACCAGTCTCCTGGTAACGACTGTAAACTCTGGAAACAGCAGACTGGCTCATGTTCAGTGCACGTGCCACTTCACGCTGACTCTGGCCTTGTCGCAATAGGGTGATCGCTTGAGCTGCTAAATCGCTTGTTGTGTCCATTTTCAGGTAGAATTATTGATTGTTGATAACGGAGATGTGTATCGGTTGACGTTTGACGGCTAACTGATAAGGGTGGGTCAGGTAGATAACCTTTTATATGGGTCAGTAACCCTTAATTAGCACTATTGTAAACAAGCGTAAAAAGGGTGGTTACTGATCACAACATATTGTTGGGTTGTGTGAGCAATAAACCTTACAATATTTTATATCATTTTGAAGCTAATACTAGCAGCTTTAAGATTTTACTATGAAAAAAATATATTTGCTTTCAGTTTTTTTTCCAGTGACTTGCGACTACAGATGTGTCGTCTGAGTCGATTTTTTTGCTCACGAGTGTATTACCAAACGTCGTGAGTTTTTTTTCCAATCAATTCTGAAAGAAAAAAAAATGTCACGAGTCTTAGGATAGAAAATGGCAAAATGTAGTGTCGGGCGCCAAGATCTATTTTGGGTCGCTGAACGTAAGTAACTAGGGTACCATAAACATCAACATGTTGAAGCTCAACGAAGAAAGGCCTGCACAGAGTGCACACAAATTTCTTACGGCATACAGTCCTCAACAGTTATGATCACCTGGTACTTTCGTCACGAGTACTAGGAAACCACGAACCTCAAGGAGTGCTCGTTATATATGTAGGGTCCCGTCAAAGAGTGCATACGACCTTCTTTAACAATGTGATGACGTCACACAGGATACTCTTCACATACACACCTTCAAATCACTTTCGTCTTAATTTCATATTATTTTTAAAACGGAAAACTCACATCTTTAGCCATTGCTTCGGCTGTCTGTAATTCTTCCCGTAGTTGCTTGATGACGACCTCCTGGGACTCGCACTGATGCTGCACATTGAAAAGTTCCGCTGCCTTATCATTTAGGAGCTCTAAAATTTACAAAAAAAAACAATAAATCAATAATTGTTTATGTTCTTATACATATGTATGTATTTGTTCAACTAAAATAAAACTAAATTAACAAATAGAACACTGTAGTTCTATACTTCTTCAACTCTTCCCTATCCATTTTCTTTATATCTTCAATGTGGATTAATCTATACAGATAAATAAAATTGAAGTGTCTGTTTGTAATGTCGAACGTTTTACTAAATGATACTTATATAATACTTATAAGAAAAAAACATTTTTTTATTTTTCTGTCTATCTGATTTTTCCGGTAAATCTCCGAAACGGCTGGACTTATTTTGACGACACTTTCACTGGAAGATAGCTGATGTTATAGGGAGTAACATATGCTACTTTTATTTTAGAAAAAGAATTAGGGTTTCACTCAAAAAAATTAAAACGTACCTAGGGACGAACCCGAGCGAAGCGAGGGTGGGCCTCTAGTTAATAATAAAAGTGTGACTTATATCGTATCTATTACTCGGAGTTCCGAAATGGCAAGCATACTTAGCAACTAGGCATGTATGTTTACAACTCTTTCTCCCTTCAATGAAAGGGAGATCAGCTGCCATAGTTCACACTGACCAAATGCGGGTTCGCGAACTTCACATGTTTTTGAGAAATTGCTAGTCACGATGTTTGAAGTAATCATGTTGGGAATGATTCGCACATGGAAATATCAGAGGTGCGAGACCCGGGAGGAAGGTATGAGCAACTAATTATAAATTACAAATTACCTAAATAAAAGAACCAAAATACAATATTACCTTCTAGATCCTTCACTTGCAGTGTGAGAGAGTCGCAGGAGTCGACCCGCTCCCGAGAACTTTGCTCTATATCAAAGAGTTGCTGTCGAATGTGCTGCAACTGTATAAAAACATTGAACAATAGAAATATTGCTAATTTTATGTATTTAAGTAACAAACAATTATTGTTTAAGCAATCATTTTGAATGTATAGACAGGGATTATTATTAATTTTGATATTCACACAAATTTGACTTTGATCTTAAGAATAAAATAATAATAATGGTTAATTTATTCCATTTTTGTAGGCCTGGAACTACGCAAAAACAAGTACGCCTTACTGTTTATATATATAACCTAATACATGTCCTTGGTGTTATTAGAGAAAATTCTAGAAAAAGACACCTACTAGCCGCATTATCGATTTGTCTTGCTCACACACTTCTACTTAATAACGGACAGTTGAATAAATCTTAACGCGCAGTTCATTCCTCTAACTCTATGGTGCATCCCATACAAATGCCTATGTAAGTCAACATATGACATATTAAAAATATATAAAAAATAATATTATTCATACCTCTTGTTCTTTCTCTGTGATTTGCAGCTGCAATTGCTGGTCTTGGTCCTCCTTGCCCTCCAGAGCTTCCTCCAGCTCAGTCACTCTCTGCCGCAGTTCGCCTACTTGTATCTGTTTGTATAGTGCAATATTTTAATGTAGTTTTAAAGGAAAGACAGAAGTCATGATATGTTAAAGCCATCACTCTAGAAAAATATTTCTCATAGAAAGTTTAAATTATGATTTTAAAGAATTATTAGACGTTATTCACACATCGTGCTATGGCAACAGCTATGCTCAAGATTTTTTTGAAAGACAAATTCAGGCATTTAGGCATTAGGCAGATAGCTGGTGTTATCGACTTTGTTTAGATAATCAGCAGGCTAAAGTGGACCGTCCATATCTCCAGGAGAACGGATGGATAACCGTTGGAGTAAACAGGATCTCGAGTGGACACCACGGCTAGAGTAACGCAGTATCGCCCTCCTACTAGATCGCGTTCAATTACACATTCTGGGAGAGGCCTACGTCCAACAGTGGACTCGAAGGAGCTAATGATAATTAAGCGTTATTCTAATGATACATAATATTATAATATACATAGTTGAGTAGGTAAAAAGTACTATGTATACAGTTGATCAAATTTCTTTGTCTTATATTTTTAGCTAAAACTGAAATTTCATAAAAATGTTTTCAATACAAACCTCCATAGTCTCATTCAATTTTTTCAGTCTCGTATTCTCCTCCTCCAGTCCGCACGTACATTCAGTCTGGAAACATGTACATATTACCATTTAAAATTGGGCAAGCGTGAGTCGGACTAGAATAGATTCATAGCACGTGCATTTGTGTTACGTATTATAATATAATTTATTATTTAAACAATAGTCTTTTTACTATTATTTTACGTAGAACGTACCTACCAAAGAAAGAGAAAAAGAGTATAAAAATCAAATAAAGCATTAAAAAAAATGAAACCCTTAACCCATATTAGTATGAAGACACTCCCCTACGTAGTGAAAAATAAATAGACTAACAGTTTCAATAAGAGAGCTCGAACAGAACTCTTCAAGTACAGATATGTAAAGTGTCGAGTGATACGCACACGGAAATGAAAAAAGAAGAGAAGTGCGATGTGACGTATCTTGTATCGAAACCTGTTTCGCCAAACTGACACGAATTAAAAAAACCCCTTTAATCATACCTTGCACAACAAATAAACAACCAATCAAATATTGGTGTTTTATATTAATCAAAAGTAGGATAATAGCCCATAATTAAAAATGTATCTTTTGCCACTATAAATAAGATTAATGTCGCTATACTGCAGCACATACGTCGAGCAGCGCGCGCAGGCGCCGCAGCCGCGCGGCGACGGCGCGCAGCTCGGCCGCCGCCTCCCCCGCGCCCTCCTCCCACCCCCACACCCCCTGACAATCAAACGCGGACACGTACATACATAATTACTTTATTTTATTATTAGCAGTATTTACATGCATTAGGAAAAAATATACATTATTAAAAGTATGATAATTAGATCACATTAAACACATGCTATTATTTAGTATAAAAAATACGATTAAAATGAAAACTTAAAGTATTTCTGCTTTCTTAAAGTATTTAATGAATATTTAATATTTTAAATAAAACTATCTTTTCGGATTTTTTCGCGGATTTATTTTGATTTTTGGTTCCCGATGTTTTGAATGCTTTACAGCAATCATGGTCACGGGAGAGATATCATGTCTCAACATGTAAATCTGCGAAAAACCTCGTAAAGATCGTTTTATTTAAATTATAAATTATCAAATATTAGCGAAAACCTATGAAAGGTTTGTCTTTTCTTTAATTTCAATATAAAAATCGATCCCGCTTCAGTATTTACCGAATCATTGTTTGTTGAATTGTTCAAAAAGCTTGTGATCTCCGATTTCAAACGTTCCACCTCTAAAGCTATATCCTGAAAATAAAAAAAAAACATCTAAGTACATAACGTACATATAATATATTTTTTATATTACATTTAAATACCGTAATCTATTTGTAAAAAAATATAAATGTTAATTCATAAAAATTCCAACAAAAGACTAATGCTAAAAGTAAGTATTAACAAAAGTATTTATTGATAGACTTCAAAAAAGTATGTATCACATTCGAAGTAAGTCTTCTGAATGTTTTACACAAAAGTTTAGGATCTATTTTTGTGATTTTTCCAAGGTCTTCCTCCATAAATAACTCGTTATAAAATTCCAAAAAAAAAACCCTTAAAGATGAAATAGTATGACAAAATCACTGATATACAAAAACTCAAGATATACAATTAGCTTCTCAAAAGTGTTCTCAAAAAAATAGAATTGCGCATTTTTCAAATCTCTTTTGTTCATTGCTTTTCGGATGATACAATTAAATCTCACGTTGTTTCGTAAGTTCGAATTTGTGTTTAAACAATAAGGACTTTTGACTTTTAAACTTTATTTTTGGTTTGACTTAACGTCACATGTCCACGCCACTTTTTAAAGAGACATTTGTTAGGAAATGCTTATCTATGTTGTTATATATCAATAGATAAAATAAGTTATAACCTGATATTTCTCCATAGAATTCCTTTGCCACACGAGAGAGGTCTGATCGCATCGCTTCTTCTCAAGCCGCATATCGAGGTACGAGCGTCGCAGGACGGTTATCAGCTCTTCTTGCTTGGCCGTCTGAGTATATAATGTGCCAAATCAAATAAATAGCATATTTGCATATTTTCTTGGTTAAAAAGTCATAAGTATAGATATTAGTAATAGCTAATAAGAATAATAGCTACTAGTACAGTAGATACTCAACAGTCTATGTATTTATATATATATATATATATATATATATATATATATATATATATATATATATATATATATATATATATAAACCCTTATAGGATGATGGTCATGGTTTAAAAACACTACAAATATTTTATTAAATTTCCATAAGAAAAAGAACTTTACCCACACAAGAATCTCACCTCATAAAAGCATTCTCTATACAACTCTTCGATCATAGACAAATTGTCACGTAGCGTCTTAACGATTGTGTGGTCCACCTCCTAAAAATCACGTACCATTTTCAATACATTTTATTGGAAGAATCACTATAAGTGATTACTGAAAAACAAAAATAATAACTGCAAATATCATGCAAAGGCCGTGACTGAAAAAAATCAGACGAAATTTTTCCTAAAAGCTTTAATCGAATCACATAACTGTATACCGTACTATATCATCTCCAGGTAAATTTCCAAGAAATTAATTAAATTTCTAAGAAATCTATTGTTAACTGTAACGCCGGCATGTCCGCGATCGTGGAGGGAATATAGAAAATTATTATTTTTATTTCTGTGCATCAAAACATGATGATTACTTACAAATAAACACAAGTTTAATAATAATCTAGTCTGATTCTTTATTCTGCTTAATTTGTATATACTTTTGTAAGTGATTGTATCTAAACCTAATAAATAAATAAACAAACATAAACTAAAACAATATTACGAAAATTTAAATTTTAAAAACATTAAAAAATAATCACCTTTCTTCTTCCATTGAACATGCGATCTCGTAATTACCGCTTGCAAACAAATAAACCAACCGCAGTTCGATAAAAAAAATCTTGATTACTCCTAACAACGAAAGTCAATTTTATAGAATATTTCATTTGAAGCAAATATTTGGTTATAGATTAAATTTGTTACTTGACAGTGTTGGATTATAAAATATACTATTCTTTCTGTATTCTGAATAGCTTTCATGGTCACTGTTATTATTTTCCAGATACGCGAAATATCGAAAAAGATCGCGATAATCATATTAAATATCCCCTTTTATATCATAAAAATATTTTTTGGATACTGACGTAAAGTACCCGTACTGGTGCTATTTGCTAAATCAAGGCGCTCGAAAACCCAATAACCCACTTCCTCTTAAAAAATATGTTGGGACATTAACATAGAGCGCCATCTAGTTCCATGGTAAGCTACGAGGCCTGTGTTATGGATACTAGATAGTTGATACACTACACGTATATAACTTTAAATAGATACATATTATAAATATAAACACCCATGACTGGAGTACAAACATTCGTGCTCATCACACAATTGAATGCCCCCAGCGGGACTCGAACCCGCGACCGCTGGCGCAGCAAGTAGCGTCACTACAAACTGAGGCAAAAAGTCGTCGTCGTGTATTATAATGATGTAAGACGTTTTTTACCGTATGTACCCGTGAGTCACCGGCCAGGGGTATATGTATGACCATGGATGGCACTTGTAACAGTACCGAAATATCGGAAACTCTCAAAAGTTAGAGCTAAACATAGATGAATATCCCGGTTTGCATCATAATAATATGGATAATATATTTCATTTACTGACTCTGCGATATAAAAATATATTGACAACTGTAATGCTACATTTGCAGTGCTACAGAATATAAATTGACTTGTTACTGTAAACATGAGCGTACCTTTATTTGTGCCGTACTCGATACGTCAGCCATCTCTACGTGATTTCCGTCTGCTGAATTACGCGTTTTGAACTGAAAAAACATAACTTTCACACTATTGATACTTTCTTAGATTTACGCGAATATTTTAAATTAAAATTATTTTTTCGGATTTATTTTAAATTTTGTTACAACTATATAATGGCCTTTGATACGTTTTCCCCGTAGTTTTCCCGTTCCATGTACGCTGTAAAGCAATGTCGAAACGTCGGGAACCAAAAATCAATTTAAATCTGCGTAAAAATTCGAAAAGATAGTTTTATTTAAAATTTCACATTACCTATTTATAAGCACATAATTTACCATACTAACATAAAAAGGACATTAATAGCTAAATTTTAAGCGTACTAGTATATACTGTTCCTTGTATTCAACCTTTTTAAACATCCCATGGCTTATTTTATTATGCCCATTGCGTTTACGGTCCTCCCTTCAAAACGATGGGGAGCATGCCATAGTCCACCATGCTGGACAAGTGAGGGTTGGTATACATCACGTTTTCAAAAACTGGCTAGGTTCTCTCAGACAAGGTTTCCTCATAATGTATTCTTTCACCATAAAGCAAGTGGTAATCATATTAAAATTGATTTACACATGAAACATCAGAGATGCGAAACCGGGGACTTGAACCCTCTTTACTTGGTGTCTCAAACGTGCTCTTAACCACTGGGCTACCACTGGGCCTTACTACTTATTGACACTTGAACGATGCGTGCAAAAATATAAATATTTGAGTTCTATTATAATATTGTACCTTTCACAAACATTATACTTTACTCTAAGAAAGAATTAAGTTTATTTAATTAATTATATCTTATTTCAATTTTAAACAATCTTAAGAGAACTTACAAGACTCGTTTGCTGAGTTTGGTGTATTTTCGGTAGAGATTGAGCTTTTGAGATTAATGCCGCGATCCGTGCCTCAGCGAGTGCTAAGCTTTCAGCCTGAACTCGTATAGTCTCTTCCTTATTTTGTAACTATTTTGACAAAAACAAATTTACCATTAAGAAAGTCAATAGAAAAACTAACAACCAAACTCTCTTACATTATTAAAATTAAAATAATAATGAAATAAATAATGCAATAACTAATATTCGCATTATAATCGCGTTTTCGAATTTCTTATATAATAGCAAGAGTTTATATACATACATATATGTGCATGTTTGTTAGTCTGTTACGCTGAAGCTGGACGTATTTGAATGTTTAGTACACTGATAAAGTATAGCCTGGAGTAGCACATAGGCTACCGTTAGTCACATAAAGAAAATTATAGAATTAGCAAGATGCTGCCTTTAATGCATAAAACTAAAAACCCAAATATAATATTTATTCACACTAATCTTTAAATCTTTCAAATAAATATTAACAGCCACCTGTCCGCTCGCATCCGACGAGACTAAAGAACCTAACCATGCAATGCACTCAAAATATCAGGAGATAATCCAATGGGGCAAAAATAAACCATAATGACCAATCCTTTTGATCCCAGTAGCGTCATTAGGTGGAACTCCATTGGGTTCTAAATATAGACGTCAACACAACAAACAACCTATCCCATCCCTAGTAGTAGTGATGGGAAGCTATAAATATTTTAACCATACTATTGTTTATTAGACCATAAACAAACATTGTAAAACTTTGAGATTTTATTTCACTTTCTTAGTAAATATTTGCGTATTCACTAGAATGTGTAAAAAGGATATAAAACTGACTTAGACAATTCAAAATAATATGTATTAAATACATCGAATTAGGGCAATACCAAAATAGTTCATTATTAAATTTATTATATTTTATTAGTGAATCGATTTTGAAGAAACTGTTACAGAAATACAAAATAAGCCAAAAGTAGGTCGCTATTATATATCTATACTAATATTATAAAGAGACAAAGTTTGTTTGTTTGTTTGTTTGAACACCCTAATCCCAAGAACTACTGACCCGATTTTAAAAATTCCATTTGAATTAGATAGCCCGTTCATTGAGGAAGGCTATAGGCTGTATCATCATGCTACTACCGAAGCAGTAATCATAAATGTCAATAAACCGGGCAGACTTCCATACAACGGCGGACAAAGCTGCGGGTACTGCTAGTTTAAATATAAACATTGAAACTTACAATCTGCATAGTAGCGTGGAGCTTGTTCTCTAGGGATCGGATGTGAGTGGCATCACTCGCAGCGCTGTCCACGCTGGCCGCTCTTATACTTTCCTTAAACAATTGCATTTAATACAATATAAAAATTTGTAGACAAAATGCTTGTTAACTATTAAGCTGCGGTATGATAATCATTCATAAAATAACATATTTAATGATTAATGGGTGCTGTTTTTATCAGATATAGTTTGTGATCGAAATACAATTTCAAACCGTTTTCTTAATATTTGATTTTCAGACGCCTGAAATAAAAATATCTGGACCGAGTCCAATAGAATTTCTTATAATGTAGGCTTGTATAGGCTAACCAATGTTTATATTTCGATGGTACCTCGCCCTACAAATAAATATATCAACAACAACGCTTCTTTCATATATAAATAAAGTTCCACACGAGAATTTCTACCAACTAAATAATTAGGACGCCAACAAATATATAGGTTTTATTTACTTCGTGCATTGCAATACTGTTCATATAACGTAAGCCCCCAATCTACTTTTAGCCACACGGTTCTTGGGCGAAAAGAAATTTGCCGCCGTCTCGTCTGTCAACGTCCGGACACTCGCATATCCTTTGAAGTCTACATCTTAATTATATATAGTAATTCTGGAAATTAATTTTCAAGTTAAAATAGGTGGTTATGCTATTAAAGCAAATGTGTTTGTTCGCTAGACGGTAGCTCTTCAATCAAGAGATCTACAGCATGGGGAGAAATTCGTTTTTTTTTATCTTAGTTGGCACAATATGGTTATGGTGGGACATTAGTCGTTTGCAAAGTTACCTAATGTTTTATATAGAAACAATTATATATATATATATATATATATATATATATATATATATATATATATATATATATATAATGTGAGAATATATGATATAAATAAAGGTGAAATATGAATATGACGTCAAAGTACATAGTATGTAGTAGACGTGACGTCATAGTCATAACAGAGCAATTAGCAATTTTGTCGCTGCAAATTGTGTCGTCATTTCTGTGTATATCATACTGTGACGTCACGCCAAGCGCGCGAAATGACGGGCGTTTAGAATATCCGTATCGGTATGATATTTTTTAATTTGTTTTTATACTAAATTTTAGTCTTTTGGAGCTGGCTACTTTTTACAGTTAGGTATATAAAGATGTTAACTATTGTATAAAAAAACCACACATATTCCCTATTGTCATATAAGAGTGGAGGAAGTAGGAGAACATAATATTGAGCAATTTTAACCGATAAAGTTTAGCATTCTACTGCCCCTCTACGAGACAAAAAAATGTGACCAGCAAGACGAAAATGTTTCAGATAAAACGTATTTTTATAACATGAAGAGCAAAGATAAAAAGAAAAGAACTTGCGGAAGCGTCGCGGAAACTGTTACGTCCTAAATAGTTGTCTTCGAATTTACGGTTTCCTCGACCAAAGTTTTTCATCTGAGATGAAATTTCAAAAATCTGATACTTTAATTAATTCTTCTAATCGATTTCATTTTTAAAAGAAAACGTTTACAGCTTTATCTTGAAAGAAATTATTATTTTGTAATGGAAATTTAAAAATATCAGGTATATAGTCTTCCAATAATTACAAAGAGACAACATATTTCGATAAGATACTTTAAATAAAAAAAACTTCGGTAGGTACTAATATTTAATATTGGATCAATTTTTTTATATCAAACAACTCTTTTTCAAGTCTTTAAATAATTTGCTATGAAACACCATGCATTACCAAATAAACAAAAACCAACCAACTGATCTGTGCATTAATTTTTTTTGAATAATTAGTAGCTTTTAACTCACTATTGTGCCCCAATTATTACGGATAATAAGTTTGAGCCCTAGAGCGAAACAAATATACAACCAGTCTGTGTCACAAATTCATACTTTTTAATAAAATAAGATACAATAACACCCACATTTTTTTTACTTATTCCCTTCTTAGACCTGGGGATTTCCTTAAAATTTTTTGAAGATATCGAGTAACAATGTGATCATAAGAAAACTACTTACTTTAGCGAAATCGCTGGTATCCGAATCTCCGTACATAAGAAGACCGTTGAACATCATATTGATGTACACTTATTTCACAGTCCAATAAACAAACAAACGAGCGTAAATAAACGGTAGTAAGCTCAAATAAGCACGCTTGTTTCAAACACTAATGTTTAATTACCTCGTGCTATTTATGGTAACACTTAAACAATTCATCTGCATATTGAGTAAGCTCAGGAATATTTTTTAAACATTGATCTAATATGTTTTGAATGGAACCTTCAGAAAATAAATTTGTTGGGACAACACATAGCACCCTCTGGTTCCAGTAGGTAAGGTAGGTAAGCTACGAGGCTTGTGTTATAAATACCAGGTCGTTGATACATCCATATTATATATAAGTACCCATGTCTGGAGTACAAATATTCGTGCTTATCACACAAATGAATGCCCCCAGCGGGACTCGATCCCACGACCGCTGGCACAGCAAGTCATTACAAACTGAGCCAAACGTGTCGTCAGAA
The DNA here is from genome assembly GCA_951806755.1 of Brenthis hecate. Lineage (NCBI taxonomy): Eukaryota > Metazoa > Arthropoda > Insecta > Lepidoptera > Nymphalidae > Brenthis > Brenthis hecate. The sequence goes on along the minus strand of OX638268.1, from coordinate 7,378,568 downwards.
AAAAAAATACAAATAAGCAAACAACAATATGACAAATTGTCTTAAAATTTAGCATTATGTGTACGTAGTTGAGTCAATGTGGAATTAAGCTCATAAGTCTCAATCTTGTTATGAACAAATGACAATCGTCTAGACGTCTGCAATGTTTAGAAGGACTTACTGTTATTGCAATTAATATGGTCTTTGTCTTTCAATTAATGAAATCTTTCAAAAAAATGAAAAAAAATATTTATAAGGAAACCTCAACAGCTTTCCTAGGCTTTTGAGTTTTTTTTTTTAAAAAAACTAAATATTTTTTTTTAAATATACACACATCAAAGGAACTTTCAAGTTCCTTAACAAAAATAAAAACATCCATCACACTTCGTTGATTAGTTAACTATAAAACACACTGGCGATTTCACGATTTTTCATCAAAATGCATTTATTTTATGTCAAATTTCAACTTAAAAAATATGAAAACAATACTGAATCGAACGATAGACACAATTCAATTCTAAATAGAATAACACTTCATAATACTGTTTCGAACGCAACGCCCGCGTCGGACGTGCAGCGATGCACTGACTCTGGGGGTGGCATCGTATATTTAGAGCGGTCGGTTTGTACGGTGGCGGAAACGCTACTCCCTCGTGCGTTTATAGTTTATCACCTGTGAATGTAGCTTTAGCTATTTTGATAGCTTTTCATTCACGACTCATATTCAAGAATGAAATGTCTTATCTATACAAATAATAAAATAATTAAATATTTTTTGGAAAATCTTAATGAAATAGTCATTAATATCGATGTAGAGGCCGGAACTATAATCTTTAGAATTTTTGTCTGTCTGAGTGTCTGTGAACGCGTCACGAGAAAACCACTGGACAGATTTTAATGAAATTTGGTATGATAGTAGCTGGTTATCCAGGTTAATATATAGGATGCTTTTACACTGCAGGAAAATATCTCATCACTTAGAAATCTATACTAACCTTTAAAACGCAATTGGGGACGTAGCTACTAGCTTGGGAGGGCGAGTCGCTAGTAGTAAACTTTCGCGTATATAATAGTAATGTAGTGTACTACAGTAGTAATCTGAATGTTAGTTGAGTATTTGAAATCTCGAGCAAACAGATTCCAAAAAGTAGATAGTGATATTCCCGTACTTAATTTATACAATCTCATATTTTTCTCTACATGACTCATTCCCTGACAGCTTTACCATTACCTTTGAAACATTAGCACCCTATACACGAATTATATACTAAGAAATAGCTGTAGATTTGAAAAGAAGGTGAAAAACCACTGGTATCTAGTTCATTAGACACAAAGCTCCGCGTCGCTACTTCCGACACGACATTTCGTCACACGAGGCCATTAACAGCTTTAGTACAGTCGTGAACACAATGAAGTATCGACAATCTAATGTATTTTATATACATATCTATTCAATTAGGATAAAAGTTATTTCGATTATTATATTACTCTCAAATCGATTCAAACAGATTTTCTTTTTTTTTATTAGTAGCTACGAGTATTTACGAGCTTTAGTATTATCAATAAAAAAATTTAGAAACAGTTATTTTTAATACATGTATAGGTAGGCAACTTCTATTCATATAGTGACGATACGTTTGGCTCGGTTTGGTCGCGGGTTCGAATCCCGCTGAGGGCATTCATTTGTATGATGAGCACGAATGTTTGTACTCCAGTCGTGGCTGTTTAAATTTATATTTTTGTATGTATTTAAAGTTATATATGTGTAGTGTATCAACTATCTGGTATCCATAAACATTCCTCGTAGCTTACCATGGAACTAGATGGTGCTGAGTGTTCATGTACCAACATATTCACATAATTTTCTCTAATTTTCAATAATGATTATGGTCAAATTTCGACCACTCGGCGAACACTAGTACAAACGCACCATTTAAATAAATATATGTATGTATATAGGTTACATCTAAGCTCGTGCCAGTATCTTTTACTATCATTAGAGATCGTTTCATTATCATTAGAGAGACGCTGCGCGCGCGCACGCTTCATTAATAGGATCGTTTCTCTAATGCCAGTTTACGGACAATATATTTCTTTGATTATACACACTATTATACGTCTTAAACTGCTACAGAAATAGTCTAACTTCACTTACTCTATTGAATAAAGGTTAACAAGTTCCAGTAGAAGCAGGTGACTAAATTTTAAAGTCTCTGAGATTTTTTAAATAAAACTACCTATTCGGATTTTTTCACGGATTGATTTTGATTTTAGTTTCGAATACTTTACAGCAATCATGGTCACGGGAGAGACTAAGATTTTTAGACGTCTCAAAGGACATACTTAGATGTTACAGACAGTGCCTACCTACAAAATTACAATATTTATACAGTAATTCAAAAAAATGATTTATATCGTATATAAAGAGGAGAGCATCTTGAAACCATCTTTTAATTTAATAATACAAAACATCAAGTAATAGCCTATAAATAAAAATTTATCTACAGCTTTTTTATATGTGAAATATAATATTATAATTAGAAATACAGACTCACTTGTGCGTTGGACGTTACATGCTTACTATTCGACGTCGCTTCTCTGTAAAAATTAACTTTTATGTCTAACCCAATTTTTAAACCAACTTTTTTCATACTAAATTTATGAGCTCCAAGCATATATTATATCTCTGAAATCATTTTCTCGCAACTTTATAATATCACGGCTACATAAAAGCAACTGGTGTTACAATTATACCAGAGTCCGTGGGTTTGATTCTTACGTTATACCTATTCGTTTATTCCATTATCAAAAAAACTTAACAAGGCTGATTGACTTGCATTTTAATATATTTATTAAACTCTAAATAATAATATGATAGGGATGTAGAAAATTGACAAGCAACAGACATATTTACACAATGCGGGTCACACTCCATCTTATCTATCGCGATATACATATATCTACTATCTATACTTCTATACTAATATTATAAAGAGGTAAAGTTTGTAAGTTTGTGGCCTTGTAGGGGGTAATCTCTGGAACTACCAAACCGATTTAGATGAAATTTGGTAAGAAGATAGTTTGATACCCTGGGGAAGACATAGGACTTTTTATCCCGGAAGTCATCCCTTAAGGGGGTGAAAATGGGGATGAAAGTTTGTATTGGGAAGCAAGCTAGATACATAGATAAACTTAAAAGCAAAACCTGAATACAAAATTTGATCCAAATCGTTAGAGCCGTTTCCAAGATATACGAAATAAAATATATATGTATTAAAACAAGAATGGCTCATTTGATATTATAAGATTTTGATAAAAGTTTTCGCGACACAATTAGAATTTACTGAATAAATCAGGTAGTTTACCTATCACATGTCACATGGGGTTTCGTTTTCGTCGTGCTACCACTATGTTCCGCCATGACTTGAGTAGAAGACAGAGGATGTTCACAATCACATTCGGCTGCTGTTATCTTTATAAGGGACCCCTCAGTGTCAGATATCGAGGGGTCTGAGATTAGCAATGGTGGAGACGGGGTCTGTAAATATGACGTGATATAAATTAATATTACTTAATAAATCTAGTAATTATTATTAGTATTTATTATAATTAAATTATTTTATCTGACTCAAGTTTTGCAATTGGATTAAAGTTTCGATTAGGGGACTAAAGTTACGATTGCTTATCGTGATAAAACTTCGGTAATCTTGATGGGACATGAAAATTATCAAAATTTCTTGTCCGGGATGGCCAAATAATTACAATAACGGAGGAGTACGATAACACAAAAAAATAAACGCGACGACCAAAAAAAACAAATGACTGAAAGAGGTGGAAACTCCCAAAAAAAATTATGTTGCATTTACGCCAAAACTGCTTTAGCGATCTTTTATTACTTATCGTGACACAATAATCGTGGTAAATGCTTAAATTTTTTTTTTGTTCAAATCAGGGAAATCTGCTAAACGGAACATTATCTCTTTCTAATTGTAATTCTACTTTGCTCTTTTATGACAGAGTAAAAGACCCACAGGGTCATCAACTAAGCGGATTTGTATTTTTTTTCTTCTTTATAATCAAAAACATTAATGATAATGGTCGATACAAATAGCTATTTAATTTCACTTACTCGCTCCATAATAGCTATATCACTATCTGTCACTTGCAGTCTGTGAATCTCTTGGCTAGTATTCGGTGTAGAAGTGACCATACCCGCCTACAAACAAATCAGAATCAGGTAACAAACGTACGTAGCAATTTTTAACAATTTTGATTATATAATAATGTAATTAAAACTACTTGATTAAACTTAAAAAAACTATAACAGATATTGGTCCAAGCACACAATAAAATAAAAGCTAAAAAATTACTTACATTTCTTTCAAGCAAAGTTTCTTGAATATATTCTACATCCGAGTAGTTTATAAACAAATTTTAAATAAAAGGAAAAAGTTACCTTGGTTAGGCTTCCGTACCCTTTATATATGTAGCAATATACTCTATGCCGTACCCGAAGGATGCCAACGGAACCCTATTACTAAGCCTCCACCGTCCGTCCGTCCGTCTGTCAGAGGGCTGTATCTCATTAACCGTAATAGGTAGAGAGTTGACATGTTCACAGAATATGTATTTCTTTGTCGCTACAATAGCAAATAATAAAAATAAACAAAAATAAAAATTAAAATACAAGAAACCTTTTTTTAACGTTCGTAATCGATCAAGTTAATATGCTAAATACATAGAGTAAGTCATATTAATAAAAAGTACATGTACGATGGTACGGAACCCTTCGTGTGCGAATTCGACTCGCTCTTGACCGATTTTATTGAAAATTAATATTCTGTGAATTATAAAAAATCTGAACGAAACGTTAACTATAAACTATGTATATCGTGGTAACGCCCATCCCTGTCAGCGAATCATTTTCAACAAGATTACCATTCGCTTTCAGTTATAACAAACATCTCGAGTAAACCATGAAAATAATCTGAAAAGTTTTTAAAAGACAAAGTCCATCAACCCGCACTTAGATTGATGGACTAACCTGATTCTCCACACATTGAATAGACCTGCTCAGCAATAGGACTTAAAAAAAGGCTGAGCACACTAAAATTAAACATGAATACATAAAACCAAAAACGCTTCGAATTAAAACATCTCTTCACTCAAACAACTTTATTAATTAAACACAATCAGCCCTTAGAGGAGACATCAGACTCATACATAGTGCTGCAACAGTCCCAGTCCGTGGCCAAGTCCGCGGCGGGCCTCTCCCCGCACTTCCTGCGCTGTCGCGACTTGTGACATTCGCCTTCCCGCTCTTTTTGTACGTTTAATTTGGACTCTGACAGTTCTTTGAGCTATGGACAATATTGTTTATATGAGGTAACCTTAAATGAGTAAAAATTTATATGTATTTTTAAATTGATGTCAATTTACGAATAACCGAGACAATATGAAACATTTTCTGAGATGAACTTTAGGTGTAATGCATAAAAACTTGTACATATAATAATCCAATCGGAATCCGGTTTGGGAACAAAATATTAAAACCTGAAGTTTTATGATTATAAAATGTTAGCAGGTATTTATGGAATAGAAATTCGTAAAATGCCCCACATGCCCAGCTACCCCCGAGAAATGAGGGGCAAAACGTTGAAAAATAGTTTCACAGGGCGGCAAATTTTTAGGGACGGCGAAATCCGCAGGGCGGGAAAAAAATTCGTCGCGTTATTGAAACCGCTTTTTTTATTTTCCAAAAAATGTAAAATATAAAGAGATTAACAAGTAGGTATATTTTTCGAAAAATGTATATCATTTATAAATTAATTTTTTGCATTATTCAAAAAAATAATAATTAAAAAAATGTTAACTTTCTAAATTTATATAATAGGGCGGCATTTTTTACTATGCCCAGGGGCGGCGCTAAGGTTGAATCCGGCACCGAATACAATGTTTTAAAAGCCCAAACTCCCCCCACCTTCGCCTTGGCCTGCCGCAGCTGGCGCCTCATCTCCAGTATGACCTCGTCCTTGAACCGGGCGCGCAGGCTCGCCACGCGGCACTGCTCGTCCAGCGCCGCCAGCACGCCGCGCGCCGCGCCCAGCTCGTGGCGCAGCGACACGTTCTCTTGCCGCAGCGACACCACCGCCACGCTCACGGACGGGGACGACTGCTTGGGAACGGTTTACGGTGTCCATATAAACAGACTATTGTTATAAATGTTAAAAGTATTGTGCGTGCGTGCGTGCGTGCATGTGTGTGTGTGTGTTTGTGTGTGCGTGCGTGCGTGCGTGCGTGCGTGCGTGCGTGTGTGCGTGCGTGCGTGCGTGCGTGCGAGCGTGCGTGCGTGCGTGCGTGCGTGGTGTGTGTGTGTGTGCATGCGGTAGAGGCGGCGCGGACACTCGGGGCTAGAGTTCATGGCGGCAAAATTCGGAGGATACGAAAAAAAATTACTTCACCTTATCAAGAATGCTTTTTTTATTTTCCATAGAATGAAAAATAAAAAAGATTAACTAGTAGGTACATTTTTCGAAAAATTGATGTCATTTATAAATATATTTTTTTGCATTTAAAAAAAAAATAATAATTAAAAAATTTTAACTTTCAACATTTTATTCAAAATTTCGATAATAGAGCGGCATTTTTTACAGTGCCCAGGGGCGGCGCTTAGGATAAATCCGGCACTGAAGTGCTACAGGTAATTTTTAATTTGATAGAAATACATTTATTGTCAGAAATCAAAAAAAAGATTTTTAATCGAAGTTAAAATTTCACAAAAGGCACCTAATATTTTCCTAAAACTTACTAAAATGTTTGTACCTTTGCCCGCCGATTGCTGTCCTCGTAGCACACAGCATCCTCACATCTCGCCCCAACCTCCTTCACAGGCTCCACGTCGCCGCACTGTTATGAAAAACTTACTTATCTAATATACCTAAATGAAGGCTTTGAAAAATTATATTTTAGCCTTCTGTTACTGTGTTGGTCTCGATGACGCTGCCTACTGTGACATAGAACACCAGTTCAATTCCTGAATATATTTTTTTTAAAACGAGCCGTACATTTTCTTAAAGAAAGTCAAAAGCGAAAAGTAGAGAGCGAAGTCATTCCACTGCTTCACACATATTGTGAAATTATAAAAATATTTTGTTATTATAAAGTGCAAAAAAATATGATGTAGCAGTTTATTTTATTCGTGTGTGGACCAATCGATTACTTAGTAAACATTTAAAGTATTTACCTGCATTCCAAGACAACATATGTCAGTTAAGACTTCGGCATCCGTTTTTGGAATATCCCTAAAATAAATAATATATTAAACCTATTGCTATATGCACGTTAAAACCAGTCCTTTATCATAAAGAACAACATGTTTGGTACTAAATTTGAAAATGTCATTGAGTCATAATTAAATGATATATATTGTCTAGCATTGTCGTTTTCCTATTATAAAATCCTTGTGTTTATTAGGTACAACAGCGAATGAAGAAGGGACTATCTAAACTACTGAAGCGAGTTCTAGCCTCCAGTCAGGCACCTCTCACTTATCAATATGGTCACCACTAGCCAATTCGTTCGTATTCGTAAGGAAAACACCTTGAAATCTGCATTACCGAGAGAACCCCACTAGTTTTAATCCCAGGATAGACATATTATAAAAGGAATCTAAGTCCCGCCCCTGCATGTGGCTAGGATCGTGCGTTAATACAAATCTCTCCCATGGGAAACGTACATTTTTTCGGGACAAAAAGTAACCTATGCTATCTTGACATATGAGCTATATTATTGTAAAGTTCCATTAAAAACCATTCAGTAGATTTTACGTGAAAGAGTAACAAACATCCATACATCTATACATCCATACATCCTCACACACTTTCGTGTTTATAATATTAGTAGGATAAATAATATTACGCACGGTGCCTGATATTTGTTCATAGACAGCTCGTTTTTCAGAGACATTATAGTCTGTTCGTGTTGGTGGACATCCTTGTTGAGTCTTCTTATTTCTCTAAAAAATACATACATATGTTAAATCTTAATACTACATAATAATCTTAAAATATATCTATACATATAATAAAACTGTAGAGGTCGAATATCTGTACATAGAAAAAAATGCTTAAAACCGAGTCAGGGGGATGTAAGAAGAGAAATAGTGTTCATCTGAAATGTTTGTCTGTTTGTACGGGCTAATCTCCGAAACTGTTGGACCGATTTAAATGTAATATTGCATGGTGATACCTTTTATTCCCGGTCTACATTTTAGATACTTTTACCTCCGAAAAATAGAGTTCCCGTGGGATTGTTAAAAAACTATAGTAACTTATACAGTTTCGTATACAAAACCTACTGATTGGATTTTAATGAAACTTTACAATAACATAGTTCGTACATCAGAATAACGAATAGGCTACATTTTATCCCGGAAAAATGTACATAATGAATACTCCGAAACTACTGGACTGATTTAGATGAAATTTGGTAAGATGATAGTATGAGATCCTGGGAATAACACAGGATAACATTTTTATTCCGGAAATCATCCCTTAAAGGGGTGAAAATGTGGATGAAATTTTGTATGGGGAATCAAACTAGGGACGAACCCGAGCGAAGCGCGGGTGAGTCGCTAGTATATAGCAAAAACTTACTGTAACACTTTTTACTCTTGGCCTTTTTTTATATTATGAGAGAAAGAAAGAGACTAAGTTCAGAAACTAATTATTACCTTTCTTTGGAAACATTCTCTATCTTAAGCGAATCATTCAGCATTTTCATATCGTTCACTTTATCGCATATCATTTTGCTTTTTTCCCGCTACAATACCAACATTGAAAAATACTTATTAAATAATTCAACTTCTTTGAAGATGTTAATCCACTTATTTATGTAATAATTATATACAGTATAGACAATATGACATGATAAATATACATATTATTTTAGTAGGTATAATTATTATCAGCTAGCTTACATCACTGACTCTGTCCTGACTGTTTTAATAAAATTAAGAATTTTTGAGGTCAGACAAAATGTACAGCAAAACTTTCAATTTTTCCCGAATTTCTTAATTTTCCTCAAAAACCTTATTATATATAGATAGTATGGATATTTCAAAAATATAACCAATTTGGTCCAATTTTTCTCAAGTAATGCAGTTAGCAACGTACAGCATTACATTTTTATTATATATAGATAAAAGTTAAGGGTTAAAAAAAAAAGTTTTACAAAAATATAGGATATAATATTAAAAAAAGAAACAAAAAACATAAAATGTTCCAAAAACAATAAACAATATTATAAATAAAATAAAATTGTAAAGCCATTAGAACTTATAAGGTTTTCTTCCTTTCCCTACTTCTTGCTTGAATTCACCACTCTTAGTATCGCCTTGATTAAGATTTGAATGTTCCCTAAAACAGTATTAAATTGTCCAATAAGTCATATAGGGTATTAGGATCGATTCCATCATTTTTTTTTTTCAAGTATATAATAGACAGTGTCACAATCAAAAACATATTTAATGTTTCTGATTACGACACTGCAGACTTGAAGTCAATCTTTAAAGATGGACGGAAATCATTGAACAACCACAAATAAATAGAAAAAAGAGTTTTGAAGAAATTAATTTTAGGGTGAAGCGAAAAGATTTTTTTTTCTTAGCTGGGTGGTAGAATTTGTAACTTATAAAAAAAAAAATAAAAAAAAAAAATTTACTCTGGCTGAGTAGAAAATAAATATATTCGTCAATTTTTAAACGTTTTCAAAGGTGGTCAGTCGAAAAAAAAATTACCATTCAAACCAAAAATTTAAATTAATTATTTTAAAAATCAGTGGGACACCTTAAAATGTTGAGTGAATTATTATTTTTCAAAATTTTTATTCTTGTATAAGCTACAAATTCTACCCCCAAGCTAAGAAAAACAAAGTTTTTTTTGTCGCTCCGCCCTAGTAAATATTTGAAATAAAATAAATAATTATTATCAAAGAAACTAAGCATACCATAGTACAGGACCAAATATATCTGATTGCGTGACTTCATTGAAGTGTATGCCGTCTATAGTGCAGTAGTCGAACTGCCGCAGTCGACGCAACACTTCCAGCAGACCGCGCAGATCCGAATCCTTTCTAGCGAGTTGCCTTCTGAGAGTGCCCACTTCTGACCGCAGATCACATTCAATCTGTCCAAAATAGGTTGACGAAAATCAACTTTTTCAATCCATTGTACTTGACATTTTATATAATCTTGGCTTGAATAGTTTGACGCTTATTTTCTGCTAATAAATTCCGTAATGTTATTACTTGGTCATCATTATTTTTTACTTTAATTTTATTTCCATGCATCACATGGCCTTATATGTGACTCATCCACTTCATCTATCAGTTCTCCTCTTCATGCCGTTTCATATAACTACGGGAACTTTTTATCATAATAACTCCAAGAGCAAGATACAACCACCCGAAAATACTTTAAAAAATCAAAATATGTATATAGTACGAGAATATTTTGAAAATTATAACAAAAATCACAACATATTAATTTTTAGTATGAAACATACTAAAAATTAATTCAAGAGAACTATCTATACCTCAGCATGTTTTCTTCTTTCAAGAAGTAGTCGGGTGGTGATTTCCGTCTCCAACTCCTCGACCGTTTGCGCCAACAACGTGTTCTGTCCCATCAGGTCGCTCACCCACGACTGCAGTACCTCTACCTGCATCTGGCGATACCGGTTGATATTAAAATTGTTTATGAGTTTGCCTACAATTTTAATAGTCCGTATTAGGTTATAATATAAATATATTTATCTCGAGTGCTTTGATCAACAATACTACTAGATAACGCGTCACATACAAAATCAAAGCCAAATTTTGTCCGCGCGAATATGTACTTACACAGCTTCATTTGTATACTAACGAACCAAGACAAAGTCTTATAATAGTTTTATTTTCAAGCTAATCAACACCATAGCACCTTGTAATAAAGTCACAAAACCGATTCGTGTTAACCTTTTAATAACCTATATAATACATAAATCTTAGTCACAGGTTAGCATAATTTCTTTATGTAGAAATATGACATATGTATGTATGTATATGTATTATTAAGCTTAACCTCAATAAAATCCAATGTTTCATCATAATATTTTACCACTAGTTAGGAAAGAAATAGGCTTAACCCTACATCTTTCAAAAGAAACTGAACAAATGATCACTCTTAGATGCAAATCCAAAATCAGGAATATTTATTCAGCATTAGTTATTACATTTTTTACTAAACATGAAATTCCATTTAGTAAAGACGAAAGAAATTTAGCGGATCAAAATATTTTTACCCATTTTTAAAATAAAATTATAATTCTCTGTATATTCTCATAGCTTTGAAATAGCCATGCAACAATTCACACAATTCCAAAGACGTATTATCTTCTATTAAATGATCTATGTAAAACCTTTAGCACGCACAAAGTTTTTTTTTTCTTTAATTTTAATTTAGCAATAGAATTTGAACGTGGCACTTACTTGTAACTTCTTCGAACCTCCAATCCTGTTAATGACCTCCATTCTCTCCTCGTAAGCTTTCTGGACTTCCTTCAACACCCCGAGCGTGGGCCCTCCCTCGCACCCGCACGGGTCGCGGTCCCTCTCCGCGCCGCACTCTATTACGTTGCTATCCATTATAGAAAGTTACATAAAAAAACACTTTTGCTTCAAATATGTAAATCTAGACATTTTTGCTGTTTAAATACTATCAGTAAATGACGTCTGACAATTAACGCAAAAAGAACTATTATAAAAAATAAACATATGAAACCTCTATTTTCTCACTATTGTGCCTCGAACTATATCAAAGAAAATTCTATTTTACATTAATTAAATACACAATGTACATTTTGTATTACACATAAATTCTTTATAGGTAAACTATAATTTACATATCCATAAAGACCAGTAGCTCGCATGTACGACTGCTGATCGAGAGATTGTGAGTTCGAGTCCTGGATCATGGAAATAGTTACTGAGTGTTTTGTCAAAAAACTTCTGTAACAGCACGGAGTACAGAAGTCGGCGATCCCCGGTGTGTACACCCTCGTACCACGTTCTCTACGCGAGTGTCGAGATGTCATTCCACGGAACTATTAAAGGAATAAGGAATGCACTTGGTGTTATGTTATCTATGCACATACTTGATACTAACGCAGTTGACTAGACACAGTGAGATTCGCCGTCGAGGTCGAAATCATTCAGGAAGACATTATAAGTCAACTGGGTGTTAAAGGACCTAAAGGATGAAGAACCATAAATAAAACAAAGTAAATCAACACCAAAATAATATTTATTCGATTATAAATTTGGCTAAATTTGTACCTACATATTTATACAAGGGCGTGTTTGACACTTAAAAGTACTTATATCTAGATATCAATAGAGGCGTCAACGACAATAAACAAGAAACTGTTATTGATAACATATTTCTTAGCAGACCTACTTGTGTTCATATTTAAGTAATTTCTATTTCGCTTAAAAAACCATCGTGAATCTTATGGTGGTCACACACGTAAGTATATACCTGCACAGTTAAACTGCACAAGTAAGATTTATGCGAGTATTTGACATTTTAAATAAAACTATCTTTTCGGATTATTTCGCGGTTCCCGACGTTTCGAATGCTAGCGAACTAAATTAAAATTATTATCCTTAATTAATTTTAACTTTTTAAATTACACATAGAACAATTATATGGCTTAAATAATTAATACTATATTTTATATTTTTCTTTATGGTTATAAATATAATAATGGCAACACTAAATATAGATTACTAATTAATATTTTTAAAATTGTAATAATTATAATAATAACAGCAAAAATTAAATAAATAATATTCAATTATAAAACTAATTAAAATTATAAAAATGTTGAAAGTTAAAATATTGTAAGGTAATTTTTGCAATTTTCATTTTGTTAATTGTGGGTAGGCTGTCTGTAACAACTAAACCTTCAAGACATGTAACACCTCAGTCTCTCCCGTGACCATGGATGCTGTAAAGCATTCGAAACGCCGGTAACCAAAAATCTAAATAAATCCGCGAAATAATCCGAAAAGATAGTTTTATTTAAAATGCACAAGTAAGCTCAAACGATTAATAATAATTAAAGAAAACCGTGGCCTGCTACAAATGAATGTTCCAGTTTGTCTGTGCCTATTGACTTTACACTAGAAATCTTCTGCTTTTACATATGCTCTATACTTGCTGCTTGAATTATTACAAGAGTATCAACTATCTAACAACTTAATGAATTAAATCGAATTTTGCTCCGTTTACATTAAACAGGATTAAGTATTGAATTAGAAAACTAAAAATATTTTTGATACTTTGTTTATATTTTACCAGAGATTAAGATAGTCTGGGCTCTACTATTTCAAGAGTTTCATTTAAAACTAAAATTAAACTTTGTTACTTATATACTATATATAATAAGAAAGAAAAAGATTCATCTCACTAATATGGCGAAGTCGTTTGGAGACCACAGATTACGTACATAATGTACATAATGTACATGATGTATTTCATAAGATTTAGCCTTAAGATTCGCCATTTCTAAGGACGATTCGATATACCCAGTGTTTTCCCGTGGAAATGAAAGATTTCCCTGTAGTAAAATGTATCCTAAATTGACCCGAGTAATAAGTTATCACTACACAAAATTTTGTTCAATACTTTATGCGTGAAATGCACACAGGGATATAAACAAGCGAACAAACCGACAAAAATTTTAACAACTATAATTTTGGGGTCTATATGGTGTACACAACATGCAATAGATATTATTTTTAAAAAATATTTCATGTACAGATTTTGAAGTTACTATTTTATTTTATGTATAGATAAAAGTACTGAAAATGCGTAAAAATATTGATAGTCAGAAACATCACCAATTAAATATATAAATATTAAATGCGAATTAATTAAATATTCAGACAACTATTTCCATCTTTAGTACATTATAAATATTTTTCAAATCTATGTTTATGTTTCAATACAGTTTTATATAAACGAAATATCCATTAAATGTACTATATGAGTCAAAAAAACTCAATTATATGTCAATGTTATGATTTGACTTAAAAGTATCAAGGCGACCGAGCTCAACTCTACGTTTTTCCGGGAAAGATACAAAAATTGTTTTTTTTTTTTTGGGAAAAGACACAAAGACCAAAAAAAGCAAAACCTTATCTAGTAAAAACAAAATTTAATCCAAATCATCAGAACCATTTCCGAGATACACGTCAGATATGATCAGAAATGAATTTATATATATATATATATATATATATATATATATATATATATATATATATATATATATATATATATATATATATATATATATAGAAGAATTGCTCATCTAATATTACAAGATTTATAATAACTCTATGTACAGTAAGGTCAGGTAATACGAGTAAGGTCTATATACAATACAGGGATAAAAGATCTAAATGCATTGGCACCCGTGTAGAAGCTCTGTTTCTGAAGCAAGGAATAGTCTTAACAGCATCGATCAAAAAAGTACTAGATACACAATCAGCGACCAAAAATGTCGTCACCGAATGAGCGCTCGTTTGAACATTTGAGCGCGCTTTTATTTTTTTTATGTAACCAACTTTAAGCATTGCAATTAAGCTTCAATTTACATTTTTTTTATATTTATTAGACTAATTACCTAAACACAATTGGTGGCAGTTTTAAGAGAACGTTTGCATAGGATTGTGTATCTACTTTTTTAATGACGGAAGCAAGGAATAGTCGAAAATTGAATCCACTATTTTTATAGAATAAAAATAGTCGATTAGCTATGAATCTTTTCATCACTTTGAATGCGATCAAACTGATAATCGATTGGTTATTAAAGCAATCGATTTCCGTTTCTACTGCACTATGAAAACTGTCTTTCCTTGGGATATCGCTATGCAAATTATTAAACATAAAAAAGAAAATCGATTTCTTTGAAAGTCGATAACACGATCGACTTTCAAAGAAATACTTAACTTTGAAATAGAAGAATGAAAAATTATTCATATGGTGTTTAATTTGGATGGGTGATCGTTTGAAAAAACAACTGAATCTATCAGTTCTTCGGAGTGCAGATTAATTCATAGTGAATTATCGACAGCCTAACAGACTCTAACTACAAAATTCAATTCAATTCAATTTTCTTATTAATGTCTTCAAATCGTGCCATTTGAGCACAGATTAGTTTTACATTCAAAAGTCATCAGGAAAAAGATATTTTTATTATAGAAACACCTAATAAATTATGAAAGACATTAAATGCACTTGGTGCTTTAATCTCAAAAGCATGATATGTCAGCTACAACTTACAGTATACACATTAAATATAATGAAAAATGTCAAAAACGCTTGATCAAAACCTGAATTTTATGAACACAAAGCGAGAAGAATCAAGATCTATTTTCTAAATTAAAAAAAAAAATAACAACCTTTTACGTGTAATCTATCACTTTTAGTAAGACTTTGTCAATACCATAGATTACACTACACTTCACAATTCGTCTATTTAAGTATACATTATTATATATTATATACATTTCACTACAGTACAACTATATACTATAGTCCGATTTTTAATTCCACGGAAATATGACAGCTATCATTCTTTGACAATTCAGATATCATAAACCTTTTCTGCTTTGTTTTTTTTTTTAATATAAAATAACAAAAAAACATGAAACAGAATAAGATAAAGTAAACTATATGTATGACATTGTAAATAGTCTTTGTTTTGTGCATTCAATGCACTCTAACTATAATATAAATGTTTAATGGTTAAATGAAAAAAACAGAGTATCATGTAATTATTATTACTTATATCATCATTGTCGTCATCATCATCCACTTGGATTATAAAAGAATCACACACACTATCCATCAGATCATTAAGAGGGTACATTTTATCCTCTTCTTTTTAAATATGGTTAATGCATTCTTGCCTAAAATAATAATAAAAAATCTGGAACGATCGTTGTAAACTCGTCTTTTTGGGACTTTCCAATTCTTTTTCCAATTGCAAGGATTTTACAAACAAAGGGTTTTCCTAAAAAAGGCTTGCAACCTATGTATTATTGGACAGGGATTCCTGTAATAGAAAAATAATTTCCTTAATAATTATTGTAACTTCAATAATATGATAATAAAAAAATAATTACCATTTTAGAGTTATCAATAATTTTTTAAGTCTTAGTTTTTCTAACTGAAACCTTAAAATCAAGAAAGGTTTTTTTTTATTTTCAACCGACTTCAAAAAGGAGGAGGTTCTCAATTCGACTGTATTTTTTTTATGTATGTTACCTCAGAACTCCGTCATTTATTAACCGATTTGAACAATTTTTGTGTTGTTTGAAAGTGTATACTTCCAGATTGGTCCCATTTAAATTTCAAAAAAAAAATACCACCCCTAAGGGTGGAAAAATAGCTAATGATGAATTTAACCTACTTCTAATTGTCATATTGACTTGAAATTTTGCTAGTGTTTCTATTTCCGTTGATAGTAGTGGTTCGGTATTGTTGACCTGATCTGATGGTAAGGTCAGAAGGTGGATAGGTGGAACTCTTCAACGGCTAATAGTAGATACTTTGAGTTTGGGCTTATTTTGTTTGATTTGACAAGCCTAACACGTTAGAATTCTTACTTTGCTACTACTATCTACACTAAAAAGGGAAAAATAAAAACTTTTTAACAAAAAATTAAAACCGACTTCAAACAAAAACACTAAAAAGTAAAAAATAACTGATTGGTAGTTTTCATTTTCTATACATACCTAATCAAATATTTTCGAAGTCGGTGTGCTTTGGCTTAGTAATTATGCTAAAATGCTTTCCGTTTTTAGTGCCAATGTTTCAAAGCTGACAACACTTCTGAAATGTCAGAATTTCGTTGAATTAAAAATCAGACTTTAGTATGTATACTAAAAAGTTCCACATTGTGGATCCACTAAAACTAAATAGCATGAAATTTAAAATATTTAGTTTTAAACACAATAATTAAATTGTAAATACCTACATGTTTACCTTTATCAAGTCAATCATGGATAAACGTTGATACATTTCTTTTTAACGCCTATTGAATTTGTTGAAACTTGTGAGATATCACAAAAGTCTTCGCAATGATAACAAGATTAAAGAACTATATAAACGGCGTTCGCCAAAATAAATTTCGAAGTCAAAAATAGTAGCTTAATTTGCTGTTTAAGCATCGATCAAAAGAGATACACGATCAGCGACATTTGAACATTTGAGCTTTTAATTATTATTTGTTTGCGATAACAACTTTAAGCATTGCATTTAAGGTTCAATTTACATTGTTGTATATTTATTTCATTAAAATAATTACACAACTGGTGAAAGTTTTAAGAGAACTTTTGCATGGGATTGTGTATCTAGTACTTTTTGATCGATGTGTTTCTACTCCTGCTATTCTCGATTTTGCCATACAGATAGTTTACTTTCTTTAAAAAAAAGGGGAGATTTATTTATATATTAGTTAAAGTTAATATACAATTTTTGAAAATAAAATATAAATAATAAAAATATTACTAAATTATTTTGTATTTTTAAGCATTGGTTCTCTTCCTCATAAAAGTGAGTTATCATAATATTAGCTTATTTGATTTTTTTATTTATTAACATTTATTTTATCACTCAGTATACAAATTGTTATTAGTAAACTGTTTTAAAACACATTGTTTGGCTTCATGTTTAGTTCTATGACACTCTATCTATATTATTCCTTAGTCTTTCAAATATACAGGATGACTGCGTTAAATTGATAAGCTGTGAATATCAAATATAAGGGTATTATAATTACATAGCTTAAGCTATCACACTACTTTGTAGCTTTATCTACATTAAATACACGAAATATACTTAAACATAATTTATACAAAGAATCGAGGCGATATTGAGATTTCAACGTAATATATACCTAACGTATTACAAAAACATTTTGTATAGGCTATTATATACGATAAGCTACTAGTGTATAAAAACAAGTATACTACACTGCTCTTACAACTAAACTTCTACTAAATACGTCGACGCATGACTTTTCTACAGCTGAAACAAAATAAATATAATAGTTATTGGACAATACAATCTACATCTTAATATATAAAATTTCTGTGTCACGATGTTGGTCTGGAATGAATTCCGAAAATATTTAACCGATGTTAACGTATTTTTTTTTTCAAAATGTGTATTTTTTCCAACTTAAAAGATAGGATAGTTTTTATCCCGATTATTTCCTTTTTTTAATGCAAAATTAACAATTTTCATTTGTGTGCCACAGCAACGAGAGGCCGGGTCTGCTAGTATATAAATGAAAACGAATGTTCGCATGTTTGTCCTCTATGCGTCCCTCAATCATTGATCCGATTGTGTTGAAACTCTGGTGAGTTATTCTGCATACGCCTGCGAAGGTTCCTGGCGCAAAAAAAGATTTTTTCTTTGGATGTTTGTCTTTTATGCGTTCCTAAACCATTAGGATGTAGGATATAAATACTATATGCCTATATATCTACATATATCTATAATATTAAAGTGTTGTGTGTTTATAATTTATTACTGCTCTTACCTGGCTTTGAATTTAAAGATTCATACAATATACATTATTTTAATGAACCGAGTAGTTGTTGAAATTAATTGATTAGCTACACCTTCAACCATTGCCTTGAAACCTTAATTAATTTTGAATTAATTATAAAATTCGTTTCAGTGACTCTGAAGTAAATAAATACTTAGTAAAAGATTTGGCAAATAAATGATGACATACGTTCCATTGCCTTACAAAATAGGGGAATCGCGTTTCAAAAGCTCACAAAAAGAATGTTAATTGATTGATACATACTATCAACGACTCAATCAAAGTCGGACTTCACTCATCTCTTCCCCCTCACGAACAAAAAATATAACATTTATAGTTACATATATATTACTAGCGGCTTACCGTACGTTCCTAGGGATTGGTTTAGCATGCACTGAGTAGAAACATACATGGAAACTTCATTTTATTTTTATATAGATAAATACCTTATTTACACAGCGGCACCCTGGCGGCGCTCAGTAGAAGCCCTTGAGTTGCTCGTAGGTGATGAAGAAGATGATGTTCCAGGGCCCCATGCGCAGCCACGTGGGCACGAACCCCTTGTACAGCGCCAGGAAGCCCTCGTCGCGCACCGTCTGCCGCACACACACACACACACACGTCCCATACAGCATTTGTAATATAAACCCAACGACACACACAACGCTTATGTATACATATAATAAAATTGTTACTAAGCCGAATCTGTACATTAAATATTTTTTGGAAAATATTATTGAAATAGACCTTATTATCGATACCGATGCCGAATCTATAGTTTTTAGAATTTTTGTCTGTCTATCTATCTGTCTGTTTGTCTGTGACCACATCACGTAAAAACCACCGGAGGGATTTTGATGAAATTTGGTTTACTGAATGCTTTTATCCGGGTCACAACTAGAATACCCTTTACTGCGGGAATATACCTCATCTCTGAAAAAACTTATACTAAACATTAAACTTATAATAACTACAGTGAAATAAATATATAAATAGTAATCCAAACACAAAGTATTATATTATGTTTTAAGTGAGATGCATTGAAGTCAGCACTAGCTCGTTACATGTTATAAAACTACAGCACCAGACAACCGATCGCCTGTTAGCTAAACGCGCCATGTTGCTCACTCGAAACTTTTTTTGCACAGTCAAGTAATTAATTGATGAAAATAACCACTGTTTCCATTTAAAACACATTTCGAATATATTTATCAACTTGACGGGGACACTACCGGGCCCCCAGATTCGAATATATTTATTTCAGTATTATATTTTTCGTCATCCAATTTCTAATTCTAAGATTCCTATCAGAAATTGCATGAAAAGAAAAAAAATGTGATTTTAAGGTTCGTATAGACAGTGATAGCCCAGTGATAACGCACTTGCTTAGGAAAGCAAGTGAAGTGGATTCAAATCCAAAGTGGTAATCATTTCCAACATGATTACCACTTGTCTTACGCTGAAGAATAACATCGTGAGGAAACCTGCATGTCCTTATCCCTTTCGTATGGAAGAGAGGCCCGTGCCCAGCAGTGGGATGTTAAAAATGGCTCCATACAGCATTCGTATTAAAAAATTATCAATTTAAATTATAAATGAACACAAGCTCACCTGAACAAAACAGTCTATGGTCCCTTTATATATCCTCTCACTACTTTTCGCTATGTGATCCTTAATTTTTCTTTGGTTCATTAATCGCGTCTGAAAAAGAAATAAATTACAATAAACCATATATCATCAACATACAGCAATACATTATTTATTGAGGCATAATCATTAAAAATATTTTTTTAATATATATGTGTGTCGAGCTATATAAATGGAAAGAAATGCGAAAGAAGTATGAAGAAGAAGAAGTTTGTATGCGTGTGTCTGTGTATGTATATATGTATGTTTCTTTTCTCTGAAACCACCAATTTGTATGAAATTTAGTACACAGATAGACTATGATCTAGACGAGTAAGTACCAAAGAATATTTGGTACCTAAAGTAGTTTAAAATAAACTCACGGAGGAAAATATTAAGAGCAGCACTAACTTACCCTTATAACGTCCAAGGGGGTGCTAGCGACCGCACTGCCCAAGCTCGCCAATAAGCTGGACAGGAAGTGGTTGAGTGGGACATCCCCGAGAGGCGCCATGAGCCTCCGCTTGCACGAGTCGTACACCGGCAGCTCCACGGCCGCGATGAGGGCGGCGCGCTGCGACGTGGGCCCCACCCCCCGCCACAACCCCCTTATACCTTCTAACCTATAGATGTCTATGAAACATCGCACTAAGTTTCGTTTTTCATCTCCCACCTGTTAGGGAAAACAGACAAACAATTATTATATTTTGTTAGCGAATGTCTAAAATACCTATAAAACCATTGCTGGTACTTATTTTGAATGACATAGTGCCACTGCTGTAAATAATAGGGTTGCCTGAAGAAGGAGGGGAGGAGGGGAGGAGAGAGGGAGAGAAGGAGAGCTCCATGTTGAGGGCTGGGCAAGGCAAAAAGACTTTTTCCATGTACATGTTACAGGATTTTTCACAAATATCTGGGAAATCGATTTTATTTTAACCATTCTCTTTGTATTGATTAGGTTAACTCATTTTAACATTAAATTTCCACTAAGAGTAGAATGTTTTTTTGATAAATAATGACGGGTTAGTACATAAATAACAATTTACGGAGAATATATAATATAGAAACCATTTTTTTCATGTTCATATAGTTACTTATTTTAATCTTCGCTTTCCTCAATTCCAAGGAAAGGAAACGTACGCCGCCAAAATTTTCTTATCTGATCGCTTTATTTTTGTACAAGTCATTTTAAGATTCTGAGTGAACATAACAGCATCACTCTCATCAACTATTTATTTATAAAATAAATTAAAAAATGGACTAAAAATAACATAGCGTTCGATACCACCTGTTCAAATATCGTGTCCTACTACATCTATTTATAAAAACTCATCATTATTTTTTAAATGTTGTTTTTGGCATCACTTGTTGACTAACATCTTAATAATGTGCAAGCCTCATTATTGTTTGCATAGAAATCCTCACTTATATTTAAAATATGAATGTATGTTCGTGTTATATTAGAAAACATTACTTAAATATTATTATAAAAAAAAAATAAAAAAAAATAAAACACTAAAAAGTAAAAAATAGATGATTGGTATTTTCATTTACTATAAAATATCTGATTAGGTACCAATAGTAAATGAAAACTACCAATCAGTTACTTTTTTATTAAAGCACTAAAGTAAAAAAACTTTTTTGAAGGTGTTTTTTTTTTAATTTTTAATTTTCCATTTTTAGTGTAGACATAATAGTAGCAAGCCTAGCAGGGTAAGAAAAAAATATTTTAAAAATTCAGTAGGTGAAAAATCAATCATCATTGGTCATTTAAATTTGACTTTGAGGTATATCTCAGTAGGTTGGTATGTTGAAAAAGGACCATCGAAATTGGCCTACATTATAAAAAGTTACGCGTTGCCAGACATAAAAAAATATATATATCTGACGAATTGACAACCTACTCCTTTTTTTCGGCGGTTAATAAATATAATACACAAAGAATGTGCAAATATAATGCACCTCAATTCAGCACCTTGATACATACATACATATCGATTTTTAGTTATTTAATAGCCATTACCCAGACAGAGGCTGTTTCTAATAAACACATGATAAGGAGACTCAACGTTGTCCTCGTAGTCGCGTAATTATACCAGACTTGTAATCATTTAGATAAACGTAACAAATATGCATAAGAATATAAAATGCTCCATTTCGACGCTGTAATATTTAGTACTCATTACTTCTTAACACAATCTAATCCATACTAATATTATAAATGTGAAAGTGTTTGTTTGTCATTCACGTCGAAACGGCTTGGCGGATTGGCGTGATTTTTTGTGTGGTGATAGTTGGAGGGCTGGAGAGTGACATAGGGTACTTTTTACCGTGGGAGATTATCTCTTTTCCACGGAAAAACACGTTATACAATCCAAAAAAATATTTATGATCAGAATTACTTGAAACTTGGTATTAATGCTCTTCAATACAGTTAATTAAATACGTGTTTTAGCAGCTTTCGAAATTCATCCCATAAGGGGCAAAATAGCGGTTGAAATTTGTATAAAACCTACCATTTTAGAGTTTTTTTTTTGTAGTTTTAGCGCAAGCGAAGCCGCGGGTTCTGCTAGTTTAATATAATTTGGACAAGACATTTAATATAAATGAATTAAATTCCTAATAAATAGATACAAAAAAAGCTACTATTAATATATGTGTATGTGTACAAAAAAATAAATAATATTAACAATACTAAATATAAAAATAATATAACGTTTTTTAGGCTCTCCAATTTCTAAGAACTAATAAATGTAATTGGGGAAAGCTTTGGTACTTTTTCAGATATTTTTTTTTTTATATTAACTTTAAACATAAGATCTTTTGTTTTTATTTTACGATGGATATATGTAATACACTAAAGAATCCCTCAGTAACATTTTGTACCACACAAGATAAAGATAACATCCAACAGGATGCACATATCGACCGACCACCGGTCTTTAGTTGTCATTGCGCTAAAGACAGCTCAATTATAGATGGCTTTGGAAAGATTATCTATACAGATAAATAAAATTGATGTGTTTGTTTGTAATTTGAAAATAACGGCTTTTTACTAAATGCATATGAAAGTGTATACCGTATATACTTTCATATATAATATATACTATACGGTATTAATAAGAAGTAACCCATTTTAAAAAAATTGTCTGTTTGTTCCGACTAATCTCCGAAACGGCTGGACCGATTTTGAAAAGACTTTCACTGGCAGATAGTTGGTGTTATTGGAACAGGAGTAACTTAGGCCACTTTTATATTAGAAAGAGAACCAGGGTTCCGTGCAAAAAAACAAAACGGGACGCATCCGAGCGAAGCGTGGGTAAGCCACTAGTTTATAATAATAACAAATCATCACAAGAAACCTTGTTTCATAAAATTAAGAACATAATGTACATAATAACTTGTTTTAAGTTATAATTTAAAACTACCACCATATTCCATCATCCATGCGTGATTTTATACTCGTAGCAGCGATTAGAAAATTATTTAGAATTTATATATTCTGCGCATTATGTTATGAAGGTCATGGCTTCTAATCTCAAGCTTTGCTTAATTAGTTTGTCGACTAAGAGTAAGCAAAGATAATAACATAAACCAAATCAATCTTTTCTTGGGACTCGTCAACCATAAAACATTTGGCATTACATATTACAGATTAAACTTAATATCGTTAATCCTTGTTAAGATATGACCAATATTGTAATTGATTGCAGAGTATTTTGGCGTGTTTTGAAAACATTCGCAGGCTGATATTTATCTACACTAATAGCATAAAAAGTAAAAATTTGTAAGTTTGTATGTAGGAGAAAATCTCTGAAACTACTGATGTGATTATTAAAATTCTTTCAATAATAGGAAGCTGCAGCGAATGCTATAAGTAATTTTTAATTCCATAAAAGGAAAATTGGTATAATGTCAAAAATTAAATAACTTTCAATGAAATCGGAAGAAAAGTTACAATTCAGTTGCTTTAACCCTTCAGAGGTTGAATTTTCAAAAATACTTTTTTAGATTTCAATTTTAAATTTGTAGCATTTACACTTTTTGAGATTTCGTAGTAAAGTATAAGTGTGAGTGAATAGTATTTAGTTAACAAAATCTAAAACAACCAAAAATATAATTAATACAATTATTTCATTCCTTAGATATTGATTTTTCTACTTTAGATTTTAGGTGTGACTACCCTAAGTTGGAACGGTGCCAATATAAAGGTAGAACTATTTATATCATCACAAAGAACATATTAAGCCGAATGGAGAAACTTAAAAGTCGGTTATAAGATAATTTATAACAAACATTATGTGTTTTGTTTTTTTTTCTTTGAAAATCTTATAAAATAAGAACAGTATAATTTGTTTTTTAAATAAAACTATCTTTTCGGATTATTTCGCGGATTTATTTTGATTTTTGGTTCCCGACGTTTCGAATGCTTTACAGCATCCATGGTCACGGGAGAGACTGAGGTGTTACATGTCTTGAAGGTATAGTTGTTACAGACAGCCTACCCACAATTAACAAAATGAAAATAATTGTGGGTAGGCTGTCTGTAATCCGAAAAGATAGTTTTATTTAAAAATGTCAAACATTCGCGTAAATCTAAGAAAGTATTAGTATAACTTGTTTCTACGTGCCTTCATATAAGATTATTGCAATATAAAAGACTATTGGCTTGCGAATCATTAAAATCCTGTTATTAACGTTACTATCGTAATAAAACAATGTTTATGGCAATGTTTGAACAACTAACAATGTCAATGCAGATTCTAATACTGCGAATGTATTGCTTTAAAGACGGAAAATAACAAAGCCTAAATACTATCGATACTAATATGTACAAATCTATATATGTATATACATAAATAAAACGAAGTCGGGTTTGTTAGATCACTTATAACTCGAGAACTGCTGGAGCGATTGTCATTTATCATGGATTTTGATTTTTTGGATTTTTGTCTGCCTCGAATATCTAGCAGAATAACTATTAAAAATACGGAAAAATTCATGAAATTTTTCTTTGAAAAGACACAATATCTATTCCATACTAAGCGTCAAAACGTACCTAGGGATGAACCTGAGCGAAGCGAAAGTCAGTCGCTAGTTATAAATAATAAAGTGTTTGTTTATCCTACATTCACGCAATAACAGAGCAAGTATGCTTGACTATTTTTTGCATAGAGATAATTTAAAGTAGCTATAAAGATAATCCTTTTAGAATATTAAGTAACAGAAACAAAAGATTTATTATTTAAGAACTATAAACAAACCGCGATGCCATGCTAGTTTAAAAATAATTTTAGCACTAAAATTAAAACGTATCTCTACACAGACAGACAGTCTATTAGTCTTTTCAAAGTCAGGTCATATGAAATTTGGCACAATTCTTCGCTTCGCAATTGCTAATTCTAACACAAATATGTAAGGCAGACAATGATTACAATTTCATACAGAGCATTAGATATTTCACATTGACTATTTTAGAACAAGGCAGCGATATCTCAGTGGTAACACACTCGCTTGGAAACCGTGATTGCAATTTGACTTACGGTAAAGGAAAACATCGTAAGAAAATTCAGGTTTCTTCACGATGTTTTTCTGTTGATGTTATTGTAGTGCATAAGTACATATCTATTAAATTATTAATTATTTATTGTTCATTAATATATGTATGTGTGTATATTTAATAGTATAATATCATCTGTTGTCTCGGGTGAGGCACTCAGCTGGCGGCGGGGTGGTGGGTCATTGGACAGCCAACCAGCGCGGAGTGAAGACTGAGTGCGTACACGGAGAGCCGATATATACATACATATATATATATATATATATATATATATATATATATATATATATATATATATATATATATATATATATATATATATATATATATATATATATATATATATATATATTTGATTGAATATTCCTATAATCTAATTACCAATAATAAGTATCATTTAGTGAATCATTAAGTGCACATTACTAGTTATCTAGGAGAACCATCGATCAAAAAAGTACTAGATACACAATCAGCAACAAAAAATGTCCTCGCCGAATGAGCGCTCATTTGAACATTTGAGCGCGTTTTTTTTTGTGAGAATAACTTTAAGCATTGCATTTAAGGTTTAATTTACATTGTTGTACATTTATTTCCACTAGAATAATTACCTAAACACAATTGGTGACAGTTTTACTTTAATTGGTTTACTTTTTGATCGACGAAGAGAACCTAAAAAGTTTTCAAAAATGTTAAGTCCGCCAACCAGCACTTGGCCAGCATGGTGGACTAGGGCATGAGTCACGACCCCCTCATATTAACAGATAAAAATCACGTTTAACGCGTCTTCGACGTCACTTATACATTATAAACTAATAAGTTACTTTGTAGATATGTGTCTCTGACAATATCACGTGTATAGCGTGTCGCGTTTTACGCATATATTGTATATTTATGTAATACTGAACTAGTTTTTAGTAGTTTATAAAAATACCGGTATTTAGGTTAACTAGAATCTTGACGTTTGGCAACAATAATAGTTTGAAGTAGACGCCCGTACGCTCATTATTATACGCCATTACTACATTATCGGTATACTTATAATACATCTATTGTTTATTAATCTATTTCATTGAAAACCCCAATAACTATGGACCTATATGTTTAAAATATATAAATTGATTTCTTATCGTCTTTACTTCTCGCAAATAGTACTTATTTACTTAGTGGTGGCATTCAACGACAAATAACGGCAAAATTTACGTTACCAATATTTTCTTCCTGTTATTAAAATTATATACCATAATGAGAATCAGATATACCTACACCTTTGACACAGTGCATGCGCAAATCATTTAAAAATGTAGATT
The DNA here is from genome assembly GCA_951806755.1 of Brenthis hecate. Classification (NCBI taxonomy): domain Eukaryota; kingdom Metazoa; phylum Arthropoda; class Insecta; order Lepidoptera; family Nymphalidae; genus Brenthis; species Brenthis hecate. Next base: position 7,351,431 of record OX638268.1, on the reverse strand, counting down.
AATCCTACTAATATTATAAATGCAAAGTTTAGCCTGCCTTGTAAAGCCTGGCAGTATAGATGTATGGATGTTTGTTACACTTTTACGCAAAAACTATATATTGAATGGGTTTTTAAGAAACTTAATAATAATGTAGCTCATACATCAGAATAACATATCGGCTACTTTTTATCACCAAAAAATGTATGGTTCCCGTGGGATAGATTTGTTTTTGTTTTTCGAGAGGCAAACCCGAGCGAAGCGAGGTCGAGCCGTTAGTCTTACATATAGCAGAAAAACTAGCAATTTCAATATGCGAGGTTTAGCTAAAACCAGATAAGTATGTGATTCACTATAATGAGATATTAAATTATAATTAGGTACTCCGTACTTTTAACTAAAAAAAGAAATCTTTAAAATAACTTATTAAACCCTTAAAGTTATTTTTTCCCCATTTTAAAACTACGCTTGAGAAAAAAAAACCTGTTCATTAAAGACAGAATTATAGAAATCAATTCACAATTATTAGCGGAAACACAACAATATGTAGATTACGTCTTTATTGATATTGACAAAAACTAAAATATTTAAAAAACTTACTTGCATTCTAACTTTAAGCACGTCAGTGGGATTGGCGATCGCGCTGGACAGTCCACCCGCGAAGGCCGCACAGAATGTGTTGGTGGCGAGGTGCTCCTTGCTGCCTCCATCAGCTCGCCGCGCTGCCAGGTACTTCTTCAGTGAGTAATATGTACCGAACTTTATCGTTCCGTATGTCGCTTGGCGGAGCACAGCTGGCCATATACTAGAGAAATCACATTAGTGTTATATATGCGAAAGTTTGAAAGGAAGTGAGTTTGTTACTTCACTTTGTAACGACTTTAAGGGTTTGAGAATAAAATAGAAATAGCTATATTCTCAATAAACTTGTTAAAATATAAGGTTATATTTAAAAGCCGGATGAATAAGTTAACCTTATTTTTTGTAATGGAGGAAGAAATTAACATTTATAGATTAGAAGCTGCTTACAAGTCAATTTAGATAGATGTCTCATAAGTTATAACTGTGTGGTTGTACAAATCATATCGTTATGTAAGTGATCCTATTCGTGCATGAAATCAACTATTCTGGTAATAATACTGACTATTGTAAGCGGGCAACATAGAGTGAAAATGTATTAATAGCAAAATTTACTCTTAGCATAGGGCATATACATTTTCTGGGGCTATATGTTACATTTTCTGGGGTTAGATTCTCCCTTTAAGCTAATGTTTACATCGATCTCAGTAGTAGCTTTTTCAATATACCTAAATAAATGCATTAAAATATCCCTGAGTAAAAAGATTTGCTTATAAACAACTCATCAACATGTTCTTAAGCAAGATAACATTATATGAACACTAGACAATGCCAATACATTGTTTATATTGCATTATAATTCCTGAGCATTCAAAACAACAATTATTTTATATCACAACAAAATGTTTAATTAAATTATGGCTTAATGACTCTTTATTACTTTAGTGATTATGATGTATATATGCAAAGATTTTACATTGACGCAACAAGAGATAAACAATAAAAATTAACCACATCCACTTTTATTATCGTGGACAGTATCTCTATTTATACATAAAAAAAATGTATTTTCTGCATGAGTAGTCTAAGAACACAGTTTTCCTTATAAATAATCTCTCAAACCTAAAAGACAAACTAAAAATATCTTCAATTGTGAAAAACGATAAAATAAATGAAAAATTAAACAATTAATGATTACATATCAACTTAAAAGGTGCACCAATTTCATATACAACCTATTTATCAAAAATAAATTGACAATTTTCTAAGATATCGCTAAGATATTTAGAAAAAAAACACAAAATAGAATAAGTATTCAAAAAAAGGATGTTGCTTAAGTCAAAGAGGGCTTAAACTGTCCAACCACAATGGAAAATATGAGTTATCTTTTATATTATAATTAAATTTAGTTCTTTGTTTTATTTTAAACAATTTGCACTGCACTTCCAAATAAAAAAAAAAACATTTTAAATAATTAATGGAAGTTCTTGTCAAATGTCTTTTTAATTTTATAAGGTTCGACACATCTGAATCATATTATCAGTTCATTTGAATTCCTCTATAATCTATATCACTGAGTAGAAAATCTCCTCCTATACTTTGTAATGTATTGAACATTAATATGAATGATCATAACATTAAAAAAATATAGGTAATAAAACAATTTTGACATAGAAGTTTACTGTAATTATTCTCTTTTTTATGTGGATTACATGAAGGTTTAGTCATAAACTCTCTTTATTACAGTATTTTATTTTACTATTATAATCAGATAATAAAACACAATGTAGATAATAAGAATAAACTGTATTTTATTAAAGCTATTGGGGCTATTTGAACATTGCTTATTAAACTGCTTCATATAAGTAGGTCTAAATTTTACAGGAGCAACCAAGAGAGTAATGCTAATCTTATAATTTATTTTAATTTTTGGATACTAAGTAAATATTTACTCTAGGCAACTTACCCACAATAAAGAGCCTTGACACCTTCCTGCTGAGAAGTTTTCACAAAGCAATCAACCATGCCCGTGTATCGTAACTTCACATGTCGAGGGTCTATTTTCTGACCCTGAATCTGAAGCCTTGTCTTGGTGGTATCAATAGGGAAGGTACCTAAATAATAATTAATTTATGAGCTTTATTTAAAAGGATATTTTTTAAATAAGTAGGTATTTTTTTAATAATACATGTATAGAATCATAGAATATGAAAACTAGTTCATCATTATGAATCACTATTATTTATTACGATTTACGAATATAAAATAATCAGAGGTTATAAAAAATATCTACCGAATTCGGCAACGATCGACGCTAGGCCGCCGTAAATAAACGGTCTCCAGTCTCTATCTCCCATCACATGCAAAATTAACTAGCACAAAATAGCCCAATATTTATAAATTCTAATGGAGCCGGTGATCCGACTCATGTATATTTTATTCTTATGTATATCATATGTGACTATGACATAATTAAATATACCAGAGCCGAACAGAACAAAAACTTAAATAAATTGCAAAATATAAAATAGATGTTTTCGAAACAATTTATTTTAAAATGATAAATTCACTCGCAGTCGCACTGTAAGATCTTTCAAGTTTCACTTGACAATTCTTCACTGTCATAATTCAAATACTTTTTATGTTTAGTGATGCCAGATTACGATTTCGCATTCTCACCAAATCTCAGATTTTAAAAAAAAAGCCTCACAAAATGCTGAATATTTATTTATTAATTAAATAAAATTTTAAATAAAACTATGTTTTCGGATTATAACGCGGACTTATTTTGATATTTGCTTCCCCACGTTTCGAATGCTTTACAGCGCACATGGTCACGGGAGAGACTAAGGTTATAGACGTTTCAAACACATACTTGTTACAGACAGTGCCTACCCACTATTTTACAAAAATGATTTAAAAAATTCTAAAATGGCACCAAAGTACCTTACAATATTTGTTGATGTTTATTAAAAAAAAATAATTATAATTAAATAAAGCAAGATTATTTATTTAATTTTGGCTGTTATTAGTAAAAAGATTTCTTTTTTTTAACTTTATTAATAACTAATATTATTTAGTGTTGCTATTATTATATTATGTATATATGTATAAAGAATATTAAAAAATTAAAAAATATTAATTGTTTATTTAAGCAATATAATTGTTTTATACGTATTTAAAAGAAGGGAAAATATTAATTTAGATTGGTATTTTTAAAAGTTAAAATACTAAGCAACACTATTGCAACGTTTATAGACAAAAAATATTAATCAGAATTACTGTTATTATTGCGATCCACACAGTATTCAAACTAATTACATCTACGTCCGTTCAATTTTATTTTTGTTGTTAGATTTTATTATGTTTATTACAGGATCCTAAGATGATGGTAGTACCCAGCCATCTCATCATCCACCAATCCACCTAACCACCTCAAACTATATATGTATATTTTAAAAGAAAACGATAAGTCCGCAGATTTGTTTCACTTTTTAATTGTCGTCCATGGTTTGAGCCTTGAGGGTTTAACTTTTACCGTTTCCGGTTTTACTACATGTCATATGACGTACAGTTGTAAATGGCTTCGAGCAATAGCAAGCATGGAGGACTCGTATTAAAATGAACCAATAAAGTTATAATTATCACTTCTTTATCCTACTAAGAGATGACATAATTTAGAGAGAGACATAATAATAAAGAAACTATAGTCTTTAACGATGTGAAGCCACTTTTTACTTGTTATGGTGACCAGCTGGTGACCTACTGTGTTTTTGATATTTGTGAATATTTTGATGATAAAAGAGTAATTGGATGTAACAGACTTTGTTTTAAGGAACTTGGGTGGCTTACGGCTGTAAAAACCATTGTTCAAGGAAAAGAAGAAGATAATTAAAATGTAACATTTCACCGGTAAGTCTTTTTTGGATTTTTCTTCTAAAATGGTGCTTTAGCATCAAATAATATATATTAAATTGTAATTGTATCAACTTGTAAATATCAATATTTTTGCTGTGTTATATTTTTGAATAATGAATAAACAAGATTAGACAATAAATGAGTTTTATTTAATTCTGTTATTTATTGAATTCGAAAAAAGTACACTAACACACATATTAAAACATTTCTATACATTTAGAAGACAATAATAATTAATCAGATATGTCTTTACAAGTGTACTTAGCATTCGCTATAATTCATAAACAAAAGTATACGATAAATTATAATAAATCCCTAATATATTATCCATAAATACAATTCAAATAAAATAAAAATGATTCAAAATAAGTCAAGATCTGTTAGAAAAAAAAATTAATTTAAATAATGTTTAAAAAATCGTTATTACCTTAAAATCTAATAAATTTAAATTAATTGAATAACAAGTTGTGCAGTGCCAGGATGCAAAGAAAATGGATATCATTTGTTCCGAAAAGACAAAAACTAAAGAAATTGTGGGCTAAAGCAATAAGACGACCAAAAATAGCGAAAATATTTTATTTGTGCTTTTTTAGATATTAATTACAGAATTTCATACAAATTTTCATCTCTCATTTGACCTCCTTATGAATGTAAATAGATCATACGTGTTGCGCCCTCCTTGCAAGTAATCTTCCTCATTAATAAATACATACGTAATGTAATATAAACTACATTATTAGTCTGTGTAAAAAATTAAAAAAAAAGTTAAAAGAAAAAATAAAAGTCAATTTGTTTTTGACTTTTGTCATGACTTTATATATGTAGCAATATACTCTATGTCCATGACTTTTGTCAACACAACAGTCAACATCTTTCGTAAAGTAAAGAAATTAAATTTAAGTGCCATATTACTTTTAATGAAGCGTGAATATTGTAGGCATATTTGAGTATAAGAACAAATCAGAAAAACTAATTTGCAATATAATTTTATTAACTTAAAGGTAGAGTTTTCCATTCTCTAACTCTGAACTTGTCGTAAGAGTTATGAGCGATTTGTTTTAAAATGAACTGACAATTAACAGTTTTATAGGATGTAATTATATAATTAATAATTATTTTTTTAAAACAATTTTTTAGTTTATAAAAAGTAGGTGTATATGAAGTTCATGATTAACGTTTTCTCACGATGGTAAATGATTATGTGATTTGCAGGTCAAAACTTTTCTATAACAGCAAAATGTTTGACCACTTTGCTCAAGGGCCGACACCCTCGAATGAACCCCCACCTCCACGTAAGGTGCTGAGATTTGATAAGGGCTACTTAAAAACTATGCCAGGAATACTGAAAATTGTAGAAATTGTATGTATTTTTTTATATTTAGTTATTGTATTAAGAATTTTTCATAGGATGGGTGTCAATAAGATAGAATGAAGAACTTTGGTTTTTATTTGTGTTAATATTAACTAAGGGTAATTGTATTTAAGATAAAAACTAAATAAAATCAAATACTTTATTATATACTAGCGACTCACCCTGGCTCTGCTCGGGTTCATTCCTACTTACGTTTTAATGTTTAGTATAGATTTCTCAGAAATGAGATATTTTCCTGCAGTAAACAGTATCCTATATGTTGACCCGGATAACCAGCTATCATCATACCAAATTTCATCAAATTAAGGTAATTAATCAAAATACAGCTTACATATATATACATATGCCCATTGCCCATCTTATGAGCGCACTAGACCAACACTTTTATATTTATATATGTTATTGTTTACACTATATTACGTCTTATATGTAAAAGACAAAGTGTTAGGAAATTGTGCTGATCTAAAAAAATATATAAAAAGTAAAGTTGAATTTAGTTTAAAGCATTTTCTACACATTTTTTAATTGTCTTTTCAGATTTGTAATATAGTAGGATTTATTTGCATAAAAATATCTTGGGCATGGCTCTCGGCAATCTTCTACAATATATTATACTGGGTGGGGAACATTATAACAGCATTTCTTCTGCTCATGTACACCTTCCACTTTGTTGAAAAATATGATAGATGGCCATGGCACAAGTATGAGTTCTTTTACTGTGGAGTCATGTCGCTAGCATACATTGTAACTTCTATATTTGCTACCACAATTGGCGAAAGCACGGGTTATGCTGTTGGGGTAAGTTTTATATGGAAATAATACATAAAGTTACCTTAAAATGTCCTAATTCATATTTTAATGATAATTCTGGTAGAAACTCATTTTTTTAACATTTTTTTTTAGTTTTTTGGACTTTGTGCAATTATAGCATATGGATTAGACTGCTATTTAAAGTATAAGGAGTGGAAGAGAGGATTACCACCACAATAATGGTAACACAAGACTTCTTGTGAGCGTTTTATACTAAGTATTTACTAATTTAAGATCCTTTAAAAACTATTTTATTAAGAGATAGAAAAACATACCTATATAAAAATATTTTTTTAATCAAAGCTATACATTAATCTTACATCAGTTCTATTAAAAATTATATAATATAGATGAAATCTGTAACAAAAATATAATATTCAGATTGTAAAGAGGATCTTTTAAACGAATGCCACCTTTTGTATTATAAAAGGCTTAATGTACCTATTTAATTTTAAGTGTTTTGACTTGCATTAATTTTTATTATAATTATGGTTGTGTACTCAATGCACAATTTATATGTAACTTGTATATTTATATATTTTGTAACTAGTTTAAGTACTTAATATCTGCTACCAAAACATCGATCAAAAAAACCACTAGATACACAATCTATCAAAAGTTCTCTTAAAACTGTCACCAATTGTGTTTAGGTAATTATTCTAGTTGAAATAAAAATACAATAATGTAAATTGAACTTTAAATGCAATGCTAAGAGTGTTTTTTACAACAAAATTTTTTTTAAAGTGCATTCAAATGTTCAAATGAGTGCTCATTCAGTGAGGACATTTTTAGTCGCTGATTGTGTATCTAGTGCTTTTTGATTGATGTACCAAAATATCTTAAAGGCATAACATATTTTTTCCTTAAGATAATATCTTACACATAACGGAAAGTACTAATCTATGCATTATAAAACTCTTGACCTGACTGATTCATAATCATCCCATTGGACCACTGGACATATGAGTTGAAATTTTCATGTATATCCTTATCAAATTTCAAAATACCTCTTTAGCAGCTACCTATGTTTGGTAACTACTAAAAAGGATTTTAAAAATTCATGCCCTAAAATGGTCTTAAAATTTTATATGAAAAACAATATTTTTAATATGTAAGTTGTAAGAACTGCTAATGTTGTATAGAAAATCAATGCGATTCGAATGAGTATTTGATAATAATTTTATATGTATAAGTAGTTATGATATGAGAACTTTAAAATTGTGCCTTTTACAGACTGAAATCAAATTTTATATTTTATATATTATAGACATTTGTAATATAAACATTTGTTTGTTGATTTATAGTACGGATATAATTATAGTGATATCAGCTACTTTTATAGCATACTAGCATTGCACGCGGCTCTGCCCGCGTTCAGATGACCAAAAAGCAAATTCTTAGGTTTTACATATTAGTATACTCTTACAATGCAGTTTTTGTATTTTTTATCAGAAATGAGATATTTTCCCGCGGTAAAAAGTATCCTATATGTTAACCCGGATAACCAGCTATCACCATAAAAATTTCAGCAAAATCCCTCCAGTAGTCTTTCTGTGATACGGTAACAGACAGACAGACAGACAAAAATTCTCAAAACTATAGATTCGGCCTTTGTATCGTTAATAATGTCTATTTCAATAAGATTTTCCAAAAAATATTTAATGTACAGATTCGGCTTAGTTACAATTTTATTATATGTCTAGATGAAGTAATTTATGTCTTACTTCAGATTAAGAAGATTCCTTTTCGTTTGAACGATTTAATCGGGTCAATAACATTGTGTCTGCATTTCAAGAGAATTTCACTTGAGGGAAATCCCAGCATATCTTTTTAAGTTACCTATTGATAATAGCGGTGATTAGACTTCCCTAGTATGTTCTGAAGTAGCGATTGCTATTTACAATACTATTGGTATAAGGTATTGATATATGCTTTGATTTAAAGATAAATCTTAAAATATGTCTGATTTAGGCTAAGGTCAATGTCACTGAGCCTAGCCAACTGCATACGAGATATTACAGTGTATAAGTATGTGCGCTAACACAGTGCACTCTGACACAGTCTGCACTCTAACACAGTCTCTCTCTCTACACCTTACATTCCTGTTGGACGATAACTCGATATTCGAGATAAGAAATTAGGGGCAGGACAGGCGATTTTAGTTGCTTTGTAAGGCACGGAGATGCAAACCCGCCGACTTTCCAAGTTTGGGCTGTTAACCAATAACTGTACTTGGCCTGACTCAGGACTCGAACCCAGGACCAACGTACCTATATGCTAGTCAGTGACTAGTAGTCACAAGACCAACGAGTCAGTCAGTATAAACTATCTATAACACATTAAATAGTAAATATGAATTGATCAGTTGAAAATAGATTTCCGATTTGGTTGCCTCTGCTATCTACTCTCTGCCAATATCATAACTAAAATACAAAATATAGTGACGTAAACTGTAAAATTTAATAAAACCGAAAAGAAATACTTATCTTTTATGACATATGTATTAAGTTTTATAAATCTGTATATTGTTTGGGTATAAATAATGCATCAATGCATAGTATAATAATGTCCAAAGTATTTACTGATAGGTATTACTTAGCTAGAACTTAGATTTTGTATTTTTTTAATGAATATTTTCATTATCATAATCAATTTCATAATCTGTCATGGAATTTTCATAATAAGGTTTATAAATTAGAAAACAACAGCATTAACTTTAAATAGAATATTATGTATTTACAGTCAGAAATTTCTTGTTTGTCACATTCAGAACGAGACGAATCCCTATTGAAAAACTCCAATTGTATAAATATTTATTGGTTTCTATGTGGCTTTTGTCGCTTTTGATGAGATTCTATGGGAGTCTTTCAATAGGGATTTACTTCATTTGAGACAAAACGCAAAAGTTTGCCGAATCTCATAACATAAACGGACACTTAGTACGAGCCTTTTTATAATCATAATCGCGCTTTACTGTAGGCGGTTTTGAGTATTTATTTCTAATATCTTCACAAGGAAAGTAAGGTCTGAGCATGTACTTAAATATTGAAAATCGATTATAATCTAGTTCTGATTGTTGTCAATGTCAATTTGAAACTTGTATGTAAAATCTGAATTACGATACTATCCAGATGATGCAGCCAGAAGATGTATAGTTGACCAGTCTAATTCATTACCGTCAAAAGCGTATTTTTTTTAATTAAATAATTATTATTTATGCAATTTTACCATTTAGTTCGCGTTAGTTTCAGCTAGAGGCGCTTTTAAAAGATTGTATGGGAAATAACTATGGTTTCACCATAGGTACTATCCATATATTATCCCATATAACCTATGGTTGATCATCTTGGGAAATTTTAACTAAGGGCCATGTTATAGAATTAAGCAGTAAAATTTGTATCGACCACTTTAAAGTACTTATTGTTAGACAAGTTAAATACTGAGTATTGTAAAAAAACTTTTCTAAACAATATAAACTTATTTATTTTGTTAACATTGTTCATTTGAAATAAAACACAAAGCACATTTTATCGTTTTATTCCGTGGTACAATAAAAAAACCATAATTATAAAACTTCTAAAGTATGTGTATTTCAACTTTAAAATTACAAAAAGCTTCGACATTTTTAGGATAAGATATATTAAGTAGAAAAGTCATTGTACTTTGAATTTAATAATATTATTGCATATGGTAACATTTGCTAACTTCGGTTACTTCTATGTGACAAAAAAGTGAATATTTTAATTATATTAAAACCAGTGCTATTGGTAAATTATTTTTCAAATGAAAAATAGGGTAAAGAAATAGAATAACTACACTTGAGTCCACACTTCACTAGTAACATATATTAAACAAAGGAACAAACAAAAAATACGACGGAATTGAGAACCACCTCTTTTCGAAGTCGGTAGACAAGTTACCAAGTTTAGAGCAATGCCATAATAATGAATAATGTACATAATTTCACATGTATTATTATAATTTATTAAGTAGGCTTAATAAAACAAAAGTGATCGTAATTAAAGTGTTGAATAAAAATAATTTGTACAATTAAATATTGTAAAATAAAAAACATCTGCATACATTGACTTTAGTAACATTAAGCATTTTTAATCAAATACAGAATACAAGTAGCATATAATTTACACAACAATAATACATAGTTATATCTTAATATAAGTTAACTTATTTTTAGACAATATCAAAAATTCATATAAGTTTGACACAAGCGTGAACGAGTGGAGCGGACGGACACACTATACTAATATTAAATAACAGGTGAGTTAAATTGATTTTAATATACTTTTATAATGTTAAGGCAATAGGATATAAACAGACAAATAGATTTAATATATTTTTATAACATTTAACATGTCTAGACAGAATTAACCTGCTACAATATTTTGTTGTTAAATATAAAAATATCCAAACAGTAATATTATGGTACTATATACCATATACATTATACAAGTATTTAGATATACTGTACATTAAATATGAATTTGAAATATGATTCATGTTTTAACAATTAAGGATATTGGCACTGAAGTAAATAATTACTATACAGTTAATAGTAATAGTAAAACACACACACACACACACACACACACATATATATATATATATATATATATATATATATATATATATATATATATATATTAATAGATAATGTTTTATAAACTCAACATGACATACAATGCATAATATAAACTCTTAATATAACAGTACTTGGGCGACTGAGCTTCGCTCGTATTTTTGTCAAAAACTTGTTTTCGGAAAAGATATTTGAAACACCCCCGATCACCTTGGACCGATTTCAAACATAGCTAAGAACACTCCCGACTAATTTACATTTCAAATAAAAAAAAAACAAAATCAAAATCTGTTCATCCGTTCGGGAGCTACGATGCCATAGACAGATACACAGACACAACAAACTTATAACACGCCCTCGTTTTTGCGTCGGGAATAAAAAATGCGTTTTTTCAGAAAATATACCTATATAGACAAATTAAGAAAACCTTATCTAAATACAAAATTTGATCCAAATCGTTAGAGCCGCTACTGCAATACATAAAATTGAAATTATATTACAATTATATATACAAGAATGATTCATAAAATATACTCATAATACTACATATTTAATATGACATAAGCGTAGTGGACTAAAATGCCGTGCAATTTAGAAATAAGTAGTCTTAGAAAGTAAAAAAGTATAAGTACGCGTCGGAATAGAAGTGCATCGCTGTTGTTAACTTGGCAACCGCAATACCTATTATAAATGTAAAAATAATATTTAATATATTTTCAGGGTTCCGTATCCGAAGGGTGCCAGTGGAACCCTATTACTAAGCTTTCGCTGTTGTGTCCGTCCGTCAGTCTGTCAGCGGACTGTACCTCATGAACCATATTATGTCGAGTTGATATTAGTTTGTATTTCTATTGCCTCTATAACAACAAATAATAAAAAAAAACCAAGATGGCGAGTTTCAAAATGGCCGCCATGTAAATATGTATCTTGTACGATATGATACAGAACCTTCGTGTACGAGTCCGACTCGCATTTGATTTATTTATATTTATTTTTGAAGTTTTTAGTTTAACAACTCATATGTAGAAATAACGTGCATTAAGTGAGAATAGGTGGGTTATAAATACCTTAAATTTACTTACGATCTAGGCGGTATTATTTGCATTATTCTGATCGGGTTTTAAGTGTTGCCATAGACACTTATATTTTAATTTCAACATCTTCAATATTATATATTTTAAACTAATCTCAAAACACGTTCTTAAAATATTAAAAAATATATATTACATAAAAAATGCTACATGGCAACTTTTTAGTCTTAAAAGTCGTCTATTTTATAGAAACGGAGAAAATATTTAATAATAGTATAACTATAAGTGCGTTATATTTTGTATGTTTGAAGTTTGAACAGTAAAACTAATAATAAATTAATGCTTACAAACGCGCCTACAAGACTAGAAAAAAACTTAACAAAATAGACGATTTACAATTTTATAATAATTATAACTTAAGTCTAGAATTAAAAAACAAAGAACTTCAAAATATTTTTTTTCACTTACAACTGTAAAATATTTTGAAACCATCTTATGGTATTAAAATATCAAAATAATAATAATATCAAATCGATAATACCTTAAGAAATAAGATATAACTTTTTGTCAAGTACATAGATACTATTAATTAATGTGTTTATATTTATTTCAGAACATTATTTAATAAACTATTGGTTTTTACTAAAATATGCTCAATTAAATGTGTGTAAAGTGAACTCACAATTTGAGCAAATGTTTTAAGCAATTGATCTAATATTCTTTTAATGATTTTCAAATTGGCTTTCGATAATTATGTTCCTGTAAATTAAATAAACCTACATTTTTACCAATTTTCAAAAAGCAGATACAAAAAAGTTTAAAATAAAAATTGTACACCATCCACGATTTCATATATACATATTAAAATAAATTAATTTGGTATTAATTCGTCTAGTAAAGTTTATTATCTTATCGATATATACCTACATTAAACCGTTCCCTAGATTATATTTTAAGCATAGCCCATATAGAAAACCTCTTAGATGAAGTGGTATATTAAATATGTTATGGGAGCGCGGGTGGAGTGGTGACGTGCGTCTGTTTGTTGAGAACCCGCGACCCTTGAGCTAATTCGCCAGCTTGCATCGCCCGGGCTTTTAGAAAAGCATCATAACCGTATAGCACCATCGCTAGATAGCCGAAAAACTGAAAAGAGAAAAAACAATTATGTAGGTTTATGTCAATAATGTGAATTATAGATTTTAAAAGAGTAACTGTTGCCAGATTTTTTGACTCTTCTCTCTTTAAAACCACTAAAACTTCTAGCTTTTTCCTTTATAGAAGACTACAGTATACTATGAGTGACCAAGCTACTTTTATATCGACACGAGTACAGGTCATTCCGTTTAACCGTTTTTGGATAGATACATTTATTCGTTTCCCACGAAATTCGGTTATTTTTTCCACCATCGTTCTCCTCATCCTTCCTCAACTAGATACAATCAAATTACTACTACTAAAATGGGTATTTTACATAATTATTATTTATAAGTACATATAATGGCTATCCCTATTTAAAAACTCCAATAGGATCCTACCAAAAGCGACAAAAGCCACATAGAAACCAATAAATATTTATTGGTTTCTATGTGGCTTTTGTCGCTTTTGGTGGGATTCTATTGGAGTTTTTCAACAGGGATACTAAGGATGAACAATAATCGGAATTAAATCCCACCCAGGGTGGATATTGGGACACTGGCCCCATACATACCACTACCAACACCAACGGGCGAAAACTAGTTAAATAAAGATATAAGCATTGTATTCCATGTATATAAATCAAACCCACACAATTTCGTAATGCATTATCAGAATGCAATAACGTCACGGCCATCTAACATTTATCTAATCAGGATTGTCCATATTTTGTAATATTTTAAAAAGGTCGCAGTGACGCCGATAACGATTGAGTGCAACGAAATATTCGTTATTCACATAATGAAGATCCGATTGAGGTCACTTAAGGATAACTGCCCTTGGCCATGTCCTTGCGTCGTAATTAGATTAACAAGCGGTTACGATGTGATAAGCGATGAAGGTGGTAACAGGAAGGCCCCTATTGACCTATACGATATAGAATGAGCAATTCTCTAGTGAATCGTTAGTTCTGTTTGAGTCTTTAGATATTTTTTTTTATTAAAATTTACTCGCGATCTCGCTCGTGTTGTACATTTATTTAATAGGGAATATGCGTGATTTTTTTTTTAAAAATTATACAATAGCTAACATCGTTATATAATTGTAAAAAATAAATCCAGCTTCAAAAAACTAAAATTTGGTATATTTTTTTGGTTTTAAATATCATTCCGATACGGATATTTTAAACGCTCGCCATTTTGCGCGCGTGGCGTAATGTCAAAGTATGATATACACGAAAAATGACGACTCAATTTGTAGAGGACGAAATCGCTAATCACTCTGTTATGATATACTCTGACGTCATATTCGGTCCGACCAATAGCGTGCGTTTTTACTACTTTGAATTTCCCACCTATATTTGCACTTTTTAATAATTATTTTTTTACACACGTAAAATAGGCGCATAGTCGTCGAGTTGCGGAAAATAGCCCGAACATACCATACCATAAAAGTAGATTTAAAAATATTGATATATGCTTAATTCGCAATAAAAATTATAAAAAGAAAATCATCTTTATTTTAATCACACGCATATTCCCTATTGATCCTAAAGGTTGCAGCGGGATATTAAAACTTAAACAATCTTAACGAAAGGTTTTACCTTTTTTTTATAAAAAGGCTTATATAAAAAACTTTAAAAAACCGACTTCCAGGTAGGTACTAAGAAGTAAAAAATAACTAAACGGGGGTTTTCATTTAGAATAGATACCTAATCAAATATTTTCGAAGTCGGTGCCAGCCGATACAAATTAAAGCACACCAACTTCAAAACGAACTAATTAGTTCCTGGAAGTCGGTTTTTATTTCTCCATTTTTAGTGTAGACGTAATAAGTAGGTAATTTGGAAGAAGAAAGTTTTTTTTTAATATATTCGATTAGGCCATTTATGTATATTTAAAAATAATTTATTGTTGATTTTTTAAAAACCGTTCGACTAATTTCGATAAAATTTAAATGGGACCACCTGGGAAGTATACCCTTCGAAACAATAAAAAGAATTATCCAATCGGCTCAGACGCCTTCGATTAATCGGTGCAGATACATAAAAAAAAAGAAAAAATAAGATTCCGACGAATTAAGAACATCCTCCTTTTTGAAGAAGTCGGTTGAAAAGCGTTTTCTTTTTAAAATCTTATTGACAATTTAAGAAATTAGAGGGCAAGCAAATAAATTCTGCAGCTTTATAATAGATGCAGAAAACTTGGTTTAAATAGGTAGGTACTAAAAAATATTAATATGAGATAATTTTTCAAGATTCATCGTAACAACAACTGAGATTATAACATTCAAAGATACTTATATAAAACAAATACTCGATTTTAATTATGTTTCACTTCATCACTATACAAGCCAAATTAAATGTTTCGAAGAGTAAATGAAAATCGATTTTAAAATTGAACTCAAAATTACATTTAGATTTACGACCTAGAAAAGAATTTAAAATCATTAAGGTTTTTCTATGTATTAAAGTTACTTGCTGAAACACTTTCGTATCGCGTAGTTTAATCGATATAAATTCCTCCTCATCACATATCAACACGTTAAGACTTTCACCGCAAGATTTATTGGGCTTTTTGCGAAACGTTACGCCGATCGTTTCTTGTGGAAAAGTCAATTTTCATTAGCTATATATGATACTATATTATTTTATTACTCACTTTAGTTACGTTTTATGTTTCGTATAGATTTCTCAGATATGAGATATTTTGTCGCACTAAAAAGTATCTTATATGTAGACTCGGACAACCAGCTACAATCATACCAAATTTCATCAAAATCGGTTCAGTGGTTTTCTCGTGAAAGAAATCACCGCTCAGGGTATAAATATTTTTAAGTGATTTTAATGTCGGCATACCTATTTTGAATAAAAAGCAATGTTATAAGCTTTGTTTTTTTTTTTAAATTAGCATCCTTCATAAAAAACATACATACCTTCCTGAATATCACATATCTATTACCATGCCATTACTATTTGCTAGTTCTTCCTGTATGATTCTATTTCATTTTAGTTTTTTCTCTTCTTAACACTAATCATGACCCCACCCCCAAGGCAAAATTTTAAGAGGGAGTGTGTAGAACGAGAACTTTTAATAGGTACCTACATCTTTAGATATGTTCTATCATTCGAAATGAAACTACACATATCTTCTATACTAATATTATAAAGAGGTAAAGTTTGTGAGTTTGTGACGTTTTAAGGGGGTCATCTTTGAACCGATTCAGATGGTAAGACGATAGTTTGAGACCCTGGAAGGACATAGGATACTTTATATCCCGGAAATCATCCATAAAGGGGGTGAAAATGAGGATAAAAGTTTGTATTGGGAAGCAAGCTAGTATATTATATTTTTATACAACTAGATTGTAATAGAAAAAGAGGGTCGTTAAAATCAGTAATGTCTCACCAACGTAACACAAACATGTGAGTAAACAACTAGCAAGTAGACTAATGCGGTCTTAAAATATGATATTGCTCTAAAATTAATTAATGATGTAAATTATTATCAGCACAGTGACGCGCGTCCTTGGAATTATGTGAGGATATTGTTATTTCATCAATTCTTCAGTAATCAATGAAATAAATAGAACAAGTTATCATACGAGTATAACCGCAGTAATGGCTTAAAATCCTACAACATACATCTGATATAAGAAAATAATAGTGTAATAAACATCTATACTAATATTATAAAGAGGAAAGATTTTTTGCTTGTTTGTTTGCACCGAATAAGCTCCGAAACTACGGAACCGATTTAGATGTTTGGTAAGAAGATAGTTTGAGACCCTGGGAAGGACATAGGATAGTATTTATACAGAAATCATCCCAGATAAATGTATTTACAAAATCCGGAGAAAATGGGGATGAAAGTGTGTATGGGGGAAGCAACTCAGAGACGAACCCGAGCGAAGCGAGGGCGAGTCGCTAGTATTATATATAATAACGACAAAAAAATTATACTTATATTAAATCTTTACCCAAAATAAATGATAAAATCCATTAGAAATTTCAAGAATAAGAGAGAAATAATTACTGTACCTTTTCAGTTAAAAAATAAAAATCATAACCTTTAATCTATTTTTGTTCAAAAAATCTAGATTGAACAGATCACATATCAAGCGCACACAGACTAGTTTTCATATACTCAATATGTAACTCACCCCTGCGGCAGAGTATCCAGCAGAACCAAATGCCACAACAATGGTTGAAGATATTAGGTTCAAAAAAGCGAGGACCCCACATGCAATCATTTCCACTTTTAGCCACATGAAGTTATGGTACTTCTCCACCACGTGGAACAGGTACATCATCAGCAGTATGAAGCTGAACCATAGCCCTAAGTGAGCGACGATGTTGAAGTAAACGCCGCGCCCGTTCGACCAGAAAGCTGAGGATTGTATGCAAATGAAGCCAAGCAGGTTAAGAACCTGTTGAACAATGGTAGAATTATTATCATTTTAATAATTATATAAGTATGTAGCTCTTTCATAAAAAAATACGAAATATGTTTATAAAATTGACTCAGCAACCACTCTCCCATGACCATGAATGCTGTAAAACATTTGAAACATCATAAATCCGCAAAAAAACCGAAAAGATAGTTTTATTTAAAATGTTAAGTATATGTATAAATATAAGAAAGTATTATGTTTATAAACATTAAAATACATATTTAAGTAATTTCAAACAATTTCTTATCTCTTACTCCAATTTGCAAAAATTTGACAATATTTTTACTTTGCCTGTACATTGGCCGTTTTGATTTTTTGTGATAATGCACTAGTTGCTGTTTGTAATGACTTTAATAATAATAGAATATTAGGAAAATTTCTTTAAATATTGAATTTAATTTAATTATAACAAAATATTCAGTCTTAGAAATAAAAGTCATATTAATTCGAGAATGAAATGCACAAAGATAACAAATTTTAATATGTATTATGTATCAGTTTAAAGTTTATTTGTATGGTAAGTGAAAAGAAGTAAGTTTATTTGTATGGTATTTTTATTTCAGTATCTATCTTCAAATTGCAAACACAATCACAAGGTGTAAGGTAATTTGGAATTTGTTCAGTTTATTTTAAATAAAACTATCTTTTCTGACTGACAGTCTCTCCCGTGACCATTATTGCTGTAAAGCATTTGAAACGTCAGGAACTAAAAATCAAAATAAACCTGGGAAATAATCTAAAAAGATAGTTTTATTTAAAATGTCAAATATTCGCATAAATCTAAGAAAGTATTATTGTTCTATATATTTCTTGCAAGTTATGTAAGCAATGAGAACAAAAAATTGTAATAAATATATATTTTATTCTAAAACTAGGTATTTTTTATGGTTAGTATGGAATAGATAGACTATATACCTATTATATGATATATAGCCTAAACGGCTATCTAATACAAAAAGAATTATTCAAATAGGATTAGTAGTTTCTGAGATTAGCACATTCAAACAAAAAAAAAAAAAAACAAAGAAATAAACAAACTCTGCATCTTTATAATATTAGTACAGATTTTTAATTTTAATAATTAAATGTTTGGGTCACAGCAGTAAATAAATTTAGATATAATGTTGTTTTTGGGTACTTACAATAACAGCAGCTTTGACCATTCCTGGTATTGTTTTAATATAATTAGAATCAAAGCGAATATCTGTTCTAAATATCACATTTGTTGATCCCATACTTTGAGGGGGGTTTTGATTTTGAGGTGATGCCATTTTTATTTGCTAAAATTGTAATTATTTTCTATGTAAATACTATGAAGGAAGAAAACCTCTTTCATAAAATGAATTATAAGGAACTACTTACATAATACCACCTAGCTGTTTCAGATTTTAAAAAAAAGTTAAGATTCTTAGATTTTTATTCCGCAGTAAGATAATAGATGCGAGATAAGAATGTAGTCACTATTTCTCCTTGACACTATAACATACGAACCAATGCCGAAATGTGTTAAATGCATCTCTGACTCATATATTTAAATAGCAAGCCATGATTTGCTTACGGTGTTTACTATCAACCAGCGCGATGATTACCCCATTGTTTGCACCGCATTGTTTATACAGTAATTACGGCTAAAAGTACTCATATTTTATTTTTTCAAAAGCAATGTAATATCTCCATATTCAAATTCGAGCATTTAACAAAATATGTTCTGCTCAACAAAACGACCGATAACTCCGTCCGTAAACACTACAAATTGCGATGACCCTAGAATTCCAATGAAAAACATCTTCATTCTTCACGAAATATGAATGTTAAGTCAGTTAAACTGTCAAGTGTCAACAGTCAAATGTGCGTCAACGTCAAGTACATATTTTCAATTTTGTATCACAGGTTTGTATGGACAAACCGGTATATTATTGAATTATTTAGAAAATATTATTAAACTATTTAATCATATTTTTCCTTATATAATATTATAAAATTATTATTTAGATATAAACTATTTTTAATATGGCTTGATATAAAGCTTAGGCTATTAGTTATGCGTACAATGAAGCATAACGCAACGTTCGATATTGAAATCGTATACATGTTTATTGTAATAATTTTTAAAATAGCTAAATGAATTATTTAATGTTCATAGTATATAAGACGTAATCCTCAGAATGAAATAATATAAAGTATATTTAATAAATTATAATTCATTAATACGAGCAAAATATAGATAAAAGTACTCTTGTAAAAAGACCCATTTATGAATTGAAAGTTCCAACAAACATTTCAGAATTCAGAGTGGGTGGATGAGGACATCCGACTTATGTCAATTGTCAACATTGTAATAACTATTGAGTTTTGTCGATATTTTTCATAAAAAATAATAAAGTAAATAGTTTATTGTAAATTTACATAAAAATAACTATTTCATAGTAATAAGTGGTACTCTTTTTAATATAGTCAAAAAGGTAAGCAGTACAAAAGCGTACGTATAAAATTTCATTAACATGTGTATTGCTCAATAAACGCTATTTTAGGAGGTGACCAAATAGTGTTTCGATATATATTAATTGTGCCAGTTCATAATTTATTACGAAAAGACTTTAACGCAAGCAAATTTTGATGTGTTAGTTTTATCATGTTTACAATCGAACATAAACACTGGAGGAGGTTTTTGGTATTTAATTATTGTAAACAAAAAATGCTATCATTAGTTCACAATGTTCTTCCTTGTTTTTTTTATTATTGTGTCAAGACTTATGTTATGAGTAATATAAAAATATCTGGTACATTCAAAATATATAAATATTTGCACATGTAACATTAATATTTATTTACAGTATCTATAACATTATAAATAGCTCAGAATACATTAATGAGTATTATTTAAATACATTAAAAAAAGATATTCCATAAAAAAGTCTGTATATATGCTTTGATAAATGTATTGATACATTTGTAGGTAAGACATACACTTTGTGACATTTTCATGTTCCCTTCTTAATTTAGTTTTAATAGGTATTATGTATACATATATAAACAAATAGATACAGATAATAAAATTTTAACTAACCTGGCCTTAACTTATTACTTACCTATTATATATTGCCTTTATTGTTACTTGCTTTAACTACAACTAATATAGACTGTAACCAAATCTCATAGGGATAATTAAAATATTCTCTAAAGCATTAGGCAATTTTCCTAACAAAATCTCTTTCCATTTATAATATCAGTAAAAAAATTGATATTAAAAATCATTAGTCATAAAATGATTTACCTAAAGGATTGTATAAATTTTCTATTATCTATAAAATTGATATACATACTTTTAAAATTACCTATGACTTTAATGATTTACATTAATTATAGGTAATTTTAAAAGTATTGATTTTTTTGCCTATAAAAGTGGGCATTTTAAGTGCGAATAATACGAAGTAAAAACTATAGATTTTAGTTGACAGGGGTTAGTCTAAATGAGACTGCCGGGAAATTACTTCAAAGCATGCAAGTTTGTGTGAAAACACTACTTGCATGCAAATTGCAACTCGGGCTGCCCTTAAGTATGTTGTGACAAAAAATCAATGTCAAAAATATATAAAATTATCTTAATATTCTTCATACATAAAGTATATTTTTGACATATTTTCAGCACTACTACTTTCGAATGCTAACTAAAGTAATCACTCGCATACATTAATCATGAATATTAATGGCTAGTAACAGATTACACATACCAAGTTTTCTACAGTATGATTTGTGTTACAAATTTGTATAACTGGCATTCTTTTAAGCTATAAAGTAAATATAAATTAAAACACAAATTAGATTGCTAATTATGTAAATAACTACAAATAAAAACTTTTTAACAAAAAAATAAAAACCGACTTCAAACAAAAGCACTAAAAAGTGAAAAATAACTGATTGGTAGTTTTCATTTACTATACATACCTAATCAAATATTTTCGAAGTCTTTTTTAAGTTCTTCCACCCTTAGGGGTGGTATTTTTTTTTGAAATTTAAATGGGACCAATCTGGAAGTATACCCTTTCAAACAAAATAAAAATTGTCCAAATCGGTTAATAAATGACGGAGTTCTGAGGTAACAAACATAAAAAAAAAAAAAACATACAGTCGAATTGAGAACCTCCTCCTTTTTGAAGTCGGTTGAAAAAAGAACATGTATCATTATCACAAGGTTGGCATCACATCATAAATATTTTTGTACATATTATTATGTTACTTATCTGTCAAAATAATATATTATTATTATCATCTATACTAATACTAAAAAGAGGAAGGTGTTTTTGTTTGTTTTTACCAAATAAGCTCTGAGAATACTGAATCGATCGTGATGAAATTTGTTAAGAAGATAAGTTTGTGGCTCTGGGAAGATAGTTTTTATTCTGGAAATCATCCCTTCAAGGGGGTGAAAATGGGTGTGAAAGTTTGTATGGGGAAGCAACCTATTGATGAACCCGAGCGAAGCTAGTTATTGATAATAACAGTTTAACAGGTCACATATAAATACTATATGAAATATCTTCAAAATGTGTTTATATATATATATATATATATATGTATATATATATATATATATATATATATGTATATATATATATATATATATATATATATATATATATATATATATATATATATATTACACAGAATATGTATGTATACTCTAATGCATAACTAGATACTAATTGAATTTTAAAAAAATAATTATTATATAACTCAAAAGTAAAATTATTTTATTCCATTTCCAAATATAGGTAAATAAGGATGGCCGAAACAGGTTTCCCCGGTCAGCACACTACTACCACCACAGTGACTTCAAGCACTACAGTCCAAACAAACATACGCTTTGACCCCTCATATCTTAAAACTATACCAGGAATACTCAAAATCGTTCAAGTGGTAAGTATTATTGTCTTTTATTATTTACTAGCCATATTTTGTATTACAGGTACCAATATTCTACGAGACCTCTAAATGAGTTACCTTTAATGTATAAGCAGCATTACCTACCCTACTCTTAAATTTGTAGTTTTCTATAGGTATATGTAATCTTAATATACTTCTTCCCTATATAGATATTAAATAAAAATAATGTTTCAGTGGGTTATAACTTTTAATATACACACACCTTACTTTTACTTTTAGTTAAAAAAAAATTACATTTAAAATTCAGCAATAAGTGTAATCCAAACCAATTTAAAACAAAAACCCATAAAGCTAAAGATATGTTAGATTTGGCTAACAAGAATGTGAACAAAGAATCTTTCATATTATATATATATATATATATATATATATATATATATATATATATATATATATATATATATATATATATATATATAATTTACTTTTTAATTTTTTACATTTTCAAGTTTTATACTTTTTTACGCCCATTCTTTTTTGTGTTGTGCAAGCAATTTTGCTTGTGTATAAATTGAGAGTTAAAAAGCAAATGATTTGACACTCGCTGTAGCTTTATTTTACGAGTATATTATTATTGTTTTAGAAGTAATACTAATATTTTTATAGTCATAAAAATATATGTGAAAATGCTCAAAATAAAACGAATTGTTATAAGGTAAATTTTATATTTCACTCGATACTGGAACAACCTGCAAAATATAAAATTATGTTAATTTTTTTTTTGTTTTTAAATATTATAAATAAGTTTTTAATCAAATCCGGAGAAAATGACATATATGATTTTAAAATAAAATTCGCTATATTTTAACTTAGTGACCAAGTCAATGTTAAAACATAAAACTGGCATCGAATGGGTTTTAATGCAAAACTGATTTTTCACGTCTGTTATTGATTTATTTCTTGCAGTTTTATTACTTACTATCAAAAGTATAGCTTAAGTATTTGGCTATCTTGATACTCTATAAGTATACATACCATTCATATTGTGTTCATTTGCTCATTGCCATTGATGTGGCCCGAGCTATAACACTGCCAGCTTCTACATTGCCAAAGAACGACATAGCAAGGGCCGCCAAGCTCCCTGCTACCACTCCAGTGACTGCAAAACCCAATTTCAAGAGAATCCATGCTCCTTTTCCTGTACAAACTACTAAGCCGGCCAACACGTTCACTACACCTGCCGCGCAACAATTTCCCATTGTTATAATGCAGCGATCTCGCAATTCACAACGTTTACGTTTAAGGATTTAATATCTCTAAATTTCTATGTAATCTGAAGTATTTTCTAAAAATTCACTATTTAGTTTTAGTAATACTTCATACTTTATAAAGGACTGCCACGACCTGACTAGCGAGTAGCGTGAAAGTACGTACGTTATATGAGCAGTAAAGGTGTTTAGTATGAAGTTTGCGCTTTACTCTATAACGGGGGATTTCCCGGTTGAAAAGTTTTTCGTAGTAGGTATGTTATATAAAAAGTTATAGTCTATTCTCAATCGCTGGTACGGGTATGTCCCGAAATAAGTGTTGTAAGTTTTAAAAAAACGAGGAAAAATTTATTACAAAATTATGTAACAAACTCACAAAGTTTACCTCTTTATAATATGACTATAGATAATTACACCTCGGGACTTAACGCGTGAATTTGTTAGTGTCTATTTACCATATTGCCGATGTTTCGACAGGTTGAAGGAAAAAAAATATTTACGTTTTTATTGTTTGGCTTCATGTTTAGTTCTATGAAACTCTGTCTATATTATTCCTTAGTCTGAGATCATAATAAAGGCAATTTATGTTTATATATATATACTAGCAGAACCCGCGGCTTTGCTCGCGCTAAAACTACAAAAAAATCTCTAAAAAGTTAGGTTACCTACTACATAGGTTTCATTATTCATAGAAACTTTCATCCCCTATTTTACTTCCTTATAGGATGAATTTCGAAAAATGCTAAAACATGTGTTTATTTATTTGTATTGAAGAGCATTTATACTAAGTTTTAAGTAATTCTGATCAGAAATAATTTTTTGGATTGTATTATAACGTGTTTTTCCGTGGGAATGAGATGATCTCCCGCGACAAAAAATAGCCTATGACACTCTCCAGCTCTCCAACTATCTTCACACCAAAAATCTCTCCAATCCATCACTCCGTTTCGACGTGAAAGAAAGACAAACAAACACACTTTCATATTTATAATATTAGTATGGATTATAAAATGTTCTATCTTTTAGGGATGCAGTCTTCTCGGCTTCATTTGCATCCTGTGCTCTCGACTCAGTGTGAGTAAGGGCGCCTACTTCAGTTGGATATCCATGATTGCGTTCTGGTTCACCGGCATCCTACTAGGCTTCTATTTGTTCCACATCGTCGAGAAGTTCTACAAGATCCCATGGTTGAAGATTGAGTTCGTGTTCACTGCGCTGTGGACGCTGCTGTACCTGCTGGCCGCGATATTGGTCGTGACAGTGGGAGACAGCGCTCACTCGGCTGCTGCGGTGAGTACTTACCTACTGTTTATTTTATTTACGGACTTCGAAAATTCATATTGGGTTTAGTTAAGAGTAAGATTTTTTTTACATGTACCGTATATCGCTAGCTTTGCCAGTTATAAATTGATTTTTATAACTTTTTTTTTAATGAGTAGGTTCAGGTTGGTCGCCAATAAATTCCTATGAGATATTAGGCTGCATTTAAATGAATTTTCAAGGTTGTGATCTTTTTTAGTAAAAAATATTCCATGTTTAGTATGAAAGATTTACTTAAAAATAGGTTTACTTTATGAATTTGTGATAAGAAAAATTATATTATTTAAGTACATAGTATGTAGTATATTAATATTATTATAAACGTAATTTTTTTGTGTATGTATGTGCATGTATGTGTGTTCGTTTGCTACCCCTTAATGTCTGACGACTGGAGATATGATAAAACTTAATACCCATAAATGATGGTATGGAGTAAGATATGATTGTTACATACTAGAAATGCTAGTTCAGTGATATACGTCTATTATATGAGAATAAATGGCTCAGTTCTTCGGTTTCGTGGCGACGGCCGCGTACGCGATGGACGCGTTCGTGAAGTACCGCGCGGCGCGCGCGGGCGGCCTGGCGCAGGGCGCGCGCGTCGTGTCCAAGCAGACCACGGCCGTGACGCCGCCGCGCGAGGCCTACTAGCCGGTCGCCCACTCGCCTCCACATAACATAAATACCTACACGTTTAGTATTCACCTTTCTGTAGCTGCACTCAATATTTTGATATGTTATTAAAATTATATTATTATTATCAACGATAAAAAAAGTACTAGATACACAAACCAATGCAAAAGTTCTCTTAAACTAAACAATGTAAATTGTACCTTAAATGCAGTGCTTAAAGTTGTTTTCACAAAAGAAATAATCAATAGCGCGCTCAATGTTTAAATAAGGGCTCATTCGGTGAGGTCATTTTTTATCGCTGATTGTGTATCTAGTACTTTTTTGATAAACGGTTATCACCCCATAAATAACGTTATGGAACTTTAACAAATAACTCCATGTAATAAAACCTGTCGAACTCAACAATTGTGTACCAGTAAAATTGACACAGACATATCAACTTATTCATGCCAGCCATATATTTTAGGGGCCGTTTTTATTTTAGAAATTGGTCACCTTTTCGGTCGTTTTGCTATAAGATAAAAGTTATTATATTTAAGTAGGCAGTAGGCGCTCCACTTTTACTATATGTATGTATTAATGCACTTGTAGTGTTCGTCAAAATAAGTCTTAAAAGTTTAGTATTTTGTAGATCATTAAGTATACATTATACTCGTTTATATAAAGCACTAAATATATAAAATATGTGACTATCAGCAAGAACCGCAAATCAAAATGAATATAATTATTTATATAAAGATATTTAATAATTACTATTTGAAATTATCTTTTTTCTTTTAAAATTTTACATTTTTATTACATTCTGATATGAAACAGTTAAATGAAATTTTAACTAAAACTGTTGGCTCGGATTTTTTGGCGGATTTATTTAGATTTTTGGTACCCCGATTTTTCGAATGCTTTATAGCAATCATGGTCACGGGAAAGGCTGACTCTAAAGAAATCCGCGAAAAAAAACTGAAAAGATAGTTTTATTTTAAAATGTTAACTATTTAGTGTATGTGATGAATTGCATACTCAACAAACTTGTGCCTTCAAAGTGTTCTGAAATATACATATGAAAACAGATCTAGATGATGAATAAGGGCCGAACTACACTATAGTGCCGATCACAGTCCGTTCTCGGTCTGGTAAAGTATTTCTATACAAGAAACGTTGGTGGAACGTGATTCGACCGGAACGTGAGTCTTACTGATAGTGTGAATGCACTCATTGTTTCTCGTATAACAATACTTTACCAGACCGATATCGGACCGAGAGCGAACCGTGATCGGCACTATAGTGTGGATCGGTCCTTATAGTGGTATTTTTGTCTAAACATTATTAAAATTAAATCAATATATTTTTATAAAGCAATTTTTCAAATCCCATTTTAATATAAACTATCATTACTCATGCACAGAATTGCTTACACAGTGGAGGTAAATCTGAAAAAAGTATTAATTGATTAAACGCTTTAAATAACAACATCATATATACTAATATTTGTACAGATCCAATATTTAATATTATATATAGACTGTATTACTGCTTTTCAATGATTCAGGGAAACAACTTTGTTAGATTTTTCTCATTATGTTTTTATGTGTCCTTTCAGATTTTAAGTCATTTTTATTTCATTTTAAGTCATTTTTATTTAAGAAGAAATGTGTACTTAACCTTTTTTATTATTAGTTTTATAAGTGCATCAGTCATAGTGATTCACTTCTAAGATATACAATCGATAATTATTTGCGATAAAATGATAAGACAGCTGTGTTTTAGCTTAGCTTCTCTCTCTCTTTTGTCTTTGTCACTAAATAATAACATGTTTTTATAGCAAATCTCATCACTTCTGATAGTATCGTAAATAATCCTTCATGTATTTAAAAGAACGTGTACCGTACACGTACGACGTATATTGTCTTTTGCAACGAACAGCGTTGTAACTCAGTTCTCTAACTCACTCACTCAGTTCCAATTCAATTGCTACAATACTAAGTTACAATGTTGTTTTTAGCGGGTGTCGATTTGTCACCAGTCCCTGTGGCTGAGTTCCATAACTTGAAGTCGTGCAAAAATAATAAACACAAAATAAGAGAGAATTTCAATTCAATTTTATTGTTAATTTTACCAAAGTCAGTAGATCACCGACAACGTTGGCATCTCAAAAATAAGAAAAAATATCCCAAATAAAAACAAATATCACATAATTTGTTTTTGAGATCTCATTTATAGGTAAATGTGAAAATTCTGAGAATTACGGTAAATCTTCCCGTGGATCTGAAAACTTGAACTGAATCGATCCACGCACGGGTCAGCTACGGGAAAGTATCCCGTACACCCGTAGATCGGGCGAATTGTCACTTCGTTAAAAGAAATTGACTTTTATTCTCATCAAAACCTCTTCAAAATATTCTCATTTAAAGATTCAAAGTTGACATAGGTATAAAATCACAATACAATAGAATATTTTAAGCACAAATTCTTCAGAAGTTAATCTGAATCTTGCTACACTCTCTATTCATTCTCTCTTTTTTCTATAATTTCTGCCTACCATTTACGCTTTTTCTTTACATGTCTAAGTTATTTAAGTTTAATTTTTAATTTACTCATCAAAATATGTAGGTATATTATATACAATACATAGTTGTTAATGAATAGGCCGGCCGCATATTACAAGACTTTTTCTGTCAGAAAATTTCTGACGCTCGCCGTAAAGTACTTTGCACATATGTTTTGGTCTAGACCCCGCATATTAACAGAATTCTAACGTGTCTGACTTCTGCCTCTGATGAGTCCCGGATGCAATCGATCGGACGTCAGATTTTTTTCTGATCAGAAAGTCGGAGGGCGCAGTCTCCATACGTTTTGTACTAAACCCCGCACACTTATCAAAAAGTTGCATCAGCTGTCGAGCGGACTCCGCGAACTAAACTAAACATTGTCAGACTCGCTAAAGCGAAGTTTCCGATGAGTCTGCGGGTTGGTACCGGCGGGCGTCAGAAATTTTCAGCTAGAAAAAAATCTTATAATATGCGGCCGGCCGTAATCTACTTTACTATGATTTTAAATTACTATTCACATGCAATCTTAAGTGTCACTTGCATCAACATTTTTAATTTGGTTTATATATTTTATCAATTATTAGCATATGGAAGATATTTGAATTAAATTAAAATGAAAATAAATACAATTATTTATAAAAACATATTTAATCATGGCCATTTGAAATGATCTTATTTCTTTTGACAATTTACATTTTTTACAATATATTCTGATAAGATTATATGAAACAGTTAAGTGAAGTTTAACTTTTCAGTGTGCGGAGTAATCTGTGCTCAACTGGCACGCTTTGAAGCTATTAACGTGATAATTGTATTGAATCGAACTATTTAGTGTATTTGTTTGTTACAAGTGACCTCTAGGTGCATGTTTTTTGTATTCAGCCATCTTTAACCTCCCACTTTAATACGAGGGGGATCAGGCCCGCCACGCTGGCCAAGTGCGGGTTGGCACTGGCTTTACACACATGTGTACATATCTTTAATATATTTACACTTATACACTAATTACCTCAATTTTGAATTTAAATGCTTTTATATTGTTATTTGTTAATGTTATATATCAATGTATTGTAAATAGTGTAAGACCAAAGAAAAATAAAATTCACCGACGCTCAATTTTACAAACAATGACATTTTGAAGATGACATTAATTTATATTTTGATTGCACTGAAATATAGGTATAGGTAAGGAAGGGTAAATCATAGACGTAGAGAATGGACTGAGTAATACTGTCACGAAATTGACCACTTTCTAGAAAAAGAGAAAGCGAACGTGCGGCCAATACCTGTCTTTTGTTCCAATTTTTTACTTTATAAATGGAATGTGAAAAATTATAATATTATTGAAATTTATAATATTATAATGGAACGTAAAATGATTATCTACCTATCTTCATTTATCATATTTCAATGAATACAGAAGACTTCTGGGCGCACATTCGTTTTGTCTCTGTCATTCTGTCGCTCCGCCATGTGTAGCTGACGGCAGGCAAAGACACACTCGGTTCACTCTCTATGTTTATGGTGTAAATATAAACAACGATTATAAAATGTACCTGCACTATAGAAATCATTGATTAGATATATTATTAAATATGTTAATTTGTTTTATTATTTGTTAGTATTTTTATATACATATATTTAATGTATAATGTAAAAGTAAAAAAATATATTCCTAAAACGTCTTTAAAATTAATATTAGTAAGGAAAATTCGTCTTAAAATTTAATCATTAAACTTGCATTTGGAACAATAGTAATAGATACATATACATTTATTTATCTACTACATTATTTAACCGATTTTTTTAAATAAAGCATTTTATTTTAAACATTTTTATAACGGAATTTAACACTAAATATCTCTCTAACATGTTCTACTGTGTTCTATACTCATGTCTCTGACAGTAAGTTGTAAAGGCATGTCTACATTAATTATAGATTATATTTGTTTTTAACTAATTGGTATCATTTAATTGTTAAAATGTTGATTAAGTGTTCATTTTTTATTATTAATTTGTAACTTAGTTTTATTTAAGATATACCTAAATATTCTATTTAAACTTTGCAACGCTTTATGTGTGTTTATTAAGATGTCTTCACATTAGATATCACATAATTCATCATTTTTTTTTGTTGATTGCATTTTTTCACCGATTTAAATTATTTTAATTATTACGTTTGCTATTTAAAACTATCTAATGCGCGCACACCTTTGATATCAAACGCAATTTTTGCTAAAATGGTTAATTTTTTGAATGTTATACATATTTCTTATAATCTAATTGTTAACAGTTAATTAATAATATTTTCATTGCTATATAAACAGGTTTGCAAGTATTTTGTAACGTAAGGCAATTATATCTCTATGTAATGTTTTAAATAAATCTTAATTATTAATATTAAATTGTTTTATTTTTTAAATCTGTGGGCTTAAATCTACTCAGATAAAAAAACTGAAGTGTCTGTTTCTAATGTCAATATATAACAGCTTTTTACTAAATGCATATGAAATTATATACGATATTTTAAGTCTGTCTGTTTGTTCCGGCTATTCTCCGA
The DNA here is from genome assembly GCA_951806755.1 of Brenthis hecate. NCBI lineage: Eukaryota > Metazoa > Arthropoda > Insecta > Lepidoptera > Nymphalidae > Brenthis > Brenthis hecate. The sequence goes on along the minus strand of OX638268.1, from coordinate 7,320,345 downwards.
ATCGGGTGGAGTGATTTAGATGGGATTTTTACTGACATATAGCTGATGTTATAAGGTGTAACTTAGGCTAATTTTATTTTAGAAAAAGAATAAGAGTCCCGCTCAAAATAAATAAAACATACCTACGGACGCACACGAGCGTAACGAGGGTGAGTCGCTTGTAATAAATAAATTTTGGAAAGATTGAATCATATAATCATCGTAGGCTTTGTTGACTGATATTTTTGACTGATAGCAAAAATCAAAACTTACTGTGTGGCAAGCAATAAAAGTGACAAAACTTCTTTAAACATTTAGCTTTTCTTCAAGTCATTCAGGTTTAGGCCAAAATTAAAATAAACTTAAAATTCAGCCTGTATATAAAAGGTATAATTATTTTTATTTCATTACACATACAAGGGGTCTCCATTTTAATGGAATAGCATCTGGATGTCCGACCGTCGTGTCGTCAAAAATTACTTTATTTTTTAGAAAAAGACGCTTATACAGATAATAAGCAAAACGTTATCTCATTGCAAAATTTGTTCCAAATCGTTAAAGTCGTTTCCGAGTTACACGAAATAAATTATACATACAAGAACTGCTCATTTAATATAAGATAGTATGCACTATACATGTCTGTATTGTATTTTATGCTGTTTTTTAGCAAATATAAAATTTAATATAATATATAAAATTAATATTTTAATGAATAAAAATTACAGTGGATAAGTAATATATTTATTAATAATTTATTATACATAGAATGTGGAATAGTGTTTATTACAATATAATTAGTTACAATTTGAGGCGCTTGATTTCTTCCAGCTTGAAGTCTGTCCTGTAAAAAAGAAGTGATAACTTTACAGGTATTTATTATATATAATACTAATATTTTTTTTTATAATATTTTTTGGTTTTAAATGAATAAAATGAGAAAAAAAGTAGTCTGCTAATCTATGAAGACGCGTAACGATTCAATCTCAACAAAGCAATACTCGATGAAATACGGGCGAGTAGCTATCGGCTATAATATTACTTATTTATATATGACGGTTGGGAAACGACTTTAGGGTTGACAAATTTAATTTAAATTTAATTCAATTCAATTTTCTTGTTAATTCAAGTCTCAGTGGAACACAAATTATTTCGCTAATATCACAACTATAATTCAGCCATTATTCGTTATGATAATTATGATAATTAGATTAGTATTTTTGACAACCCTTGTATTCATTTGACAGACTGATGGCAATGCCAAAGTTAAAGGCCTATGACGTACTGCATGGACCGATATATTGTTGCGCTAGCACTATACTATAGTATATCCGCGTTAAGAAAATAGTGAGTCATTGTTGTCCATCAACCCATAAATTTTAAAAATGAATATCTCACTTAATCGTAAGAATAAAACTGGATCGATAATTCACAGCGGAGAAAGACAAGTAATTTACAATATTTTTAAGTAATTTACACTGTGCGGTTAAAATTATTTCGATTCTTTTATAATAAATACACACGAAAAGTGATATCGATTAAATATATTATTAATGACTCAATGAGATAATTAAGTTTATTTTTATCCATTAAACTAAATCTTTTGAAATATATTTGAATTGAATTTTTACTTCACTATCAATACACGTTTACCCTGCAGTCGCACTCGACGACTCACTATTTTCTTAACGCGAATGGACTATAGGTCGATTCCGCTATCAGTAGTAGCTAGGGGCGGGGCAGCGGGGGGGTACCTGCGCGCGAGCACGGCGCGCGCGCGCGCGGGCGACAGCGGCGCGGCGGGCGCCAGCGCGTCGGGCGCGTGCGCGGCGCGCTCCAGCGCCAGCAGCGCGGCGGCGGCGCACAGCGCGCGCGCGCGCTCGCGCAGCGCCGGCGCGCCGCCGCCCGCCCACGCCGCCAGCCGCCGGCAGCGGCGCTCCACCATCAGCCCGCCGTGCTGCGGGGACACGGTCACTTAGTATATTATAGTTACTTCTATAATATACTAATATATAATTTCTTTTTAGTAGCTTCAATTTAGTTTTATTTAATATTTTTATTTTATTAGTTTCACTTATTACGAGTATTTTTGTAAACATACTTATTTAGCATCCGTCACTTTTGATGACAAATCAGTTCATTTGTAATAATTTAGGGTAATATAGGTCTAATTGTATTCTTACTGTTTTAGATTTTTTTTTGTATATGACTGTTTTTACCTGAATAAATAAATAAAAAAAAAAAAATAATATTTATTTATGTACTTTGTATTCCTCATACCTACTTATTCTTTACCGAATTTAAAATCTATTCATTTATTTTAGAAAATGTGTAGTGTTTAAGAGACAGATAGACAGGTGCACAATAGGTTTTATAAAAGTTATATTTATTATTAAATACGTTATCGAAACTAGCCTATGTGTAAACCATAGAAAAACGAATTATATAACTTCCGACCAAATATACGACGTCAATTACATAATCTACATTTTTGTCAACTGCGTAATGCACCTGATTATAATTAAAAAAAATATTTTAGCTATTAAAATTTTTGAATTAAGTAATAAAAAGAAAATTAAGTGTCTCAGATTACTTATAATTCACTAGAATTACCGTTTCAACAAAAATTACAATATTAAACTAGGCTTTAAAAAAGGCTGGGTGGACTCACCCGGTCGTAGGAGTTGCGCAGCAGCGCGCGGTCGGCGCGCGCCAGCAGGTCTGCCAGCGCGGCGGCCAGCAGCGCGTCGGCCGCGCGCGGCACCGCGCCGCGCGCCGCCTCCGCCAGCGCCTCCAGCGCCGCCGGCAGCGCGCCCGCCTCCTCCTCCACCTCCTCTGGAACATTGTCATATAAAAATAATTGCGCGTGTAACCTTTACGCACGGTTGAAATAAAACTTCTATGGTAAATATCGCAATTAACTTAAAACAAATCCATAATGAAATAACGCATATTAGACATATTGAAATTATATAATATGTATTTATGGAATATCATTTAAGGAGAGAATATAATATATATCATTAATTGTCGGACAATAACAACGGTTACCATGACAACAATAATGAGCCATTTCATGTGACATAACATACTTTTACATATATTCATCAACATATTCGAGTTATTCGGTTCAGTTTAATGGAATTATTTTTGTTGTAAGGATTGACCAAGAATTCAGCGCATACTCCCCCTCCAACATGATGAACTTTAAAAGGTATACCATTCCCGTTCCTAGCACTCCTTTGGTAACTGATTCGAAAAACTATTAAAACAATAGTTTAGTAGTTGTAGAGTAAGAAGTGGTCATATCTCGATAGGCTAGCCGTCGGGATGATACGTGTACGTGTACGTGTGAACGTATTCGACTGACCGGTATCCGTGTCGGGGTCGACGAGCGCGTCCGCCCAGTCCTGGAGGGCGGGCAGCAGCGCGGCGCGCAGCGCGGCCAGCGCCACGTCGCGCGCGGCGCGGAAGGCGGCGGCGGCGCCCGCCAGCCCGCCCGCGCACGAGCGCAGCTTGGCGCGCGCGCCGCCGCGCCCGCACAGCGCCGCCGCCTCCGCGCACGCCTCCTCCGCCAGCCGCTCCGCCCACTCCGCGCCCGCCTCCGCCTCGTTCATGTGCGCCTGGTACACCAGACCACATTTCGACACGATATAAAAAATCTAAACCGACAATATTAAAAAACCGGCCAAGTGCGAGTCGCACTCACGAAGGGTTCCATACCATTATCTCTAAAAATGGCAAAAAATCACGTTCGTTGTATGTACCCTTAAATATTTATTTTATTCAGTTTTTTAGTATTTGTTGTTATAGCGGCAACAGAAATACATCATTTGTGAAAATTTTAAATGTCTTACTATCACGGTTCATGAGACACAGCCTGTTGACAGACGGACAGACAGACGGACGCACAACGGAATCTTAGTAATAGGGTCCAGTTTTTCCCTTTGTTCAAGTAGGCGCAAGAGGAACGTAAGTTATTTATATGTACCAAGTAATAAGCTATGTACCATCCTGAGTGAGTGAATAAATGTGAAGGAATCCTATTTCCAACGCTCCCAATTGGCGGGTAAATTACCCGAAAAGCTGGGTAATTTTGTCGGGTATTTGCTATGAGCGGGGTCAAAGCAGGTATTTTAATTTAGCTGATTAATTTGATATTTTTATTTATTTTTTGTTCGATTTAATCATTTAAAACTGTTTGATGGAGAGCTGATTACAATGACTTCTTTTTCTATCATTAGCGGTTTCTTTTATTCTATATAAAACACGAAAATAAATTACTTAAAAGAAAACTGTTTTCGGGTATTCTGCTCGTGGTCAGCTCTGAGGTTTATCGGTCGGATAAATCAACGAATGGTATCTGGCAACCCCGCCCGTCTCCGGACATACCAGGTAGAGCGCGCGCTGGTCGTCCAGCTCCCTGGAGGGCGGGAGCGGCGGGTGCGGCGGCGCGCGGCGCGGCGGCGGCGGCAGCGGCAGCGGCGCGGGCGGCGGCGCGGCCAGGCGGCGGCGCAGCGCGGCGGCGCAGCGCTCCAGCGCCGCGCCCGCCTCGTTGAGCACGGCGCACAGCCCGTCCACGCTGCCCGTCGAGATGCCGCGTCTGCACACACACACTCGGTAAGTAGCTCCACACCACCGCATGCTTTGTATGTCAGCGTATTTGTAGGGTTTTCTTTGTCGTAAAGGTCGTTGGTCGTTTGAAGTCCAAAAAATAAAATAATTATTAAATAAAACTATCTTTTCGGATTTTTTCGCGGATTTATTTTAATTTTTGGTTCCCGACGTTTCGAATTTTTTACAGCATCCATGGTCACGGGAGAGACTGAGGTGTTACATGTCTTGACGGTATAGTTGTTACAGACAGCCTACCCACAATTAACAAAATGAAAATTGCACCAATTACATTACAATATTTTTTAACTTTAAACATTTTTATAATTTTAATTATAATTGAATATGGAAAATTATTTATTTAATTTTTGCTATTACTTTTATAATTATTACAATTTTAAAAATATTAATTAGTAATCTATATTTAGTGTTGCCATTATTATATTTATAACCATAAGGAAATATATAAAATATAGTATTAATTATTTAAGCCATATAATTGTTCTATGTGTAATTTAAAAAAGTTAAAATTAATTAAGGATAATAATTTTAATTTAGTTTGCTATTATTTAAAAACAACTTACTAAGCAACACTATTAATATATACTTTTACAAATGAAAAATGAAAAATATTAATCGTAGTTCGTACAAAATTGGTCCTAATCGAGTCGGATACCTCGAGCAAAAAGTCCACTGGTGCGAGTAAAGTTTAAATCGCATCAGAAATTTGGGTGCTCGAGTCAAGAAAATAATAGTAGCTACACACGAGCGTGTGTGTCTTAGTCGTTCTTATCATTGTCGTAAAAAGTTCAAAATGGGTCGTTATGTAAAATAAATATTTACTACAAGAAAACATATTGGAAGCTATATCTAAGCTTGCAGCCAATTTCAAAAAGACTCCAAAGTCTAGATTGTTAAAGTCCTATTGTGAGATTAAAATACAAACGCTCGATCAGTACTGGGATTCATTTAGCAATGGCCATTTAGAGATTTTAAAATCGGCTAAAAAGGAGCAAAAGAAAAAAGATGAATATTTTATCGAAGATTTATTTTTTAAAATGTGAAGATGAGTATACATTCGCGAAATGTGAAATGTTGGATGTATTGCAGTCTTTTGAAACTGAAAAGAATGAAACTCAAAATGCAATAGCAGCACCTCAAGAAGTCAAATTACATAAAATTAATATACCTTCATTTAAAGGCAGTTATAATTATTGGACACTAAAATCATGCATTATCTACTGTGATCACGCGAACATGAACGGAAAGGTACATAATATTTAAACTATCGGAACTAGATAGTTCCGCGAACATGTTTCGTGAACATAGTTCCTTTATAAAAAGAAATTATTCCATGTTCAATCCACTCCAGGACCTAGTTTGCTAGAGCTGTAGCAAACCGTATGTATTCGGTACTGAGTAACGGGTACGCCATCTAGTACCGAGTACCGAAACTTTACTCACGAATGCATTTCGTTAGTCGCATTTTCCGTACATATTTTCGAACTGATGTTTTTATTGACTTTTTATTCAGCAAAATACAACTTTCAGTTAATACTTAATAATACCTTTGATGAGTAAATTAGAGAGTTTATTTATTTATTTCGAGTTGCATGATTTTCAGATCTTAGAAATTTTGTTTAGAAACAATTTTCAATTAGAAACAACCATTATATTTAGAACACAATTTTAGTTTTTTATCCAACAAATACTTGATAATTTTTACTGAATGATTATGTCAAATCAAATAAAAATATACTTTATTCAAATAAACTTTTACAAGCTCTTTTGAATCGTCAATTTTACATTTTAAATTAAAATTAAATGTCAGTGTAGTCAGTCCGTGAGGAAGCTACCACCGGCTCGAAATGAAGTTTTCTGCTGAGAAGAACCGACGAAAAACTCGACAGTTGCTCTTTTAAAATAATAATTGTGTACAATATTTTAATACAATAATTATCTATTTATCCTACGTGAGACATGATCATGTGGTTATGTGTAATACATACAGATTATGATTTGATAAATCGTTCGCGCAATTAATTTTTAATAATATATGCATAACGACGTCACACTAACGTGATAGATGGCGTTACTTATTCATTTTTAAATTACCATTTCTCATTTATTATTTAATTTAAAAAATTATTAATAAAAAAATATTGATAGTAAAGTTTTTAAAAATTATATAGATTTATAAATAATTAACATTTCCGGGTTCTGGATATCATGTAACTCTCCAATAGAAATGGTTTGTTGATCGTATTCGTGCATTATTCCACAGAAAACAACGCGACGTCAAAGTTATACCGTACGCAATACGACTTCGATGCGATGCTCTACGAGTATGTTATCGGGTATCAAAAGTAACGAGTAACGATTCAAAAGTAGTGCTGTAGCAAACCGTATGTATTCGTTACTGAGTAACGGGTACGCCATCTAGTACCGAGTACCGAAACGTTACTCACGAATACATTTCGTTACTCGTATTTTCCGTACATATTTTCGTACTGATGTTTTTATTGATTTTTTATTCCACAAAATACAACTTTTAGTTAATACCATTGATGAGTAAATTAGAAAGCTTATTTATTTCTTTCAAGTTGCATGATTTCCAGATCTTATAAATTTTGTTTAGAAACAATTTTCAATTAGAAACAACCATTATATTTAGAACACATTTTTAGTTTTTTATCCAACTAATACTTATAATTTTTACTGAATGATTATGTCAAATCTAATCAAAATATGATACTTTATTCATATAGACTTTTACAATCACATTTTTTCAATCACACTTTTACATCATATAGACTTTTACAAGCTCTTTTGAACCATCAATTTTACATTTTAAATTAAAATTAAATGTCAGTGTAGTCAGTCCGTTAAGAAGCTACCACCGGCTCGGAATGAAGTTTTCTGCTGAGAAGAACCGGCGAGAAACTCAACAGTCGCGCTTTTAAAATAATAATTGTGTACAATATTGTAATACAATAATTATCTATTTATCCTACGTGAGATATGATCATGTGATTATGTGCAATACATACAGATTATGATTTGATAAATCGTTCGCGCAATTGATTTTAAATAATATATTATGCATTACGACGTCACACTAACGTGATAGATGGCGTTATTCATTTTTAAATTATCTATTTTTTATTTATTATTTAATTTAAAAAATTATTAATAAAAAATATTGTTAGTAAAATTTTAAAAATTATATAGATTTATAAATAATTAAAATTTCTGGGTTCTGGATATCATGTAACTCTCCAATGGAAATGGTTTGCTGATCGTGCATTATTCCACTGAAAACAACGCGACGTCAACGTTATATCGTACGCAATACATACGAAACACGACTTGATGCGATGCTCTACGAGTATGCTATCGGATATCAAAAGTAACGAGTAACGATTCAAAAGTAACGAGTACTGATGCTATAGTAACGAATGCATACGGGTACGCTATTTTTCGTTACTTTTACACCTTGTTTCAAAAGTAACGAGTAACGATTTAAAAATAACGAGTAACGATTCAAAAGTAACGAGTAACGATTCAAAAGAAATGAGTACTGATGCTATAGTAACGAATGCATACGGTTACGCTATTTTTCGTTACTTTTACACCTTGATATAGTTTGCGCATCTCTGGTTGTCAGTTCTGTAGGATCATCCTTTTGATTGTCCAAGTTTTTGTAGGGTTTTCGTTCGTTGTCGTAAAGGTTGTTCGTTGGTCGTTTGAGTTTAGCTGAATTAATTTTGTACGAGCTACGAACTTGTACAATTCAACTTATTTTATTTTTTGGACTTCAAACGACCAACGACCTTTACGACAACAAAAACCCTACAAAACCTTGGACGAACAAAAGGTTGATCCTACAGAACTAACAACCCTGACATAAGGACGTTAGTATCGGAGCTTATATATATGCATCAAAACGTAATGCTTGCGCGATGTAGAATACTACTAACACCATCTATTGTTGAATGAACTAAACTAAACAACTCGAACAGTATTTCCTTTTATTTACTTTGCTATAGACATGCATTTACACATATCACACCTACGATTTACCCTCGCTTCACTCAGATTTGTCCCAAATTTTTTTTTGTGATGTAAGTAACAAAGAAATAAACTGCCGTATGTTTTAATTGCGTTGATTTAGAAATTAAATTTTTTCACAGGTCGAGAACGTTAAAGACCTGAGTATTTGATATTAATTTGAACTTGAAACCTACACGAGTTCATGAGAAAAAAATTCTTAACACACAAACATACAGACAGACAATGAAGTGATCCCATAACGGCCCCTTTTTCCTTTTGAAGTACGGAACCCAAAAACGACTAAATATTTACACTTTTATATTATACCTTATAACTTTGCGAGCAATGAAGAACACGTCGTCCACGAGGCTGGAGGTGGCGGCGCCGGTCGACATCTTCAGTGCTTTGTTTACGCTCTCTTCTAAGAAAAACCTGTGCAAATATAAAATATACTTATTTGATAAAATTCTTAAATTCCAGACAACGCATGAATAGCATTTACGCATACCATCTGTACACATACCACGACAAGGTGATATATTAACAATTTCTAAAGCTCCTCCTTTATGGGGTAACTTTTAAAATTAGAAATATAGATAGATGAGGGTTAATCCTCTGCTTATTTATATCGTACTGCCATAAAATCCTTTGGGCATGTATAATATAGCTAGTATTCGCAATAAAAAATGAAACCAAAAATAACTCCAAAACAGATTAAACTCAATACAACGTAACGTCTTATCAACCCTTAAGTTAACAATATGGTTAAATATCTACCAGTAACCGATTAATTAAAAAAATATTTTTTTAATAGGTTTCATACGGTCGATATTCATCATTTGGTTTGACCTTTAAATAAATAATAACATACCTCTCGAGCGTCAGATACTGGCTAAGTACTTCTTGAGCAGTCCGTGTCAAGTCACAATTGGAGATGATTTTCTCTATAGCTTCTAAGCATGACTCTTTTGCAGCTTCATCTTCTTTATACATCTAAAAATATACAAACAAGTTGTTTCTTTGACTTTTAAGGCTTATTTTCATAATAGTTTAAAATGGTAGTCGGACTCTTCCTAGTAACAAGGCGAGGACGTTAAAAAGTATAAATAAATAGAATAAGTAATATATACTATACATATAATAAAATTGTAATTGATCGCTTGTACATGGAAGATATTTAAGAAAAACGATTACCGGAGGTCTTTATTAAAGCAATAGAACTCAAACAAATGATGTGTGACAATTCGTCTGTTTGTGCGTTTGTACGCGCTAATCTCAGGAACGGCTTAACCGTTTCGGATGCGGTTTTGTGGTAAACTTCACTTAACATTTAGTATTTGTTTTATTTCAATCGATTCCCAAATATAAAAGTTATGTCAATTTAAGGAATCACCTAGAAGAAGAAGCGAGGGTGAGTCACTAGTTTAAGGATATATACATACAAGCTCGGGTCTTCGCCGCAGGAAGGTGAAGTAGAGATGTAGCCGCTGGTGCGCTAGCGCGAGCTCGTGCAGGGCGGGCTCGGCCGCCAGCGCGTCGCCCGCGCCCGCGCCCGCCCCCGCGCCCGCCCTCGCCGCCGCCAGCTGCGCGCACACGCGCCGCGCGCTCGCGCACACCTGTCGGCCGGCGCGTTCGCTTTTATGTTTGATTCTCTTTGTGTTTACAATTGATGTTTACAATTATTGATATACACTTTTTTTTATTTAATGCGGAGACATCAGGTTTTACGAGTGAACTAGGCAATTTGCAATTAAATTACAAAAAATTCTAAATAAATGTGGTGGCACTTCATACATGTCAATGAGGGGTGGAAAAAAATTATATATGTATACACTTTTAATTTTTTTATATATATATTTTTAATCCTTTATAACTAATTATTACATGTCTCTTTATACTTTAAACATTACAATACTTAACTTATCAAAAATATAATGCTTTATATAATACTAGTGATTGCTAGTGGCTTTGCTCGCGTACTTTAAAAATAACAGATTTTTATATACATCTTCAACTCCTGATTTATCTCTTCTGGGATGAATATCGAATCATCCCTTCTTCCCACTTCCCATTCCATCTACATACCAAATTCTCAAATTATACACTAAATAAGTATAAGTAAATACTTATACTTACTGCTTAATAGCAGTAAGTGATATTTAGTTTTTACATATAAAGACACAACAGCAGTGACCGACTGACCGTGGGCTGCAGCGCGGCGAGCGCGCGCGGCAGCAGCGCGGGCGGCGGCGCGGGCGGCAGCGCGGCGCGCAGGCGCTCCACGCGCGCCGCCGCCGCCTCCAGCACGCGCGTCAGCGCGTCCGCGTGCGCCGCCTGCGCCCCCTGCGCCGCCCCACCGCGCGCGCGCCGCACGCTCGTCTCCAGCTGCGAGTGTACAAACATTTTGGTGTCTTATTAACTCCACTTCGGCTAGGAACTACTTCAAATATATCTGATTAGGTAGCTATTTTAAATTTAAAAAAAAACGGGGTTTTCCAGTTATGTCTTAATTTTAAGTGATTTAAAGTTATTTTACATTTTTGTTTGAAAGTTTTTTAATATACTAGTTATTGTAATCACGGTTAGTGTTAATGTAACTAAAATTATAAAATAATAAAATATCATATTTTGATATCTGACTCGAAGGACCATCGTTTAATTATAGATTTTTATTAATTATAGAAATGTTTTAATAAAAGCTGTTCGTCAGGTATATTTATATGATTAGTGACAAGTATAAGTTTATATTATAAATATATTAGAATGCTCCTTATTAATTATGACACTAATTAAGTTGTATAGTGAAACAGCAAATAATTAAAAAAAATTAAGTTACAAGTACCTGAGAAGCAAGATATTTAGCGAATAGATCGACGCCTTCCTCAGCTCGACCTATCTGCGGGAAGAGTTTAAACAAACGTTCCACCGCCGCATCATCTTCATTTTTCGCAGCTTCCTCAAATCTATAAATATAAAAATATATTAAATACAAAACAAGTTTTCCATAAAATTGTGTGACGCTTCACTCGCGATTCATAACAATGAAACTCATTAAAATCAGTTAAACACAGATTTCTTACTTCCGTACAAGATGATCTCGCAGGGTCTTAGCTGCAGCATCCATGTCTTGTCGCGGGTCGGGCGCCCCGCGGGCTCTAGCCGCAGCTACTGAACCTGGCTCCATACTTAGGAAACGAGCTACATGGCCCGCGGCTGGAATTTTTTTATTTAAAATTCACTTTAGAAAAGCTTACAATCAACTTTAATTGGTTTTCACATTTTTTATATGATTACTATTTGATTATACAGTGAAGGAAAACAATGTGGGAGAAACCTGTATGCTTTAGAGAAAATAAATCGATTTTAAAGGACATTTGATGTGGTGGACTATGGCTTGATCACTTTCAAACTAAAAGGTTGAAGAGAATGTCAACTTCACACATGGAACTTGACAATTAAGTCAAGTTTCATTTCTGTATGTGGCCTTAATTAGATACAAATTTTTAACTTTCCATAATGACAAAAGGGGTAGAGTTTAAAAACACAGGACTAGACGCTTCATGTTCTCTATGCAAGGCTCTGGGGTGTAACACTATAACTAAACTTGGCCCGAGCTGGGACTTGAATCCAGGACCTTCAGATCTGTATAGCATGATATGCTAGCTACTAGACTAATATAGTTCATTAGATATTACTAATATTCATAACAAACCTGTTTCATAATCATGTGCCTTGATAGCTGTCTCTACTCCTGCACTACAAACTCTAAGATCTATCAAGTCATGTACTCTTCTTTGGCATTCTGCTACTCTGGACTGAAAATATAGAAGTGATACATTTTTATAGTAAGTAAAATAATGATTTCGACAACATGTTTGGCTCAGTCTATAGTGACCCTACTTACTGTGAATCCCTCGGTAACCATATATTTTTCCAGGATAAAAAGTAACCTATGTGTTATTCAATTTCAGACTATAATCTATCTCTGTACCAAATTTCATCCAGATCCATTCACCCGTTCTGGCATGAAAGAATAACAAACATATGTATGGACATACTCACAAACTTTCACATTTGTAATACCTAAACATATTTAAAGTAATATAATATGTGTAGTGTATCAACTATCTGGTATCCATAACACAAGCCTCGTAGCTTTACAATACAACATTTCCTGTCTACCCTTCAAGTAAAGCTATATACTTTTAATTCTAAAACAACATTGAAAAAGAATCCAATTTGAGATGTAAATTAAAAAATAAAATTAGGTTTCTTACTCTTGCTAAATCTAACTGCCGAACTTTAGCACTAACATCCTTTGCTAACATTGCCGTCTTATCGACCATACCAGCAGCCACTTCTGCATCACTTCTAACTTCACCTAACTTAGTATATGCTTGGCTGGCAGTGCGCAGCCGACCTTCTAGGGTACACGCTCGAGACAGTACATTGGACAGCGCTTCATTTACTTCACACTGTAAAATAATAATACAAATATTTCAAAATATTACAATGATGAACACGTCAACTATGTTTGAAATATTTCAATTTTTAACTAAAATCCAATTACTTCTTCTTTTTCAATTTCATTCAATGCCTTTTGGAGTCCTTCTTCAGTCGATACATCATATTTTTCTAATAAAAGCGCTAATGACATTATTTTACAATGGTTATTTCGTATAAAACACAATTATTTTTAATGAAGATTGAAGAAGCTATTGGTTTTATATTTTTACAAAATTGACATTTGAGTTTTGACAGTGACATTGGCAATGAGAACTCAATTGACACTTGGATGTTTGTTCAGTTGGAGCCTGAAACTTGGAGCTCTGGAAATGGTAATGAATGGTAAAGAAAAAATGTTCTTATATAATAATGATTAATCTTTTTATTTATATGTTTGTATAAAATAAAAACTCATCATACTCATAGGAATTCATCTCACACATCAAGAAGAGAGATTTCTGTTAGAAGTAACAAAATATGACTATGCTATATCGCCTTTCTATTTCGCAAAACCTATGTGGTAATCGTCGTCATTTAAAGTGGCAACACAAGTTTGACGTTTCGTCTAAAGTGCGTTCCGAAGTTTCATACTCTTAAAAAAATATATTAAATTAAAAATTCTATAGTGATTTTGAATTTATTATCCCCACAAATCATGAGCCGACGCGCCGTTAATTATATTATCGTATAAAAATATATACATTTCAAATTCAATCTGAAGAATTAATTGTAATATTGACTGTCACAATTGAATGTAGAAGTACAAAAACTTTCAGAATGTACTTTTAAAAAAAAGTGGTAAAGAAGATGTCTAAACTAGTGTAACAGTAAACATAAAAATTTCTTGTGATTGGAAAATCGATGCATCGATAATTATCTCTCACATTTACCTCAGGGCGCGTACTAGAGTTCTGCGCTCCTCTGAGGCTCGTTTTGGTTTTTTAGTACACAAAAATCCTCAAAGGTAAGAGGGGCAGGGAGCATTGACATTCGCATAAATTATCGAGTGGTAACAAATGTGTTATTGTATATATGAATAAAAAACAGTATAGTTCTTATGTCTCCTAGTGCTCCTTGTATTGTATTGTTTCTTCTGGTTTTTGTGAAATTAACTAAAGTCGAAGTAAACAAGTAATAGTGATTGCAAAAGTTTAGTTTGCAACTAAAGTTAGATGCTGGTTACAGATTGACTCCGTGTGGGGCTGGGCTTCGCCCCCGCTGCGCTTGCAGCTGGGAAACGCGCGCGGACATAAGAGGTATAACTGATTAAATTTTTTTTTATTTCTACATTAAATTTTAATATAAATAAGAGCACATGACTGAAGGAGATTGCTTAGTAAATAATTATATTTGTATTTTATTGTCAAAATATTTTCAAATATATGAAGGCTTATTTTATATATTACATAGGCTAATTATTTAAACAGTCTTCAAATTATGAGACCTATGCAATATGCTATGTTTAATTAAGCAACAATATCCTCAAGGAAAGTGAGTGTTTAAGTTATAAAAAATTTCAAGGCTATTTAAAAAGTGACTATAATTAAATATACTAAAGTTCTGTATTATATAAAAATGTTAAACATAGTAATAATAATTGATTACTTCCAATCATGGATCATAAACATTAACTAGCATTATATCATGTATGTGTTGATTATTTCCTCCTTCTAGTCAGTATGTTTGTTCTTTTGAATATGAAGGAATGATTTAGATGATGATTGATTAATATATTATGTACTTAATCAATACATATATTTAGTTCAAATAAATATGAGGTAAGTAAAAAATGAAAAAAAAAAGATATATCTATTGTTAATAAAATAAATGAAATGTTGTCTATACTATTGAAATTATCAACAACTAGCGAGTCACCCTCGCTTCGGTCAGGTTCGTCCCTAGGTTGATTCGACATACAAAAATTCATCCCCATTTTCACCCCCTTAGGGGAGTGATTTCCGGGATAAAAAGTGTTCTATGGCCTTCCCAGAGTCTCAAACTATTTTCTTACCTTTCATCTAAATCGGTTCAGTAGATCCAGAGATTACCCCCTAAAACCTCACAAACTCACAAAACTTTATCTGTTTATAATAGTAGTTTAAATGAAGAAAAACAACAAAACATAATATACTAATTACAACTGTGACATATAGTTATAATCAAATGCAGTGATTACAAAGTCTATTATGTTAGATTCTACTGTCTGTAATCTCATTTTATATATGTTAAGTAAATATATATGCATATTAGTATATTACGCACTCATTTAGTTATCTTTTTGATGATTTTGTATATAACATTTTATATATAATTTTGGAATTTTGGTTACTATTCTTATACTATTTAGATATTTGTATACATTTCGTAATCAAATATGTAATGAAATGACATAACTTTATAATTTTTATTTTATAATATATATAGAATATTTTCATTTACCATGAATATATTACAAATGTAGGACATATTAGTTACATTGTAATAGATGTCAAGAAATAAGAAATGTGTCAAGGCAGGCTTAAAATATAGTGAAGATAACAAACTCAATTAATGGCACAGCTAGTGCATACATCTGTTTATTTTAAATCCATCTACCATTTGGCATAGAGGTAGAGTGTCTGTTCACTATTGGAAGGCTACAAGGTTGATGCCTGTGCACAATAAGTGTTTTTTTTTCATCTAGCTAGTAGACATTAAAAAATCTTTTGACAAGTAGTTAAAATCTCAAAGTACAAGACCTTGGGTTGAACTGGTTCACTTGGTTATCCAAACTACGAATGGGCCCCCACTCACACCAGAAAAGGCAGATAATGTACTGCAAGTATAATACATTCTTAGATTTACGCGAATATTTGACATTTTAAATAAAACTATCTTTTCGGATTATTTCACAGATTTATTTTGATTTTTGGTTCCCAACGTTTCAAATGCTTTACAGCAATCATGGTCACGGGAGAGACTAAAGTTTTAGACGTCTCAGAGGCGTTATACACTTGTTACAGACGGTGCACTGTCAAAAGATGTCGAAAAGATAGTTTTATTTAAAAAGTACTATAAGTATAATAAATGTGTACATTCGTTTATCCAGGATGGGGGAGGGCGGGTCCCCGGGCGGCGGCGGGGGCGCGCGGCTGTCGCACACGTCGGAGAAGCACCCGCGCGCCATCCTCGGCGAGCTGTCCGCGCTGCGCCGCCACAGGGAGCTCTGTGATGTCGTGCTTAACGTAGCTAATAGGAAATTATTTGCACATAGGTATGTTTCATCTCTTTTTTTTTAATTCAAAGCCAGGGTATGGGGTAGGAGGGAATCTTCTAAAGATATCAAATGAAACAATTAAATCGATTAAAATTAATTTTAATTAAATAGACTTTAGTATCGTCAACTTTATGTCATTATCTAAGTCCGTGAGGAATCTACCGCCGGCTACCGACTTGGGAGATGGTTTGATTATGTAGTATATTTTCGTATTAAAACCTCTTCGGTTACAATCTACTGCGAATTACGGAAGACACCAGGAAAGTTAGTATAAGATGAAAATTCTATTTTTAACGTAAATGTTGATGTTTGTTACACTATCCCATTATCGAACGTTTTTACGATTAGTACTTAGTATATATTTCTCAGAGATAAGATATTTTCTCGCAGTAAAAAGCATACCCATATGTTGACCGGGACAAACAGCTATCATCATACCATATTTCATCAAAATCTGTCCAGTCGTTTTCTCGTGATGCGTTCCCATACAGTCAGACACGATAAACGAAAATTCTAAAAACTATAGATTCGGCCTCTGTATCGATAATAATGACTATTTCAATAAGATTTTTCTAAAAAATATTTAATGTACAGATTCGACTCAGATAGAATTTTATTATACGATTATGTATAGATGACACTTTGGATATTTGTTATCTCGGTATTACGTTGCCGTTGGATAGTAGTTCAGTTACACCTAACCTTAGTTTAACATCAAAGCAAGATGCTCTTGAGCATTGAAAGCATTAGAAAAAAAAAAAGAAATTACGACGGTGGATAGAATCTTTGCTTTATTTAAATTTACTTAACGACTAACATTTTTATTCAGAAAACATGAAAGATATTTATTTATGTACAAATCTGAGCTCAAACTTTAAGAATTGCAATATCATCAAAGAATACGTTTCTTTAAAAGAACAGTTATTAGGTTTTTTATACAAAGGAAGTTTGATTGTAGTTTTTTTTTCAATACAATATGAAATGCTACAAAGTTATCAGATGATAACAATTGTTGAGAAGCCAGTTGCAAGTGAGAGCAACACGTCCCGCTGTGGGTTTCCGTTCTTTTTGTAAATATGCTAATTTGTAAATAATTATATTAATAATATATTAATTGTTGAATAATCTAAAAAAATGTATATCAAATGTTATAAGTGCGGGTTTTATATATACGGAATAATTCTTGTTTTAATCATAGAACTTTAATTTTACCATAAAAAAGAAGTAAAAGTAGTATGTAGTCGAATTAAGTACCTTCTACTTTTTTTGAAGTTGGTTAAAAATCAACAACCACTTTTGACGAACAGTTTACTAAGACAGAGATACACACAATCATTGCGGTAAAGATATCGCGTATAGCGGCTCACCGTGGCTTCGCTTCGGGTTCGTCTCTAGACAAAAACAAATCTATCCCACGGGAACCGTACATTTTTCCGGGATGATATATAGCATACAGCCTTCCTCAATAAACGGGCTATCTAATGCAATAAGAATTTTTCAAATCCGATTAGTAGTTCCTGAGATTAGCGCGTTCAAACAAACAAACTCTGTCTCTTTATAATATTAGTATAGATGCTACACATGAAAATTTAATCAAAGCGAAATATGCTAATTTTTTTAATGACATAAATGGGAAGTAAAGTGATTGTTGTGTATTTGCCTAAATAATTCATTTTGAAAATACTATATTGTTTGGAATTCTAGTGCATATTTGGTTTAGTGGAACAATGCGAGGTTACAAACATCTTTGAGGAAATATTGTAATTAATTCATTTCACGCTACATTTACCCACTTTTATGTGAAGGTGATTAAATAATCATATATATTAGCATAATTTTTAATACTTTGATGTAACGATATTATAATAATGCATGTAATATAATTACAACATCTAATATCTTGGAATTTATGATGTCAATATGGCTTATATAATTTTTTCGAGTTATATTTTTATTTGTAGACTAATTTTAAAAATTTGTGAGACCCTACAATTTTGGTACAAGGTTGAGAAAAATTACATGTTTCTTTATGTTATATAACTACCGCAAAAAGTACTTTTAAAATTAAAATTCGAAGTTTCTTTATTTATATTGTATGATTGTGATTGTTAATTAATTCATTTTTTTTCATTACAAGGTGAGACTTCACTCTACTCGTGCAATTTTCCTACAATATTAATGTAACAATGCTAGTTACATAAATTTATCATTTGTTTGTCGCACTGCCTACATAAATATAAGTCACATCGTGATCTGTGTTTGTTTGTATGTATGTATGTATGTTTGTTTGTTTGTTACTCCTTGACGCTGTAACGGCTGGACGGATTTGGATGAAATTCAGTACACCAGGTTTGACCAGGAGTAAAATATAGGCTACTTTTTGTAGTCAGTGAAGTGTGATGGTCATAATACGGTGCCTGCCCAGGGTGATACTGTCAGCATGCAGCCCGTACTTCCGCGCGATGTTCACGGGCGAGCT
Source organism: Brenthis hecate (assembly GCA_951806755.1). Classification (NCBI taxonomy): domain Eukaryota; kingdom Metazoa; phylum Arthropoda; class Insecta; order Lepidoptera; family Nymphalidae; genus Brenthis; species Brenthis hecate. The sequence goes on along the minus strand of OX638268.1, from coordinate 7,301,461 downwards.
GGCGGAGTCGCGCGCCACCGAGGTGACGATACGCGACGTGGACGAGCACGCCATGGAGCAGCTCGTGGAGTTCTGCTACACCGCTCACATCGTGGTCGAGGAGAGCAATGTACAGGTGTGAAATGAAGTGAAATAAAATTGATTCAATTAGACTTAATATAAGCACTTTTGAATCGTCAATTTAATTTAAAGAGCGTTAGTGTAGTCAGTCCGTGAGGAAGCTACCACCGGCTCGGAAAGCAGTTCTGCTGAGAAGAGCCGGCGAGAAACTCAACAGTTGCTCTTTTAAATATCGAAGTTACATTTTATATGCACGTGTTCCAAATCAAATTATTTCATCAAATAGACATTTGTAAGCACATTGACATTTGAATTTTAGTTTTTGTTTTTTAATTTGAATGTCAGGCTTAGAAGTTAGTTCGATTGAAATGAACCCGAGGAAATCTCAACATTTTAAAAGTAATATTGTTGTTTACAATATTAGTATTTTGTGCTTATTTTATGTGAGTTTCTATTACAATTTTATTCACATTTATGCCTGCGAAATGTTCTGTGACAGAGTCCATACTATTGACTTGATTCAGATTTGAACTGTCCAAGTTTCTTTATTGAAATATATGTTCTCTTGCAGTCTATGCACCAATAGTTTACTTATATGTATTCCTAAACCGTATTGCAAATGTAGCGCAAAACATTGTTATGGTCGATAAAATTACACATAGTCATATTAATTGTAAACCTGACTAAATTAACAAAACTATTGACAGACGTATCTACTACTAGTTATTTTTATGTCGTAGTCTTTTCTAAATGCATAAAATAGATAAAGGCTAAGAGGCTGCAAATCTTGATAGTTTATTTTGATCATAATATACACTGAAACGAACAGAAAACGAAATATTACAACGCTGCATATATTAATCCGCCAGGCCCTACTCCCGGCAGCCTGCCTCCTGCAGCTGCAGGAGATCCAGGACGTGTGCTGCGAGTTCCTCAAGCGGCAGCTGGACTGCTCCAACTGCCTCGGCATCCGCGCCTTCGCCGACACACACTCCTGCCGGGAACTGCTCCGCATCGCCGATAAGTTCACACAGCAGAACTTTCCAGAGGTTTGCCGGATTATCAACTTATTTAATGTCATATTTAGTGTGAATTATCGTTAAGTCATACTAATCAGTAAAAATAACAAAGGTAAGGTAATTGGTATAGTACCATTCTACAATAGGTTGTAGGTCTAATTCAGGTCACAGTGTAAAATTAAAAAATATAACCCGTTTTAATTCATCGCATAATAACTTGCAGTCAAGTAAATACAATTTAGAATAAAATAGAATGATTTCTATTTTTATTTTGTACAGTATTTAGAATAATAATATAATATTTAAATAATAATCTATTTGTTTGTTTTTATTGTTAAACATATATGATGTGTTTAATTGAAACATAATGTTCAAAAAGAATTATAATATTATACATGCAATATCCCAAGTGTAGCAAGTGTGCGTGTGGTTGTGCAGGTGATGGAGAGCGAGGAGTTCCTGCTGCTGCCGGCGGCGCAGCTCATCGACATCGTGTCCTCGGACGAGCTCAACGTGCGCTCCGAGGAGCAGACTTTCCAGGCAGTCATGTCCTGGGTCAAGTACAACGTGGCCGAGCGCCGGCAGCACCTGGCGCAGGTGACCCTCCACGTCTGGGATAAATTATTATTCTTAATGCGACAGATATGTACAATTAAAAAAGATAGAAGGCTCTACAAATATAATTGTACGTTATATTTTTATATTTGGTCCTTCGAGTCGGATTAAATATCGTTATGATATGTATTTTTCTGTTAAGAATCGAGATAGATTATTTTCTTAAAAACATGTTATAGATAACGAATATTCCTTATCAAGCAATAAACAAATTGAGTTTATTTAATTATTTCTATATATTGCATTCCAGGTCCTCCAACACGTGCGCCTCCCCCTTCTCAGCCCTAAGTTCCTGGTGGGGACGGTCTCGTCAGAGCTGCTCATACGCTCAGACGACGCGTGTCGAGACTTACTAGACGAAGCTAAAAACTATCTGCTTTTGCCCCAAGAGAGGCCCCTCATGCAGGGCCCCAGAACGAGACCTAGGAAGCCCACCAGAAGAGGTATTTGTTTTTATTTTGACTTTAGTAATTTCCTTGTAGAGTCGCTCGAAAAGAATGATACGATGCTTTATAGTGCAATAGGATGTACGAGCTATGTCGATCTCATGATGTTCATTGGCATGGCGCGAGTTCCCCTAAGTCGGGTCGAAACAGTTACTGGGTTATTTGTTTTTTTCCTGTGTATGAAAACGCTATATCTGCATAAACACTCATTGCACTATAAAACGTCCCGCGCTATCGGCTGGCCTCACGGGAGGATGTGTGTCGCAGGCGAGGTGCTGTTCGCGGTGGGCGGCTGGTGCAGCGGCGACGCCATCGCGTCGGTGGAGCGCTTCGACCCGCAGACGGCGGAGTGGAAGATGGTGGCGCCCATGTCGAAGCGGCGCTGCGGCGTGGGCGTGGCCGTGCTGCACGAGCTGCTGTACGCCGTGGGCGGCCACGACGGCCAGAGCTACCTCAACAGCATCGAGCGCTACGACCCGCAGACCAACCAGTGGTGCGGCGCCGTGGCGCCCACCAGCTCGTGCCGCACCAGCGTGGGCGTGGCCGTGCTGGACGGCGCGCTGTACGCCGTGGGCGGCCAGGACGGCGTGCAGTGCCTCAACCACGTCGAGCGCTACGACCCCAAGGAGAACAGGTGGACCAAGGTGGGCTACCTCGCGTTTCGTTATGTTTATTTTTTGTTTGTATTTTTTGTAAGTTCTTATAAGAAAATATTTCATCATTGTGTACTTTGATATTGATATCATGACAAAAAAAAACTTTACATCTTAAATAATTTCAATTCTTGTGTGTGTATGTGACAAAAATTTAATTTATATTTCCGCCCCTCACACCGACCTCAAACAAAATAGTAAGCACTGAATGTACTTAGTAAAATCATAATATACATAAAAAGTCCCGTGATACTGTAAGGAAAGGAAACGATATATAATATATATATATGTGTATATATATATATATATATATATAATATATATATATATATATATATATATATACATACATACATATACATACATATATATATATATATATATATATATATATATATATATATTACTTCATAATTTTAAGTATTTTTATAAGTCGGTTAATTTTTTTTAAATTACTTTTTTATTTTTAATAATTTAATTATATAATATTGATTGGATTTATGTAAAATAAATTGTGTAATAATTTTCCAGGTGGCGGCGATGACGACGCGGCGGCTGGGCGTGGCCGTGGCGGTGCTGGGCGGGCACCTGTACGCCGTGGGCGGCTCCGATGGGCAATCGCCGCTCAACACGGTACGGGGGACGGGGTTTTTATTAAATAAAAGTATTTTTTTAAATAATTTGTTATTGGCTTGAAATAATTGGTTCGTCGATTTTAAATATTGTAGATTTTTTATTCCCTAAGAAAAACCTATTTTTTTTGGTTGTTTGAAGATGGTGTAAAGTCTGTGTAACAATAGTTAATATTTTATTGTAACTATAATACAGCTTTATTATTGTTTTATTTGTATAGTTTATATATAACGGTTTCATAATTCACTATATAGTTTCACATATTTGAGAGATATTCGGAAAAGACATAATTAATATCATAAATTAATACATAGGGTTTTTTACTTACTATGATAGGTCGCAAGTAACGTTATATTAAAACGAACTGTTCCAGCATTAATCAGCAAATTAATTCTTCATAATGTTTTTTCCTAAATAAATCGTTTAATCTGTATTATCTGCAATATCCAAGATGAGTAATATCAGTATGTGTAATACCCTAGACGTATGTATGTCGGGTTACGTGTAGAGCATAAACGCGCGCAGGTGGAGCGCTACGAGCCGCGCGCCAACAAGTGGACGCCGGTGGCGCCGATGTCGACGCGCCGCAAGCACCTCGGCTGCGCCGTGTTCGACGGGCAGATATACGCCGTGGGCGGCCGCGACGACTGCACCGAGCTCTCCTCCGCCGAGCGGTACCGCACCACACACCACACACTTGATACTCCACACACAAAACTACACTCTTCACTCCGTACACCACACAACACAACACAACACACTCCGCACACCACACACCATGTGGTGTTGTGTATCGCACATCATCATACCGTACATCAAACTACGCGCTAGATACTTGCTAACCACTTTTGGTATTTTATAAATAAATGTTATAAAATGTGACAATTATGCACCAATTGTTATACAAACATCATTACTCACGACCTTTCAATACACGTTGTCCAACAAATCTATTAATCGAGTTCACTTTTCAAGATGTTTGCTGATCATTGTACCTTGCAACTCGACACACGACCTTGTTACAGTAGTGACATCAGCATATTTTGCAATCTTTTTCAACTGGGTGAAAAATATTGACCAAGTAGACCAGATTGATCAAATGCCAATCTTAGTATAAAATTAGATTATTATTGGCAATGAAATAGCTTTAACTACGAGTGATATCTAGGAGTCTGTTTCGTTTATCGCATCCATCTATGAAAAAAGTACGAGATACACAACCAGCGACAAAAAATGTCCTCACCGAATGAGCGCTCATTTGAACATTTGACTGCGCTTTAAATTATTTTTGAAAGCAGCTTTAAGCATTGCATTTAAGGTTCAGGTTACATTGTTATCTGTTTATTTCAACTAGAATAATTACCTAAACACAATTGGTGACGGTTTTAAGAGAACTTTTGCAAAGGATTGTGTATCTAGTACTTTTTTTGATCGACGGTCGCATTCCATATGTTTATAGTCGATCAGATGCGTTTCTTTTTTTGAGTAATATTATTTTTGTAATAATGAATTAATATAAAGTATATCCGTTCGTGTGTCGCACAGGTACGAGCCGGCGACGGACTCGTGGTCGCCGGTGGTGGCGATGACGTCGCGGCGCAGCGGCGTGGGGCTCGCCGTCGTCAACGGGCAGCTCTACGCCGTCGGCGGCTTCGACGGCACCGCCTACCTCAAGTCCATAGAGGTGATGCCCGCACACACAAGTACATTGTACATGCACAGACGCAATAAAACATGCATATAAATTCATACTAATATTATAAATGATGATTGTGTGATGAGTGATTTTTTGTATGGATGTAGTTGGAGGGCTGGAGAGTGACATAGGCTACTTTTTACCGCGGAAAATCGTTTAATTTCCACGGGAAAACGCCTTATAATACAATCAAAAAAAAAATATGATCAGAATGACTTGAAACTTGGTATTAATGCTCTTCAATAAAATTAAATAAATACGTGTTTTAGCATTTTTCGAAATTCATCCTATAAGGGGTGCGTCACAAACTCACAAACTTTACCTCTTCATAATATTAGTATAGATTATAAAGAGCTAAAGTTTGTGAGCTTGTGACGTTGTAGGGGGTTCTTTTTTTTTTCTTTAATTCTCTATCTTTGGATCTACTGAACCGATTTAGATGAAATTTGATAAGAAGATAGTTTGATACCCTGAGAAAGACATAGGCTGCTTCTTATCCCGGAAATCATCCCTTAAGGGGATGAAAATGGGTATGAAAGTTTGTATGGGGAATCAAGCAAGGGACGAACCCGAGCGAAGCGAGGGTGAGTCGCTAGTATTAGTATAAATAAAGTATGTATCCGTACAAAGTGTATTTATGTTATCGCGTTCTCGGGCTGGTTTAACGATCTGATTGCTAGTTTTTTCAACTGAGCATTAATATGATGAATTATATTATATTTAATGAATTAATTAGCAATTTGATGTAATAATAATGTATTAAAAAAGTGTCACTCTTAGTTAATTTATTTATTTTTATAAATAATATGTGTGTCTGTATTTTAATCTTAATAACTTATTTCGTGCAGGTGTTCGACCCGGAATCAAACCAGTGGCGGCTGTGCGGCGCCATGAACTACCGGCGGCTGGGCGGCGGCGTGGGCGTCATGCGCGCGCCGCACCACGACAACCACTACATATGGTGACTACACACTTTCTTTACTTATTGATATGGACTGAGCAGTACTCATGAAATTGACCACTATCTCGAAAGAGAGGAAGCGAACGTGCGGCCAATACCCGTCTTTTATTCCAATTTGAATTTATAAATGGAATGTGAAAATATAATATTATTGAAAAAACTTAAAAAAAACCGACTTTCAGGCAGTAACATGTAAAAAAAACTAAACGGGGGGTTTCATTTAGAATAGATACCTAATCAGATATTTTTGAAGTTGGTGCCAGCCGACAATATTTTAAGATATGAATATCTAATAGGTAAATATGTGTTTTAGGTATCGAAATATATTAGATTTGCTTTGCATCGGCTGGCACTGACTTCGAAAATATCTGATTAGGTATCTATTCTCAATGAAAACCCCCGTTTAGATTTTTTTACATTTTAGTGCCTGAAAGTCGGTTTTTTAAGGTTTTTTGTCAATTTTTAGTAAAAATCCGCTTGACCGATTTCGATAAAATTTATATGGGACCACCTGGGAAGTATACCCTTTGAAATAAAAAAAAATATTTCCAAATCGGTTCAGGCGTCTTCGAGTAATCGGTGAACATACATAAAAAAAAAGATTCCGACGAATTGAGAACCTTCTCCTTTTTGGAAGTCGGTTAAAAATCATAATATTGTAATGGAATGTAAAATGGCTATAAATATCTATCTTCATAATCGTATTTCAATGAATACAGAAGACTTCTGGCCGCACATTCTTATTGTCTCTGTCGCTTCTCTGCCATTTTCAGCTGAAGGCTGGCAAAGAAACACTCAGTCCACTCTCTATGTCCCTTACAAGCAATTGTCACACTGTATAGGGTTGACTACAAAGTTACAAAAAAATAAAAAAAATAATTATTATTTAAAAGGATTGTCAATTAGTGCTATGAAAAAAACCAATATCGATTAACTTAATACTTTCTTAGATTTACGAGAATATTTGTCATTTTTTTAAGTTCTATATCTTTTTTTTATTTTCCGAGTTTTTCGCGGGTTTATTTTGATTTTTGGTAACCTAATCTTTTTGATTAAAACTATAATATTAAATCCCGTGATTATGTTTATTGTAAAACATTCGAAACGTTGAACCAGAATATTGAAAAAAAAAACAGCGAATAATTCGAAAAAAAGTTTTATCTAGTATATCGATTAAATTTTGAAAAAAAGATAAAATATCGATTAACCTAAGAAATTTTGATTGTTTATATTGCAGGAACCGCAAGGACTCGGTGGTGTAGCGCCGCGTCCCCCTATCAGGCTAAGTCGTTACTCATTTTATTTTATTGTTAATACTATATTATAATAATAATTGACTATTTATAAATAAATGAAAATACAAATTTAAGAATATAATATGTTTTTTATTTATTTGTTTAATTAATTATGGTGGATTTTCAAACAGATTAGTAATAAATTAATTATCTATGTAAAGTAAAATTGTAAATTTTGATATGATATGGTTGGATTTATTGCTATTATGATTGTAATATTTTGATAACGTGCGAAAATTATATAAAAAAACTACGGACCATATCGTCTTTGCTTTCTCCAATCTCCATATCCTGTGTTGTAAACTTTGTGCCTCAATCTAGAAATGTTTCATTTTTAGCTCTTTTAGACTACATGGATTTTAATAATCGATATCTCTAATAAAAAATGGACAGATATATAGGATATATAATATGTTATGACACTGTTATATAATATTATTTATAATGCTACCGACTCACCCTCGCTCGGTTCGGGTTCGTCCCTAGATACGTTTTAACGGTTAGTATAGATTTCTCAGAAATGAGATATTTTCATGCAGTAAAAAGTATCCTTTATGTTGACTCTGATAACCAGCTATTATCGTACCAAATTTCATCAAAATCTGTCCAGTGGTTTTCTCGTAATGCACTCCCAGATAGATAAACAAAAATTCTAAAAACTATAGATTCAGCCTCTGTACCAATAATAATAATGACTATTTCAATAAGATTTCCCAAAAAATATTTAATGTACAGATTCAACTCAGAATTTTATTATATGTATAGATTGATGTAATTTTTTATATTTTTGGTACCCTATTAGCTCAATATATATATTAGGTGGCAGGCGGAGGTGACGTAGCCTTGTCCACGAGAGTATCTTCTTCTTCCCCTTCATCTTCACCCTCCCCTACCCCTTCCACGTCGGCCTCCCCCTCCACCTCCCCCTCTCCCTCTCCAGAAGCACCTTCACCAGTAGCTTCAGGGTCGTCAATGACGTCCTGGTCAGTGATGCTGACGCTTTCTTCCATTGTGCCGTCTTTGTTCTCATGACGTTTTTGCTAAAAGAAATAATATATTAACAATAAAATATAATATAACTATGACGCAATATATTTGCGTCATTTTTGAGGCTTATTAACATCAATCAGTCAATCAGCAATATCAATTTATATATTACTGATTGACTGATTTTGATTGAATAGTTTGATTCTCATACTGCAAATATTGGCATATAAGTCACAGGTGCACGTTCCGATCTATCTGTGTTCTCTAACTCGCAAGAGATTGCGTGAAGATAAAGCAACAATAATATTGAATTAAAAAGAATGCTAGAATTAAAAAGAAATTGACAAAAACCTTCTTCTTCTTCTTGGATTTAGGTTTCGGTTTCGCCTCTGGCTCACTGTACCCTGGTGGAAAGAATCTCTCGCACTCCTCCATACCCTTTACATTGTCCTCGCTCACGTGCAGAGGCCCGAGGGTCATCAGCTCCTCTGGGGGTCCTTCTGGGGGTATGTCTTTAGGGTCCACCAAAGCTGGTTCCACTACACCTACCGCTATCATTAAAACTATGGTTTCGGAGCTGAAAATTGTAGATTACAAAATTTCCATCATTATTTGTCCATTTTTATATAATTACGTAAAGGCGTGATGAATTGATAATTTTTTTAACTTATGCAATAAAAAAAATATACGTGTTTTTTTTATTAAAAAGCAAATACTATTGACATACTAATCCTTCTCCACTCGGTCTTCATACTTCTCAATGGTTTTGCAAAGTAATTTTGGCTCGTCTATGTTGGCATCAGCAAAAAAACCATAGCGTAGAATTCTGTTCGCCAGCTTTGGAGATCCAGCTATAGTTAAAACCGCTCTGCGCTGCCACGCCCCGAAGACCATGGCGATGTGGGGCGGTTCTGAGGGTGCTGCGGGTTCCACTAGTCCTCCTACCATCTAAATATTGAAAATAATGATTCTGATAATATAAATCCAGAATCAATAATGTTCTAATAAGTTTCTTCACCCTTAGGGGTGAGATGAAGTTAAACTTACGCTATGCCTAATTTTCAATAACAAATGTCCATTTACACAAGATTCCTAAAATGTAAGGGAATATCCAAATTATTTTAGGTAACTTCTAACGAGAGTTTCATCTAACGGAGAAGCAAAAAAATAGTAATTAGTTTTAGGTTTTTCTTCTTGCCATCAAAAAGTTTATTTGTCTGCACATTAATACTATTAATTTAGAATAGAATACTTGTTATCTCTGTCTTTTGCCTTTGACTATTTATTAATATTTTTTACAAATATGGTATGGTATAAAAGAAATCTATAATGTGTTTTTATATTTTCACTTTAATGTAAAAAACGTCCAATGCCTTATAATACTTTGCCTATATTTACGTGCAAATAAAAGAAATACCTTAGGGAAGAGTAAGTCAAGTACAGACGCGCGCTGATGCCTATCAGCAGGTACAAATAAACCCGGAACGTCGTTGGCTTTTAGCTCTTCAGAAGGAATCTTTTTGGGATCTTCAACATCCAATCCTTCACCGAAGAGAGTTCGTCGTGCTATTTCTTAGAAAAAATAGTAAAAAATATTTTTTTAAAAAAAGGAATATAAATTCGTTACGTACGTTTATTTCATACTAGCAAGTTACAAGTACAAACGAACACTCATTTTCATTTATATAGATATACTAGCATTGCCCGCGGCTCCGCCCACGTTCAGGTGACCAAAAACCAAATTCTTAGGTTTTACATATTAGTATACTCTTATAATGCAGTTTTTGTATTTTTTTCAGAAATGAGATATTTTCCCGTGGTAAAAAGTATCCTATATGTTGACCCGGATAACCAGCTATCATCATACCAAATTTCATCAAAATCTGTCCAGTGGTTTTCTCGTGATGCGGTAACAGACAGACAGACAAAAATTCTAAAAACTACAGATTCGGACTCTATATCGATAATAATGTCTATTTCAATAAGATTTTCCAAAAAATATCTAATGTACAGATTCGTCTTAGTTACAATTTTCTTATATGTATAGACTAACTGCTAAAGATTTGTCATTAAAAAAATACTTACCGATAATATTCCCTTCTCTATCGGGTAATTTCTTAAGTAACAAGGCGAGTGACGGCCTTTCTATCAAAGCCGCTACTGCTTCTGGGTGATTAAAATTGGGGTCTTCCATAGCGAGAATCCTTGACCCTTGCTTACCCAAAACTAATGGGCACTTATCAGCGATTATAACACCTGTAATAAAATGATGTATTTTTTTAACATATTTAACTATTGTGTAATGGTTAATAATAGCTACTATTAGGTATTCTGTTTGTGTTATGGTGGTTTGGGCTGATTTTATTGGGGCTTACACTAAAGAATTTTGGTGTTCCCGCTGGGTATCTGGTTCCCGGTGGGCGTTGTGCCATGTAGGTTGCTCCGGATACTTCTCTGAATGGTTGATGTGGTCTGCCTTAACAGGTCTGCCGTTGGGGCGTCTTTGTTGAGTGCATAAGCGATCCTGCGACACTCCATTATGACTGGGGGAAGTTCCGTAAGGTTTTAGTGTATAGTGCTGGCCTTTCTAGCCGGTGAGTCCCACATAACCACATTTATGTATGTACATGTGATATGCGTATATGCTTTTCTTTGTATATAATAATATATTTGTTTTTAATAACATACCGTACGGTTCCAGTGCATCAGACACCTTCCTCAGATTCTTCTGTGCGTGAGGCATCATGAGTGCTGGACAGATGTCATTAAAGTGTATCTCCAATCGCTTGGCCCGCGCCTCGCGCCGCGCTGTCCGCGCTGACTCGGCCGCTGCTGCTTCTTTTTCACGTCGTTGTTGCTGCAGCTTCTCTTGAGCTAAAGCGACTTCCTGCAAAATAATACCTAATGTATTATAATGTAATCCTAGATGAGGCAGTGGTAGCCCAGCGGTAACGCGGACTTTTGGGAAATCGGGGAAAGCGGCTTTAAATCCCGGGCCTCGCGCCACTGATATTTTGATGTGCGAACCTTTTCTAACATGAATACCATTTGTCTTACGGTAAAGGAAAACATCGTAAGGTGTACCTGCACGTTTGAGATATCTAGCATGCTAGCTTGATTCCCATTGTAGTAAGGCCTATGCCCAACAGTAGGACGTGAGAAAAGAGCCCTAGATACCCTTTGTATTTGCAATATTAAGTTCTCAGAAGGACGGTGTTTTCCGACTTAATTCTCAAATATCATCGTACTGGTAGAATATTTTCGCAATTTGCTTATAAACTTTGGCCTTTGATGTTCTTAGAAAATCTCTCTTTCTATCAGTGAAAGCAATAATAAACTCAGCGTTACGACGGACTTTAATTTGTAATATGTAGTAATAGATATAAGAACATTAGCGGCTGGGCTTCGTTGGTGTGCTTTTTGTTAAATAAACATTTTCCAAAATTATATAATAAATTAATTAATTACTTGTTCGGGTGGAGTCAGTTCATGCGGCGCTCGCTTCGGCCGTTCTCGCTCACCTTTCTTCACCTGCTCCTCATTTTGAAGCTCCGCAACTATTGTACGAGCGAGGCGCGGAGCATCAGCTCCAAATACCACATTTATCAGTTGCCCGCCCTAGGAATAAATAATATACCTAAGTAGTAAGACTTATAATTTAAATTAATTTTTTTTGTTTTATTTTCGGCATCCTGCTGCAAGAGTAAATATCTTGAAATAGTATTTCCTGGTCACCAATTTGTTGCGTTCTTCTGTTTAGAATATTTTGAAATAAACGTGTAATATTAGGTGAATATGTGTTAAAAAAACTTGGCTTCAAACAAACGACCTTCTTCAATCTTCAGCGATAGAAATATGCAATCGATAGATAGAGTAACCTATAAGATACATATAGAATTCATTCCTTTTCAACTTATGTTTGGTCGATATCACCCACATTCTTTTCTAGTACAATGGGGTATACCTCGGGGTCTTACATATTATGTGCGATGTAGTATATACATATTATATACTCGTGCCTATGCCTATTTACATAATTTCTTATTATAAATTCTTTGCTGTAACGTTAGAATCAAGTAGTGGTTATTTTGTAATTATAATATCATCCTTTTAAAGACCTTGACGTAAAGAACACATTTTTTTAAATAAGGCAATAATGATAAATCTTTCTATGAAAATGCCTGAATTTAATTTTTAGTAGAGCATTGTGTACTATACAAGACCGGATCACGGGTGCAATTCTTGTGTGGTCCATGGGATGTTTTTAATTGATAACGTACTCGTAGAGTTCGTCGTGGCCTAAATAAAAATACAAGCTGTATTTTTTCTAACCACGACCCATTAAAATGTTTCACTATGAACAAACCTTTCGGTCAGTCAGTTTGCAATAGTCAACACGAAATAGAAATTATATGAAAATAACAGAAAAACCTTAGAACCAGTGTTAATTTTATTAAGGCTACTTTACAATAATTGGTAAAACTGATTAGCGTTAAAATTGAAATAGGAGCGATTTAAAATTTCAGCGGAATTTCTTCCGCTTTCAAAAGTATGTTCGTATACAAAGTTGAAAGGAATTAAGAATTGCTAATGACTTTACTTTCAGGGTCTTTTAAAATGGCGTGTTTATTGCAGCAGTGAGTGTTAAATAGTGACTTGATTTTATTTAGTAACATTAATACGTATGTATAAATTTTAATAAAATAAAATTTACAGTGTAATCAAAATTTATTTTAAAATATATCCGAAAATAACATTAAAAATTTAAGTAATAGTATAAAAAATGTTTTAAAGGACAAAAAAATCGAAAGTGCATAATACAAGACTTTCGCGATACCATTGATGATGACAAAGAGAGACAATAGCATTCCCAAGGAGGGTTGACGTCAGGCAGGCGCGAGGAGGCCGGTCGTAAAACTTTTGCCAAATCCTATCAGCAGTACAGAAGATGTACTGCGCCGACCTCAAGTGATTGGGAAATGGGCGGGGAGAAGAATACGATATGTATATACTTACACATAAAGTGTATGTTGGTTATAAAACCTAATCTCTTTAATTTAATGTAACAAATTAAATAAACTGCTTAGCGATTCACTCTCGCTTATCTCGGGCTCGTCCCTAGGTGACCGAAAAAGTAACTCAACGGCTTTTTTTTTCGACATGGTTAGGTTACAAATACATTTTTATCACAATAAAATAGCACTCGTTTGTAAAGTAGCTTCCTATAACGGAAAGAATTTTGAACATCGGATCAGAAGTTTCAGAGATTATTCCCTACAAACTTACAAACTTTACCTCTTTAATATAATAATTAATAATACAAAATGTATTTGTTTATTTGTCCGTCTACTTTTTTCTGTATAGAAACCGGACAGTGCAACAGTGTACTATATACCCTCATGTAAATTGTGTATCCCGTGGGATATAAAGTTATCAGGTTCATCCATAAGCCAAGGGAAGTGTGTTTTGTATAAAATTACCAAAACTATAGTTAAAACTTACAGCGATGAACATCCAAGTAGGCTCACTGCGGTTTCTAAATCTTTTCAGGCACTGTATTGTGTCCGCTTTTGCCTGAGAATTTAGAAACAATACTAAGCAAGTGATAAATTATATAGAACTATAATACAAAAAGTTAGTTGAAGCCATTTTTAATGGTTTAAATGAATATTTTTCTTTACTCTTACCACAGCAAGATGTAGGTTGTCGCCACCAATTTCCACTTTTATTTTCTTGAGGTTTCCAACCATGCCGATGCACGGTCCACACCACTCCGTGTAGACGTCGATAACTTGTAAAAGTTATGAATATATAGGCTTAAAGGTTATTGGTCGCAGAAAATTCTTAATTTTAAAACATTGTTATCTATATAAATTAATAACTTCTGATTCCTAATACCCAGACCAATATAAAGTTTGGGTGTGATTTTTTTCAAATTATCTCCTGGTGTTTTTATACTTGTTAATTTATTGTTTATTTCTAATTATTCGAAAACAGCTCTTGAAAACTTAGCCCATATGTAACTTAATATATGTATATTAAAGTTAGCTTAGCATAACTTCAAGCCTGACAATATAGATGGAGAGAAAATACCCTTTTATTTCGTTTTCCGCCGCTGTTAAGATTACTGAGAAGTTCCCAATAACTATACATATATAACTAAGTTCAGTAATCATGATTACTTAACTTTTATGTATGACTATTAATTTAACTATTAGAACTTAAAATATGAGCATGCTTACCCAGAAGCCCATCTCGCAAGAGAAACTTGTTCCAATCATCGTCAGTATTGAGCTCCGCCTGCAACTGTACTTGCGCGGCCTTCTTGCCTGCACCGGCCGCGGCGGCGGCGGCGGCGTTCGCGACCGCGCTCGTAATGGACATGGTGCCGAGTGCCGCGTGTGTGGATGTGATGGGATGGGAGGCATTGCAATGTTTAGAAAGGACATGTTTTTAATTTAAACATATTTCTAGGATTCGTGGAAAGTTAGATGATATTAGGTTTATGGAGAAGGGTTTTGTTTTCGTTCATATGATTGGTAGCGGGAAAAAAAGAAAAATACACTCCTTTCTTGCATTTTATACGATAAATGGATAGCAGGATTTTTTTATTAATTCCATATTTGTAATAAAAATTAGGAATTTGTGGACTAGGAACATGACACGAACACTCGGCAGTTATATGTATTTAAATTAAAAGTCATTCTAAATCTCTATCAAAATTATCTTCGTGCATTCTTTCTCTACCGATCTTATATACCTTTATTCTTGAACACTCAGACTTAGTCTGAACTCACCACTACGCTTACAACACGGTCTACGCGCTTAGCATTTATATATAACTACCACTATTGTCATGTACATACTACATACGTTTACACTTGCAATATCGTTATATTACATGATACACCAAAAATATATGTAACTACTGTTTCAGAAATTTTAATCGATCGATGAAAGAAATTTAATTCTATTTATGTCAAATTCCAGTTAGGTACAAATTTGTAATTATAGTTACATACATATATTACCAAAGTCCACTAGAATTACAATATATATCTTTTCAGCAGAACTGCTTTCCGAGCCGGTGGTAACTTCTTCACGCATGGACTGCACTGACTCTCTTTAAATTAAAATGACGATTAAAAAGTGCGTGTATAAATCTAATTGAATAAAATTTCATTTCAATTTCATTAATTTTATCCTTCCTCCTAGGTGCTATAAGGTACTCCAGGGACACTAATTTAGAGAGAGAGTTGAGAGAGCCTATTAAATTTTCACCAGAAATAAGTTTGCTGTTGAGATCCGAACTACCACCACGGCAAAGAGGCCGCCGTGTCGTTAATGGGACACCACAGCGGCTCTATGAACCGCGAGTTTTAAAATTTATTCTAGTAATATTTCGAAGATTCCCACATAAAACAACATAATTGTCTAGAGTAACTCATGAAGTATACCTACGTAAAAACAATTCTTATTTGTATATTTTTTGATTATTTATTTCATATTTTAATGTGAAATATATTTTAAGAAAAATCAGATACATCGGCAATTTATCTAAAAATTTATGTAAATATGAATATATTAAATGGTCTCCAGTTAGATTAGAGTCCTAAATGGAATAGATTTTAAGTTAAAAAAAACATTGTATTTTATCATTACTGGAAGATGACGTAATTTAATTAATTGCACGTAGTTACTATATCGGATGCATGGTCAAATATTTTTTCTATTTCCAATTTTTTATTTGGGACTTCTGCTAACTTCAAAGCTCTATCGTATAAGGCTCGCATGACTAGAAATCGAAAAACATAAGTTTTCTAACGTGAATCACGTTTTATTGGATCTATCATCGTGGGCTGCTTGAATTACTTATAAATGTAATTTAAGTGTGCCATTTATAAAGTTGTAGAAAATGAAAGCTCAAGTTATAATATAAAAAATTGCCTGTCTCTTTGTATCCTTATATCTCCGGAATGGGTCAACAAGTCGTTTATGAAAAAGTGTACTTGCTGGCAACTTGCGATTGGCATGATATTATTTTTGATATATAGTTTATGGGTTATAGTGTATTATTATTCTACTTTTGTTTTAATAAAATAGTTCTTGCGAGATAATTTTACTTAAAAAAATATAAATATTTTAGTTTTGTTTTACCGGAAAAAAAAGAAATGCATTCAAATTCTCTTCTTGCCAACCTTCTGCCAAACCTTGAAAGCTTCGTTATTACCGGTTGTTTTGTCATCTTCCTAGATGGAGCCCTATTTATATTATAATACATTTAATCGTAATGTTCATGTCCATATATCTTTTACATTTCCATTCTTCAACGATTGTAGATAATAATATTAAGTATTGTTGTTATGGATAGGCTTAAATAACTATTTTTTAATTTGGAATTATTATTAATTTGCAACACTTTTTCTTTTATAACATTAGAAAGCATTTTTAGCTAATATTATATAGAACTATTCTATGTCCTATCTAGTTAAAGACATTGTGTTTCAAAGTCATAGCCTGTTATTTTAAAATTGATGAAAAATATATTAATTTGCGGTGGTAAGACGTTATAATATTAAATGGGCAATTCTTGTATACCTATACATAAATTTATTTCACGTATCTCGGATACGGCTCTAAAGATTTGGATCAAATGTATTTACACATAGTTTTGCTTTAAATTTGTCTATGTAGGTGTTATTTTAAAAAAAAAAACGCAATTTAATTTTTAACAAATTTAAACGCTCAGCGTTTTTCGGTAAAGGCTATGTCTTTCGCCGAGCCGAGCAAACCTCTTCGGTACTTCGGCCGCCCAGGTACTATTAAATTATGTGTTAAATTAATATACTTTGTATACCTGTACAACCACCAATTTTTGATATGCTTATATAATATGAACAAAGATAGTTCCATTAATATTTTTTTGAATAGCGACATCTATGCTGGCTCTAGTCATATACCAGACAATCCGCTGGTTGATATAGGTGGCGTGTTTGTACTAACTGTACATGAAAAAAATTGCAGATGTCGCTGAAATATAAGAAACTACATAAAAGTAAATTAATTAATGAAAGTACAAAAATATAATAGTAGGATTGGTATTATAATACTACTAGCGACTCACTCTCGTTCCGCTCGGTTCGTCCCTCTCCTTAGATACGTTTTAACGGTTAGTATAGATTTCTCAGAGATATTTTCCCGCAGTAAAATGTATCCTATATGTTGACCCGGATAACCAGCTATCATCGTACCAAATTTCATCAAAATCTGTCCAGTGGTTTTCTCGTTAGCTTTTCCAGACAGACAGCCAATTAAACACAATTGGTGTCAGTTTCAAGAGAATTTTTGCATGGGATTGTGTCTTCTTCGATCGATGACTATAGATAACAACCAATTGTTTGAGAGTATTAAGAAATGTAAAATTTATTAGCTTTACAATAAATTTAAAATCAGTGACAGATTAGTAGCTGCTCGGTCAAGGTTCGACCGTAATTGCAACACCATATTAACAGTAATTTATCGAAATATGCAAATGCGTTTCGCGTTGTCAAATTAGTTCGAGTACAAACTATATATTATATTAGCCGTGCAGTTAAGGATGTAACTAGTAATTATACCTGTCAACACTAAAGCCGTGGCCAAACTCCAAACTGGCATCTAAATGTAAAGTTAGCTCAACTGACAAACTTTGAAGTTATTAACAAAAAAATTGAATTGAATTCAATAAAAGAAGTAAGTATGACAATATACATCGCTGGAGTCACGTGCCTCGTGTATCCCTCATGTCCCGCACGATCGCCTTGTGTAAAGGCCTTCATTAAACTTGAATAGATTAGTAGACTGTGGTATTACTATGACATATATCCCATTTTACAAAAACTATTCAAAAGATCTTCTACAAAATTATTTTCGTTGAGAATATTTGAAGACCTATAATTATCCCGGTTTTTTTCCAAAATTTTCCAAAAAAATGCTTCAATAATAATTAGAGGGGGAGAGGAGGTCAAAGAGTGTGATGTGGACAATGTTGCAGTCACTGAACAAAAGAATTGAATTTAACTCAGCAACTATTGGCTTGAACAAAAAAGTAACTTAAAAGAAACTACCTTAATTTGAAAGACCTATTTAGAGATCTTCATATATGTATTTATGAAAGCTTTGACTGTTGTTTTGTCACCGCTCAGTTACTACAGAATTGTCTAGCGTAGGGTTTCCCAAACTTTCTCCTGTTAAGCCTCCCTGGATTATTAAAATATTTTCATGACCCCTTTTACTTTTTTTTATTATAATAACACACGCATTATTTTAACGATTTTTATTTATTTTAATTTAAAGTCATACAAAATAAACTCTTTCTACTACCCTCTAGGAGAGCGTGCCCCCCTGGGAACTCCTGGTCACTCTAGCAGTTCACATGAGACACCTACCTACCTTTCATCAATGTACCTCCAATAGTTTTTGAATAAAATGGCTTTGACACATGAACCGACGGACAGATGAAAATGGTGAAATTATAAGGGTCCCGTTTTAAATAAGTACGGAATCTTAAAACTGTGTGAAATGATAATTTTAAATATTGTATGGAATCAGTTTATAAAATTAAATAATTTTTATTTATTATCAAGGTAATGGAATAAAAATAATAAATAATACTAAAGTATTAAAATATAGGTATCATTATTGATGGTATTCAAATAGAAGGTAACTACTTAATTTATCTGTTTTTATGGGTCTGAATTTTTGTGTTCTCTATTTTAATAAATTGGTAATACTTAATACTACATAAATAGGGAATACCACGTAAATTTCAGAAATGATTCTACCCCTAAGGGTGGAACATTTTCTTTAAAGTGAATAGGGAATATGCGTTATTTTTTTTTATACAATAGCTTAAATCGTTATATAATTGTAAAAAAATTCTAACTCAAAAAAAAAATTATAAATAAAATTAAAATATGCCGATACGAATACTATAAATGCCCGCCATTTCGCGCGCTTGGCGTGACATCACAGTATGATATATACAGAGAAATGACAACTCAATTTGTAGCGAATAAAATCGCTAATCTCTATTTGGTCTGACCAATAGCGTGCGTTTCAACTTCTTTGAATTTCCAACTAATATTTGCACTTTTTAATAATTATATTCTTATTTAAAAAGAAATTACATTAAAAATATTGATATAGGCTTCATTCAAACGGAATAAAGATTATAAAAAAAATATTTCACCTTTCTTTAAATCACACGCATATTCCCTATTTTTGAAATGTGATCATATATTTTTATTGATATAAAAATGAATTCATTATAATCAGTTTCACTTGTTTTGCTTTTTATAATATTCAATATCTATAAATAAAAATGAATCACCTAAATGTATGTACGTGCATAACTTCCAATCGACTGTACCAAATTGGAAAATATTTTTTTTTGGGTTTGTTATTGTCAGGAAGTTTTGTATAGAAGAAAATTAAAAGATTTTCATTTTTACCAAAATAAGTTTTTTAAATCTCATGATATGAAAAGTGAGTGAGTTAAATAGTTTTTATCCCGGAAATCATCCCTTAAGGGGGTGAGAACGTGGATGAAAGTTTGTATGGGGAAGCAAGCTAGGGACGAAACCGAACGAAGCGAGGGTGAGTCGCTAGTAGAATATAAAAAAACGTAGAACGGCATATGGCGGAGCTCGTAGCGTGAGCCCTTTCACAGGAAAATTACTTCAACATATATTTAGTTTGGTTGTCAAAAATATAATCATCATAAACTCATCCATCAGTATGATTTCGCGTGATTTAGCAGTTGGGAAGCGATCGCATTCTTTTGTGCTTTTTCTAATGTCAGCTTCGCATGCCAGCTCCCTACGCCTTGCCCGCTTCCTTTGTGCCTCGTAAATTATCCTTGATGAAATAAGTTGCCAACTTCTAAATGTCGGTAGGAATTCGCATGAAATTGTTAACGGGTATATATTTATAGATCAGATCCATGGCCAGTCATTATTGTAGAGGTTTTTGAGAATTTATTACAGAAAGTGGTGGAACATTTTTGATTCATGTTGCTGATAACCGAATGGAAAAGTTAGATTGAAACGTAATACCTCTGTTTAAAGTTTGGAAATTCAATTTTGTGTGAGATCACATGCATGGTATCGCAGATCCTCTGTTAGCACAGCGCTAAGGCCGGGTCGGGGACAATGATATCCTGCACCGATGCAAATATGAATGTTATCATTTTATTAAATATTTCGTCACTAGCTTTTATTATGCAATATGCATGTCGTCAATACATTGTATCATATTCTAGTCTATCTATACATATAATAAAATTATAACTAAGCCGAATCTATACATTAAATATTTTTTGGAAAATATTATTGAGATAAACATTATTATCGATACAGAGGCCGACTCTATAGTTTTTAGAATTTTTGTCTGTCTGTCTGTCCGTCTGTCCGTCTGTCCGTCTGTTACCGCATCACAGAAAAACCACTGGCGGGATTTTGATGAAATTTGGTATGGTGATAGTTGGTTATCCGGGTCAACATATTGGATACTTTTTACCCAGGGAAAAAATCTCATTTCTGAGAAAAAATACAAAAACTGCAATGTAACAGTATACTAATATGTAAAACCTAAGAATTTGGGTTTCGGTCATCTGAACGCGGGCGGAGCCGCGAACAATGCTAGTTTATAATAAAATTGAAGTATTTATAATAACTGTTTATTTAGTTAATATGAATCAATAATAACAAAGCGTTACTGTAATATTATATTTTATGAATGTTATTAATATTTAAACTGTTAAGCTCTGGGGCGGCTTATAGGTGATAAAATAACAATTCACCTATTCTGCCGAAAAAGGCTATTAAATCTCTACATACTCCCTTCTTGCAAGTGAAATCAGTGCTCGCTACAATGTTTACTCTAAAGGGCTGTGAGGATCATACCAAACGATATATTATGGCTTTTGGTTGATATGGTTTTTTTGGGAAAGTCTCTATGCAGACTGTGAACTATTTTCTGAGAGGAAAATCTATTTTATTCAGATGAACCTAACACTCGTTTAGCGATAGAGACTCATTAGCCCGCACCCGGCACCGATGCGATCAAAGCGAGGCCAGATCAAATATTACCACGACTAACAAACAAACATGTGTCGCTCCAACGGCATGGTTGTTGTGGATTACCTATCCACAGGAACGTAAACACGTTCGATAGGTACTGTAATAGGTCGTCGTGTTAAAGTATTTGGAACTTAGTATTTTATCGTCGTTTGGTTATTTTTACACTATTTTAACATAGATTAAGGTTTTTTTATATGTCTATGAAGCATCTTCTACGTAAATTATTTCCGGTACACGAACGCCTTGATTTCCGGCATATTTCTGCTTATGCTACACCTGCTGCTACATGGCGACACGATCATTCCAATACTAGGTACTTAATAATTATTATATTGTATTTAAATATTTTTCACATCTTTTTGATATATGCTGAATTATTGAACTAAATTTTTGGTTAATAAATAATTACTTTTCCAACAAAAAGGTAAGTTAACTTATGAATTACCAGTAGAAGATGCGGCTTCGCTCGCGTTAAAACTCGCTCTTATGGGAGGTATTGCGAAAAAGGCTAAAACACGTATTTAATTGATTGTATTGAAGAGGATTAATACCAAGTTTCAAGTAATTCTGATCATAATATTTTTGGGTTGTATTATAACGTGTTTTCCCGTGGGAATGAGATAATCTCCCGCGATAAAAAGTAGCCTGTGTCATTCTCCAGCCCTCCAACTATCTCCATAAAAAATCACGCCAATCCATCACTCTGTTCTGACGTGAAAGAAAGATAAAGAAACAAACAAAAAAGCAAACAAACAAACACACTTTCACATCAATTATAACATTAGTATGTAGTAAAATTGATATTTTTAAATATATAGGTAGGTATTTTATAAGGAACCGCCAACAAATACCCAATTAGCTACATATATTTGGAACTAAAACCCAAGACCTTCAGCATATGCAGCCGTCGTCGATATATATATATATATATATATATATATATATATGCACATTTTGTTAACAAATGTTACCAATACATTTATAATACTTTATCTGTTTCATCTCAATTCACTTATTTTTATCTTATTCAGCCCTTTTCTGTTGCGCATTGCGAGGGGGATCAGGCTATAGTATACGCTGACCAAGTGCGGGTTGGGTTGGCAGGTTTGCTCACGATATTTTTCTTCACCATTAGTCGAGTTAAAAACGATTTGCACATGAAAATATCAAAAATACGACACCAGGGATTTGAACCCCGCATCACGTGGCATTCCAAGCGAACTCGCTACCACTAGGCTACTACTGCCTCGTCTCACTTCACATTAATACTAAATTAAATAATAACAATACCGTATTCAACATGTAGAGCTAAAATAGTAAAAATATTTACAGAAGGCTTGAAGCGATCCCAGATGTTGTTCGACAAATACTCCCAAGATGTATTTACTTATCATTAAAGTGAATGTCAAAGTAGCTCGTTCATGCGAGAGTTCGTCTTTGAGCTATCGGCATCGGTTACGCGAAATTTGGTAAATATTATATGTATGAGTATTTTGGCTTTGAGGAAAGTGAAATTTCATGTGAGTAAAAACATCTATACATATAATAAAATTGTAACCAAGCCGAATCTGTACATTAAATTTTTTTTTTCGAAAATCTTATTGAAATAGACATTATTATCGATGCAGATTCTGTCTGTCTGTGACCGCATCACGGAAAAACCACTTTTGATGAAATTGGTATGATGATAGCTGGTTATCCGGGTTAACATATAGGAAACTTTTTACTGCGGGAAAATATCTCATCTCTGAGGTATCTATACTAAACGTTAAAACGTAAGTAGGGACGGACCCGAGTGGATCAAGGTTGAGTCGCTAGTATAATAATATAACCTATTAAGTGATTTACCCCGGTAGCCAATGTCACTAAGGCTTGCCATTTACGAGGGTAATATTGTAGTACAAGGAAAGTTACACTTTTTTCCATTACTGCCATAGTCCGGTTGTGGATGATGGCTCGAATAGAATTAAAGAAATAAGGCACAAAAAGCACGGTTTTAATTAATTCAGCCTACCCAATATGATCAGTAAATAGTTACTCGTAGCTCGCCAGTAATTAAGTATTACATATAAGAATTTTATATAAACAATTTTAATTAACAAATTATACGAGTATGTTCAACGTCATTATTGCATACGATTATTGCCTATATTGATGTAAAAAACTAACATCATGAAAATTAGATTTGTTTATTGAATGCTTATTCTGCTTAATACATTCCTTTATAAATGTGGAAAAACCTGCATCTAGTTTTTTATAAACAAAAATAATATTTGATAAAGGCCCACTTAAAAAACAAACAAATGAAAAATATTCATATTACAGGGAATAGAAGCTAGTCGTGCCCGGGGCTTGCATAATTAAAGCACGCATTTACCGGTAATGAGCTCCCCGGGATCTCGGGATTATAGTGCCGGGGACAATCCCCCGGTATTATTATAAAAAGCCGCTCTTGAAATATTAGCACCCCTTGAGTTATTTCATTATGAATTTATTTGACGACGCTACGCTTTATATACTTAATCTTATTGCAAATAGTACGGTTTCAGCATTTTATAGCAAAAAAGTAACTTAGTATTGATTATATTATTTTATAGGAATCAGATGTTTTTATGGCATATTAATAAACAAAAAAAAAAAAGGTTGGTACATTAACACACAGCACCATCTTGTTCCATGGTAAGCTACGAGGCTTGTGTTATGGATAATCAGATATTTGGTACACTGCACATACATAACTTTAAATACATACATAATATAAATATAAACACTCAAGACTGGAGTGCAAACATTCGTGCTCATCACACAAATGAATGCCCCCCATCGAGGCCCGAACCCGCGACCACTGGCGCAGCAAGTAAGGTCGCTACAAAATGAGCCAAACGTATCGTCAATAATCATGTCGACATCAATCGAGCAATAGTTCGAACCCTGAAAGGCGGTAAAAGTTACATATAATAAAGGGTTAAATAAAGATAAAAGATCCGTGATAGTATTACAAACGTATAGATTTAAATGTTGAGGATGTCCCTTCTTTACGCAGGAGTGGAGCGATATCGACGTGATCTTTGTATTGAGATCGTTTATGGTCTGGATACTGGTACATTAATATATTTGACATATTAATAAAACTATCTTTTCGGATTATTTCGCGGGTTAAATTTGATTTTTGGTTCCCCACGTTTCGAATGCTTTACAGCAATCATGGTCACGGGAGAGACTAAGGCTTTAGATGGTTTTGAAATCATTTTGTAAAATTGTAGGTAGGCACTGTCTGTAACAAGTATATAATATCTTTGAGACGTCTAAATTGATTGTGTAGAATGTGTACATATATATGTAGGTAATGGACCAAAACTGGTCGACGTAGCGAGGGCCGACCTCGGCACCACACCCAACATAAATAATAATAATATATATGTAGGTAACATTGTTTAATAAAGGTGGATAGTGAGAAACCGACTCACTAGCTCTCACTATCTTACCGCTACCGGCAGAAATGCGTCAAAATGAAATACTATCGAATCTATCGAGCGAAAACTATCAACAAAAAAATTTATAAAATCTTTTATAAAGCCATATTGATAATAATGTTTTTATAATTACAAGTATTTTTCAGTATTATAAAAAGTATGATTTTATATATTTTTCCTTAAACTTAAATTACTTGAAAGCTTTCAGTGGATTAAGATCTCTGTAGCAAGTGCCACGGTGCAGTATTGCATTCTTATCGGCACCTATCAGATAGCGAAGACTAATGTCATCAGCAAATACCAGCAAATGTGAAATTGATGCAATCTTAACGAGATCTTGTCGTAATTATTAAATTATTTGTTGCAGATATTGTTATATTATAGTATATTGTAACATATCTCGATAATACTTTCTCAGATTTAGATTTACGCGAATATTTGTCATTTAAATAAATAAAGCTATCTTTGAGAGACTGTTCTGTGATCATGCTATAAACCATTCGAAACGTCGGTAATCAAAAATCAAAATGAATCCGCTAAAAAACCCGAACGGGTAATATTATTTAAAGTACCAAATGATAGAAGTTATTTAAGAAAAAAAAACGATTTTCTAATCATATTAATAGAGACTGACTTAGAAAGATCTAGTACTAACTTCGATGCTCAATTCCCTATATAAAATTAACCTAACACGTTAAATAAGTTATGATTTGTTAATGAACACTCAACTCAATTTAACGGAATGATCTCAAAACATAAGTTAGCAAATTTCCATCCTCGTGTAACACGTTCATCCCAGCCAGCCGTAAACTTCCCAAACAACAGAGAGCGTCTACCGCCTACATCTACACTCCATTAATTCTCGCAAACATAATAAGTTACCGACGTGAGAGCCTCATCCTCGGGAACCAACCCTTCCGATTACACTAGATCTGGTTTCGTCACTTTGTTCTTCCACGAATATTTCCACTACAGTTCACTTACACTGCAAACTGGTTGTTACATATAATTTGTCACTAAACGTCCCCCGTTTATTTGTACTGCGTTGTCTGGCGGGCGGTTCTGTAATGATCTCAGACTGAGTAAACAGTTCGTGCTCTGTCGCTGTTAAAAAGTAATACTGATTTATTATCTTCCGCCCGCATACAAATGGTTAACAGTAAAATTTTAAGGCCAATTAAATAATGATTATATGCGAATTGCGTGGATAGCTTAAATGTTATTAGATATAAATGTTAAGAAGTGGCCATAGTAGCTGTTTTGTTTTTTTTTTATTTCTTATTATAATTTGCTATGACATGTGAAAGCAATGTTCTTATAAAAAAACAATGTACCTTTATATTGAATTCAAAATATATGAATCATGTTCATTATTTTTATCTGTACAGATAAATAAAAATGTAGTGTCTGTTTGTAAAGTCAAAATAACAGCTTTTTACTAAATAAATATGAAAGTATATTGGGACTATTATGAAAAAAAACAATTTTTAAAATTTTTGTCCGTTTGTCTTTCTGTCTGTTTGTTTCGGCTAATCTCCGAAATGGTTGGACTGATTTTGACGGGACTTTCACTAGCAGATATCCGATATTATAAAGAGTAACTTAGGCAACTTTTATTTTGGAAAAAGAATTAGGGTTGCGCTCAAAAAACTAAAACCCATGAAATGTATAAGTGAATAAAATCCGCGTACCTAGGGCCGCACCCGAGCGAAGTGAGGGTATGTCGTTAGTGTAATATAAATTTTTCAAATTTATCTATATTTTATATGTATGGAGATATAATATATGTAGATACAGAGCTTTCTCAAATATTCAGGCAAGTGTTGATCAGACTATAATTAAATTAATAATAATTAATTAATAATTTAGGATATTATATTTGAATGCAGTATAAGGTGCAGGTGAGGCCCGGGCCGCCCGCCGCCGCGCACTGTAGGGCGGGCTGTAGGGCGGGCGGCGCGGCAGGCACAATTAGGCGGTTACCGAACACGCGAGCCAGATCACGACGGCACGGAATTTCATATTAACTTCACCCTATTTTTAGGGTACCGTTTCATTCCTAGAAACATGTAAATCTAGTTTTTAAATCGTTAAAAAAGGACTTATGTACTAAGTACTACATAATAATGTATATTATGTACATATTTACGCACGAATCTTATATCATCCAAAGAGTTTCAACCTCATGAGCTATATCGATTAATGAAATAAAACGGGGTGTATTTGTCTTTGGTTTTATCTATAGCTTAGGTTTTCACCATACACGCGCTTCTACAAAAAATCACTTGTATACTAATTATTTATTTATTATTGCAAGGAGACAAACACAATGACCTTAAAATATTTTATAACGGTCCCGGTCTTGTATTAAGAAAATGGCAATAAAGGAAGCGGAAGAGATGCAACGAGGTAACCCCTTTCATCTGCTTATCGGATAGATTTATAAAACCCTCTTCAAATATTCAAAACATATGATTAATTTAAGTAATAAGTAAATATTATATAACTAGCGACTTACCTTCACTTTGCTCGGGTGCGTCTGTAGGTGCCTAAAATCAGCTTATGTGTACTAAATGTCATTCAAATCCGTTCAGCCATTTGAGCGTAAAAGGGTAACAAACGTACACAAACAGACACTCATACAAACTTTCGCTTTAATAATAGTAGTTCCATAGTGGAAGAGAATTTGTCAGAAGAAGAATTTATAAGAAGAATCCCTAATAAAGTTATATATTTTACTTGTGTCAGAGCCATTTGTGGGTGCTTATACTAGAGTCACAGTCAGCAAACCTGCACGTATTCACTTGCCAACCCGCAGTTCTGTGGGAACAGCGGATTGAACTTGGCTCCGTTGAATACTAACCTGGGTTTGTTGTTGAAAAATATCGGGTATTCGATGAAAAATCCTACATTGAACAAAATTTGAGAAATATATTCTATGGCATTTCTGAACTATATCTTTTATTTTTGTAGGTAGATGACTATTGTGGCAGTCTGGCACTAATTTTTATGTCGGGAATTGCGGTTTCGATTCATGTATAGAGCTTATATTTTCTGGTTAAGACAAGGTGTGTTTTTACTACTGGATATATGTATGTATGTACCTAATATGTATGTATGTATATAAAAGAGAGTCGATAAATATTCTGCCTACTAAAGAAACTGCCTAATGGCGAATAAAAATATCTACTATTTATGCTAGGTTTGATATTTGCATAGTTCATTTTAATTATGAAATTTAATACTCTGAATAACAAAATATGATTTGTGTTTTGTTAGTATGAAGTAAAATAAAATAACTAATATCTAATACATAAGCTATGTAAATTCAAGACGATGGCTGGCTTACGTCTAATTTGAATTTTAGACAGGTTTATCTATTTTTTTGAATGTGCTTTATATCTTTCCATTGTTATATCAGATTTCATGCAGGTTTCTTCGGAAGAGAGAAATAATAAGTAATAAATAAATATGTAGGGACATTAACACACAACACCATCTAGTTCCATGGTAAGCTACGAGGCTTGTGTTATGGATACTAGATAGTTGATACACTACACATATATAACTTTAAATACATACATATTATAAATATAAACTACCATGACTGGAGTAAAAACATTGGTGCTCATCAAACTAATGAATGACCCAGCGGGACTCGAATCCGCGATCGCTGGCACAGCAAGTACACTACAAACTGAGCCCAACGTGTCGCCTAATATCGTAAATAAACATCGTATATTATTTTAAATATTGTAGTTTTAATCTTATTTTAAGTAAATAATACTTTTTAACAGCTGTTTGTAGTATAAGTTCTATTTGATTAGTTAGAAATCAGTGTTTGCATTGATTATAAAAATTTTACCCATATCTTGTGATAACGATAGTGTAAAAACCGCACCTTAGCGTTTTTATCATGCCAAGCCTTTGAAGAAACTACTTTCTTGTAGAATAAGTATCAAATATCTTTATTCCTCCTATTTGACATGCAGTAAAATATTTATTTTTTCTTGCTTAAGAATATCTTTGTTTAATCTGTAAGGAATAGAACACGTGGATAAAATAAGTTTGTATCCCTTATTATTTTTCATGTGGCAGTGACAAATGCACAAACTATCATTTCTATAAGTCTTCTTGAACTGGCATTTCTAATCTATCGAATATCTATCAAATATTTGACATTTTAAATATAACTATCTTTTCGGATTCTTTCGCTGATTTACTTTGATTTTTGGTTCTCGACGTTTCGAATGCTTTACAGCAGTCATGGTCACGGGAGAAACTATGGTTATGGACGTCTCAAAGGCATTATATAGTTGTTACCGACAGCCTACCCACATTACCTAAATGTCGGGAACTAAATGTCTAAATGAATCCGCGGACAAATCTGGTAAGATAATTTTATTTAAAATTGCACGTCCTATAATTTTGTCTATAGTCAGGAGATCCTTACTCTTAACACCTAGCAGAAATGAAGCGAATACCTATATTTACAGATGCAGTATCTTTAAAATCACTGTGCCAGAATACTCATGCTAAAATTAGCCTGTAATTTGTTATATTGCATGTGTGCTTTGAGGAATGTAACTAAGTAGAGAACGAGGTACGAATAGTTTTCATCCAAGATACCTTGAATAAGAGCTGATAACAATCATAATATACAATTTCTAATCTAAGTAAGTATTTATACATATTTGTAGAAAGTTGCTATTATTATTGTCTTCTCGAGATACAAATATCTGTAGGCGAAACTGTGGACAAGATTTGGTTTCCTCTATTATATCCTGTCTGTTCGTCTCTTTGTTCACTTAAATTTTCAATTAACTGATTATGATGAAATTTAGTAAATTGTATGAAAAAATCGTATTGCTCATTACTCGTACAATGTAGAGGTTCGGCATTTCTATTTAAACTAATAAAAATCTTTATAGTAAATCTTTAAAACAGTTTAAGTAAAACTGGACACTGAAATTACGATATCGTAACATAATATCGAAGCAATAAAAAATTACTAGATACAATCATTTGTAGCTTGTACCAACAAAAAAAAACAATACACGTTGAATTTGCTTACAACTTTAGGGGACTCAAACTGGGATCCTGCGCTCGTCACCATCCGTCACCGCCAGAGATTAACCCTCATTCTTGACCTCCCCTCCACCCCTCACTCCTCACACTCCCCATCCCCTTGCCCCGCTCATCCCCCACCCCCGCGACAGGGGTGTAGGCTGGCACATTAATCACGGGTCAGGACACGGAACCAAATTACTATGTTTAGATGCATACTCGACGTAATGAAGTATTGTCGTAATCAACGGGTCTGCTGACTGATTCGATTGTCCCCAGACAGTGGACGTGGTTGGACATGGAAGCTGTTTACGTTCCCTCATCAAAAATCTTTTACTGATTGTTAAATTGTGTTTTAAATGTAAGAGAGACGTTGTTAAAAGTCTGTTATTCTTTGGTCCTCTTCAGTAGGAGGTTCATTATTTTCAGTTTATATATATAATATTATATATGTAAACTGATAATAATAAACCTCGAAAACGACTCCAACTATTTTCATGCAATTTAAAATACAGGGGGTTTCGGGGGCGAATACGCTTCGTGATCAAGCGGCTAAGGTGCAAGATCAACAATCACAGGTGTCCAGGTTCGAATCTCGGTCGCATACAAAGTTTTTACTTTTGTTTTTTTTTTAAAATATTTATTCAAGTTTTTAGTTTAAAAAAAAAAGAAAATTGAACTTTAGGTCAAAAACTCCGAGCGAAGCTCGGTGGTCCAGGTACTACTTGTATTATGTGTGTCTTCATATTGTAAGATTCGTCAATATCATATAAGTATAGGTCAAACATTTTGGCACAAGTAAAGTATTTTTTTATCAATAACTATTTTTTTAACGACATCATAATGTATGGCTGATATTTTAAGAGAGGTCGCGAATTCGATTTATGCATTGCTCGAATTTAGTATTATTGCACTAGTGCGATCACATAATAGCTATATAGCATAATATTAAGGGAAAAAATAATGCAATAAAAGGCGTTTATTAGTTTTTTTATATTTTATTTAAGTAATGAGTGATCAGAATCTTTATATATATTTCGTGTTATCGTTGATACAATTTATGTGAGCAATGACTGAATTATGTTTATTCATTATGTATAATCGATGTTTCGATCTAAATTCCACTATTGTTGTTTCACCAATAAACATCTATTTTTTTGTGATAAAAAAAATATGAATTGGACTGCAAGTGTGAAATTTTATTAAATGGCTTACAATTAAACTTTTTTATTTTATATACATACATATATTTTAATAGACGAGTATAAATAATATATCTGCTTAAATAGAAAATATTTTTGGCTAATGCTTATTAATAGTAATTACTACACTATTGTAGTATGAATATATAATACCTATGTATTCATTGTTGACAACACTTGTTGTTGCAGAACAAAATGAATGATTTCCCAATTGATATGAAATCCCTAAATAATACTATGTATTATATTAAGATTAAGCTAGGTATATATGTACAATAATAACATATTCAAATGAGTCACTAACCATCTTGTATCAGTCTTGTGTAGAAACAATGTCTTACAGACTTAAATTATACGAGATTAAAATAATGAAACTTATAATAGTACCTAATTATTATATAAAAGGTTTAATAATTATTTTATAATTTTGGTACACATGGTAACGCTTAGATACCAACCTAAACACATAATATATAGAAGAGGTAGAGTAGAGAGCTGCATTTGATAAATTTTTGAGATAAAAATACCTACTCAATGAAAATACTTCACTTAAAAGTTTACATGAACATTTCATAATATTATAATCTTTATTTAAAAAACAAAGTTAGTGTTCCAACGACTTTAAACAGAATGACACGACGAATGTTATCTGACTCTTCGTGATCCACACTGTGTGGGATGTTTATTTCGTCAAGAAGCGAAATTCGAAACTATAAGGAATAGCGAAAGCCAAAAATGTTGGTTGAAAAATCAGTTTCAATAAAACTTAAATTATCGTATTTTGGAATAAATAATTTTATGCACGGTAATCGAACCAACTGTTTTTTTAGTTATGTGTGTATAACACACATATAATTTGCTCAATATGAAAAATCGGCATCCAATACTCGTTTTTTCGTAACTGAGCTTTGTAGAAAGTCGTTAAGCTTTGTTCTTATTTTTACATGAAAATAGAATTTTTGAGTACATAATTCTTTAAATTTAAAAATATTTTCCCAAGCATGATTATAATTTATATCTAATTAACATTCAATAGTTACTACTTTCCACTCGTCAGTTTGTAATCAGCCAGTAATTTTACAGTACTGCACAATATGAATAATGTTTTTATATTTCGATATAACTGATAGAATTTTATAACGAACAAATATATGTATATATTACAGATTAATTAAAAATCTAAAATATTAGCCCTTTTAATTCTACATATTGTCGTGTAAAGCAAACAACTCTCTCTACAAAACATACATTTAAAGCTGTAGTCACATAGAGTGTGTAAAGGTAGCTTAAATTTTGTCTCAAGATCGACTGGATTAATTGAAAGCTTTGCTATAACTATAAATATTACTAATGCAATAAAACCCTAGAAAATACCCAATTAAATGTCTGGCCCTTCTCGAGCTGACGGACATACTAAAAACTAAGGATTATGGTTTATAGAGTTTAAGCTTTATTACATCCTAGATGAGCTTCAAATATATTTTTTCTAAAAATCTTTTAATGTTTCATGTTCATTCTGGTACAATTTTAAATTAGAATTAATAGTCTAGTTTAAAGTAGAATTAATAATCTAATTATGTGATTGAATAAGGTTGTAAGATATTTGATGCTGTATAATTTTTATGATTACTATTTTTCATCTAGGTGACGTTAGAGAGAAGAATCTCTCTAAATTATTTTTCGATACAATTCACTAATACAGAGCGGCGGCTGATTTAGGTAGCAAAATTAAAATATTAAAAGAATCACCAAACTATACTTTACTAATATCTACTTTCTTAGATTTAGCTTTTCTATTATTTTAAATAGAACTATCCTTTTGGTTTTTTTTGAAACGTCAGGAACCAAAAAATCTAAATAAATCCTCGCGAAAATTCGATAAGTTATTTATTTAAAATATACTTTATTAAATTAGAACTCTCCATGACATTCTCTAGCAAGTTCCTCTTATTGATGTGTATTGTATCTATAGATTATGAAGTATTTTTTCATCTTTGTTTATGTCATGATACTCTTCATAAAATATTGTTACTTTAATCTACGTCACCTATAATTATATCTTAATACTTAATAGATTTCGTCCCAAAAATTTTATAAATAAAGTTCCGAGTCTAACATTTCGTTATAGAGCTACGCGTATTGTATTGGTCATACAACTTAACACTGTAGTTCGCAGGCCAAGGACCTCTGCTTATCTCCTCACTGCAACAAACAATAATTTATAAATAAAATCGATGATAATAAGTAAGTAAAGTAAGGTCGAGGTGAATAATGGAATAAATAATAAAATATATTAGGTCATGTTTATAAGTCAACAGCGATAGCAGACCTTGCGAATATTGATTATTTTAAAAGTGGTGAATTGATCATAATTCATTAAGTTGTTGAGATTATTTTGTGAAAGTTACATACGTAGCCTGTAACATGCCTCAACAAATTGCAAACTCTAAGGAACTTCCCAACTCCTATTACTGATAAGATATGCTCAGAGAAGATTTTCTAAAAGTCAATAATGAAGCTTTGGCCCACCCGGAAATCGAACCCAGGATCTCCGAATCTACCGTACATGGCACTTACTACACCACGGTGGCTAAAAAAATAGTGCTATGACGACGACATTATACTTACGACTTTAAAAGCATGTCGTTCGCTTAAAGCTTTTAGTTGTTCTTATGAAATATTGTTTAGTATCAAATTTGTAGAGAATTTTATGCTCTACAATTTTTGTTATAACTTTAAGCACATTCTGACCTACGAACTTCTTACGTGGACATGATATTATTTGAGATTTTTGAGCTTGCATATAAAATGCCATAAAAACTTAAAAAATAAAATAGAAACTGACTTCCAGGGACTAAAAAGTAAAAAATAATTAAACGAGGGTTTTTATTCAGAATAGATACCCAATCAGATATTTTCGAAGTCGATGTACTTTAATTTGTATCGGCTAGCACCAACTTCGAAAATATCTGATTAGGTATCTATTCTAAATGAAAAGCCCCGTTTAGTTATTTTTTACTTTTTAGTGCCTGGAAGTTGGTTTTTTTTATTTATATTTTCCAATTTCTAGTGTAGACGTAATAAGCAGGTAATTTGTTTTTTTTTGGGACTATTAACACACAGCACCGTCTAGTTCCATGGTAAGCTACGAGGCCTGTGTTATGGATACCAGATAGTTGATACACTACACATATATAACTTTAAATACATACATATTTGTAAGAAAGTTTTTTAATAACATATTCGATTAAGCCATTTACTTAAAAATAATTTATTGTCGATTTTGTAAAAACCGCTCGACCGATTTCGATAAAATTTAAATGGAACTGAACCTGGGAAGTATAAAGTATAACCTTTGAAACAAAAAAAATATATTTCCAAATTGGTGTAGGCGTCTTCGAGTAATCGGTGAACATACATAAAAAAAAATCTGAGATTCAAAATTCCTTTACGAAGAAGTCAGTTGAAAACATATGTACAACATAATAGCTTATTATCTACTATTTCTAGGTTAAGCTATTTTACTGGACTATTGTTTTTTTATGTGTAATTGTTCCGTTTCTAAGGTTTCTCAATAAGTAGTTTATACAATGCAAAATTATTTGTTCAATAAACCTTATTTATAAATGTATAGACTACTAGCATTGCCCGCGGCTCCGCCTGCGTTCAGATGACCAAAAACCAAATTCTTAGGTTTTACATATTAGTATACTATTACTTTGCAGTTTTTGTATTTTTTCTCAAAAATGAGACATTTTCTCGTGGTAAAAAGTACCCTATATGTTGACCCGGATAATCAGCTACTATCATACCAAATTTCATCAAAATCATTCCAGTGGTCTTTCCGTGATGCGGTAACAGGCAGACAGACAGACAAAAATTCCTAAAAACTATAGATTCCGCCTCTGTATCGATAATAATGTCTATTTCAATAAGATTGTCCAAAAAATATTTAATGTACAGATTCGGCTTAGTTACAATTTTATTATATGTATAGATAGACGAACTACCAAAAGGAAACATTGAAGCTACACCTCATTTATCAATGCTGATACGCTGCCACTGTGCTACTCATTCTGTTTCTCGCACTTATGTATAAATAATACTTATATAAAATATTAAATATATGTAATTTCCCGAAGCATTCTCGTCATTCTCTCATACATCTCCAGCCATGCACATCATTCATCAATACAGCTCTGCATACATCATTACTCCAATGAGTGAAATTGATTGCATATTTACTATAGAGAACATTTGTATAGATTTCTATTAAATATTATCATATATTAATTGTAGTTGATCGTTATTATACTAGTTACGGCCTTTATATCCATTTGATATGCAATAATATTATTAGCGACAGTTTGTGAGTGATGTTTGTTAATTTACGCTATATACTCTTTTTTAACGTTGGGTAAATCATTTACGCATAACCACCTACATATATACAGGTGGCTAAATGCGACTTATTGGCTAGAAAAGTCAGTAATACACACTAAAATCCAACGGAACCACCCCTGCCGTCCCAATGGCTGCCTGCCGAGACAGACCACAATAACCATAAGGATACTCCCACAGTCCACTCGGCTATCAGAAAAGTACCAGGACGCTATATATTCAGAGTTAACCTCGACGGAATTGAAACAAAGAAATAGAGGTGGCATTTTTGACTTAATATACGTGCCGAGCTGCCAAAACTAGTAAGTAAGGCAAAACCTATTATAAATGTGAAAGTTTGTGAGTATGTATGGATATTTGCTACTCTTTCACGCTAGAATGGCTGAACGGATCTGCATGAAATTTAGCATAGAGAAAGATTATAGTCTGGAATAGCTCATAGGCTACTTTTTATCCCGGAAAAATATAAGATTCCCGAGGGATAGATTTGTTTTTATATTTCTAGAGGTGAACCCGAGCGAAGCGAGGGCGAGCCCCTAGTATTGCATAAATATTTGCTTAGTTCCTGAATCACCTTTCGATTTTCTTATTTTATATATTTATTCTAACATAAACATTTATCCAAATATTAGACTAATATAATGCAAAGAGGATGACAAAAATGAAATTTCGATATTAAATTAATTAAATATTGTCGTCGTGTGCTGGCGGGGCAATTGTCGTGTCCCCGCTCGCGTTACCGAATGGCCCGAGCTGGTACCGACTGGCCCGTAATGAAAGTATATTAGTACACTGTGAGACGTATACGATACGATTATGATATTTTTCTATGGATAATTTATTTTATTGAGATAATGTCGTAATAAGATGCTGTATCTATAACGGGGGACTTCTTTAGAGATACTTAAATGCATACTTCATACTAGTCTTGAAAATTTTGTAACGTCAGAGGATTGATCTTTTTCATTCCTAGCACATATTTTTTCATTTTTATATAAAAACGATAAAATCTATACTAATATTATAAATGTGAAAGTTTGTAGTATGTATGGATGTTTGTTACTCTTTCACGCAAGAACAGCTGAACGGATCTAGATGAAATTTAGCACAGAGATAGATTATAGTACTTTTAATCCCGGAAAAATATACGGTTCCCGAGGGATTTGTTCTTGTTTTTCTATATTAATAGTCGCTAGTATTTTATAATTTACCTTATAATTTATGCATTTGCCATATTTGGGAGTACTTAGAATTGTTATTAGACCTAGAAAATTTGATTTTCTATTTCGTTTAAATGACTTAGTATGCGAGTTACAACTTCATTTTCCACTCAATTTTTAATTTCTGGCACATGTTAGTTATTCACTTTTTACTTTAATCGATTATGTGCAAATCTTTTAGTGTCAAAAGAATTTATTTACTAATCACATCAATAGAAAAACTAAGAAAACACTATTTAGAGTAAAATGGTCCAATAATATCATAACCGTGTCGCAGATTGTAAAAAATGTGTGTTAAAAGCGAATCACTTTTGTTCTGTAATAATTTAACATTGCAAACTAGCTTAGCTCCTAATCGACCGGCAAATGCGAACTAATAAGTATTTTTCCTATAGTAACATAAATTTCCAGTTAAATTACAGCGAAAAAAATGGCTAATTATATTTGAAAATGGCTATTTATTGATATTGCTTACAACGTGGGAGATCATGGATTCTATTTCCGTTAATGCTTATGTAAATACATTTATTTTTTACATGTAGCTCTTTTTAACGTCTCACTGCCGGACACGGGCCGTCCTTAAATAGCCATAGTCTACCATGGTAACTAAGTGCGGGGTAGATTTTACATGTCCTTCGAAAACTGCTGAGTTACCTCACACATACAAGTTTCTTTATGATGTTTTCCTTTACCGTAAAACAACATCATTCCAAATTCATTTGCTAAAATTACATCTTCAAATTCCCCAAATTATCATATATATTTAATGTAAAAATAATTATTGTAGATATTGAGGTATCATCTATTGTATTTTGTGCAATAATAACATCAATACAGTCAAATAAGGTACGATCAGTATCATGTCCAGTAAGCAGTAGCTTATCCGGTACGAGCTCGTTTGGTACGAGGCCAGCGCGTAATGCCCCGTACAGTTTCAATAGAGTTTAACCCATTGATTACAAGTAATATAATAAATAGATTCACAAGTTATGGTAATTTGTTTGCCAAAGTAGCACTTTGGCGCAGTGTATAGAAAAAGCTGTAGATTTATTTCCGATTAGTTTCGCTAAATGTGAAAGCGCAAACATTCATTTTATGGATATACTAGCAGAACCCGCGACTTTGCTCGCGCTAAAACTACAAATAAAAAACTAAAAAAGTAGGTTTCATACAAACTTTCATCCGCTTTTTTACGCCCTAATAAGATGAATTTTGAAAAATGTTGAAACACGTATTTAATTAATTGTATTCAAGAGTAATGATACCAAGTTTCAAGTAATTCTGTTCATAAATAATTTTTTGCATTGTATTATAACGTGTTTTCCCGTGGAAAGAGATGATCTCCCGCGGTAAAAAGTAGCCTATGTCACTCTCCAGCCCTCCAACTATCTCCACATAAAAAATAACGGCAAACTGCCAAGCCGTTTTGCCGTGAAAGAAAGATAAACAAACAAACACACTTTCACACTTATAATATTAGTACGGATTAGCTGTCGCAGAGTGTGAGTGTCTAACATATCGTATGGTAAAGAAATTTTTAAATTGCAGATATTTTTGTCTTTTTTTTTCTAAAAAAATGGTACTAAAAACCACTACCCTGACTAATTGCATCAAATCCTATGACAAGTTTGCAATAGACTAAACTATAGATACGTAAAAATTATAATATACTCCAAATAAGCATATACAAAAACCTTTATTTGTTTTTGTAATTGTTAATACAAATCAAGATGTCGGTCCTTTCTCAGTTACTTATCTTGTTTGCAGATCTTTGTTTCACTTAAACGTTAAGTAAAATTTTATGTCGGTCGCCCCTCGGTCTTTCAATCTCATTTTATTTTGCCATGATTTTATCTTATTTGCCTTGTATTTTTTGAACAGATTTGAACAATGAACATGAAATTGTTTTCGGTACCCTTATAAAGTTTTTATTTCATTAAAATTTGGTTATTATAGAATTCCTAAATATTTGTAATGATATAATAGAAGAAAAATCGGTCAATTGCGAGTGGAGTGTGCGTGACAAATATTTTATACCATCTGAATTTGAAAAATTTAATATGAGTCTGACTTGGGTTTAGTAAATTTATTAATTTCTGTACTTAACTCCTCCAGGTAAATTTCTAAGAAATTAATTAAATTTCTAAGAAATTAATTGTTAACTGTAACACCGGTGTGCCCGCGGTCGTTGCGGGATTAAAAGCTGTAGTCACACAAATTTTGACGCTTGCATGTTTTATGGATTTTGCGATAGAGCAAAGACATACATAAAACTGAAAAAACAAGGTCCTTGTTTGGAGAGCTCCTTATTTTCAATATTTTCAATCCAATCATCTCATAAGCCACAAATACCAATCTCAGTGAGAATGGCAATTTAAACAGATGATAATATTGTAGTATGTAAATATATCAATTCAATCATTCATTTTGGCCCGACACGGTCAACATTATATGTATGTAAATAAAGCATGACCATATTCTATCGTTTTACCTGAATTAAACGATATAATTTCTATCAGGATGCCGTCTTCCGATAGCAAATGGCCAGGCCCTGGTGCGTTCCGCCGCCTTGACGTCCCCGCGGAGTAGTGCTACGACGTCGTCTAGATACCGCAGCGCCCGCGACTCCGCGGTGAGCGCGCGCGCAGCCGCCGCGCAGCGACAGGCGCGTGCGCATTGTGCCTGGAAACATTGCATATTATTTATAAATAATATATACTTCTAATAATTATGACAAAGAATATTTGCGGTTGATTATGTACATACTAATTAGAGATACTACAATGTTGCATTCACCTTCTTCGTAAAGATATGTACTTTGACAACAATGTGAGACGGTCTCCTCAATAATAACGAATATACTAAATAATTATCCTATTATCATACCTATTGATCGATAAGCTTCATAATGATTATATGTAAAAAATTAAATATGTCTATATATTTATTTTTATGATTGTTCCACACGCTCCTTTTATAATAATAATTACCAAATTAAAAATGTTTTTGCTGTATTTAATACTAGATGATATTTACTTACAAAAGGTTAACAACGTCAGATGTTTTGTTTTAGCAAAAAAAAAACTACGAGAACAGATAATATATACAACATATAATTACTATCCAGGATTTGATTGAGATTAATAATTACAGTTTAATGACATAATATTGCCTCAATCCAAATGAAATTGGTTTGAGATTTCAAAGACCTGCCAGCATCATAGTTTACCCTAATTGATGTATGAAAAAATCTAATTATAGTTGAATTATCAAATTTTGAAACATTAGACATATCTGTTTTAAGTTCATGGAATCATTTAAATGCTAGAAACTTCCATTTGGTTAAAGTTACTTAATTATACTAGTATTTTTGGTAAATTCCATTTGCTATAAATCAGTTGGGATAATTGAGTTTATTCATGAACTAATATTTTTTAACCACTTTTTTTGATATAATTTTGTTTTTTTTTTCGTTTATAGAATTTTAGTTAAGATGATTAAATTATTATAATAATCTCATCGTCTAATCATCGTATAAGATAAGATTTTTTTTAAATAACAACTAATTTTATTTCAGTCGCTACTTCTACTTAAATTTTAGTAATGAGGTCTATTAATTGAGTATTGTAGCAATAATTAAAAAATCACGATAAACATCATTATATCGTCGCTAAACTTAACAGGACTCTCCATTCTAAACACTCCACATGTGACATCACTATTACGAGTTTTCGTTTAACTAAACAATTGAGTCAAGAGCCATTAGTGTTAATTGTCATTATTAAATGAAGTCATGTCAATTGTAATAAGTTCTAGAAAAATAACATTTATAAACAATCAGTTTACCTACATACCTACTACTAAGTTAATTATATGTTATGTTACAAAATATTTAATTATAGGTATATATGAATTTGTTTTTATATTATGTTTTTTTTATTAGTATATAATTTTGTTGTTTTTTCAATTAAATTCATTCATTCATATATATATATATATATATATATATATATATATATATATATATATATATATATATATATATATATATATATATATAAGTCTAATAGTCTATAAGTCTATAAGTCTATAAGTCTATATAGAGATATAGAGAGAGAGAGAGAATAGAGAGAATAAGACTATAAGTCGGGATTTTTAAGAACCGGCAAAAATTAAACTTATGTGTTGCTCTGAAATACAAAGATTTATTGTAAGCGAAAGTTTACAACAAGAAATAACCTATTATACACTATAAATAAGTTTTGAAACACAAATTACTATCTTACCTGAAATACAAAGAAACGACATTAAAAGTTATTGCCAGGTTTTGTCGAATCCTTTTTACAAATAAAATTATTAATTTTTTACAATTTCACATTTAAAAATGTTTACACTATGACACTCATCTGTCTGACAGCGCCTCAATTCAAATTTAATATAAAGAATTTAGAATAGTAACATATTAAAGAGATCTTATTTTAACATATTAAAGAGATCTTATTTCTTTACATCTCCCCCCCTAGGCCAGAAAATTTCCTCCGAAATTTTCGCTAAATTATAGTTTTCTTAATAGGAGTTACATATCGAATTTCTTCTTATGTCGGAACAGGAATGAGTTTCGTAATGTGGAAGAGATTCGACTCCAATTTCTTATGACCTGTATTAATTTTGTATATTGAATGTGATATTTTTTCTTCAATTTTAAAAGGACCAATCCTCAACTCGTCTAATTTTTTCCTATTTAGTTTGTGCCCATTTTCAATGTATACCATATCACCTGTATTAAAATTATGATGTGTTCTATTTTTATCAACTATCATTTTGTTATATTCATGTGACTTAATGGATTTTTTCAAATGCTATCTTCCTATTTTTAATCCATTCATCTGCTGCTTTTTTAAGTTTTAGTTCATTTGGTATAAATGACACATCTGTACCATCCATCAGATATCTTGGTGCGAAGCCAGTAGTTGTATGTTCAGTGTCATTATATCTATCCACGCAGTTATGGGCAATAGTTGTCCATGCTGTTGTATTTGGTTTCTCATTTATTTTGCATCTAATTTTATTTATAAGTGTTTGGTTCAGTCTTTCGTTTAAACCATTTGAAAATGGCGAATTTACTGCAGTGAAAACTAGCGTAATTGATTTTTCATTTAAAAAGTCTTTAAATTCTTTTGAGTTTATTCCTGGATATTGGTCAGTGAGAATCATGCCAATTTCATTACAATTTGTTACATTATTTATTAGTTTTTATAAAGTCCTTTGCACTTTGTGTCTTCGAAGTTTTTATGTATGCATATCGTGTGAAATGATCCACTAAAAGGTGTAGATATCTTTTTGTTGATCGAGAGCCTCCAAAACCTCCAATCGTATCTATTGAAACAATTTCTAATGGTTTCGAGGCGGGACCTAAGTGTGACATTAAACCACACTTAACTTGTCCTCTTGTCTTATTCTTTATACATATTTCACACTTTTTGCAAAGGTCATTAATGTTTCTTGTTAAATTCTTTGCTGTATAAAATTTTCCTATTTTATTTTGCATTTGTTTTATACCTATGTGACACATGTTTTCATGTATTTGCTTTATAAGTTTTTATACTGAATTCTTCTGTCAGTATGATTTTTTCCTGTTTTTTTACTCTCTTATAATAAATTTTGTGTCTATGTATTAAATTATTCTTATATTTTTGTATATCCTCATTTTTTTCTTGATCTGTTACTATGTCATCCAATGTTATTAAATTAACTATTTTTAATTGTTCATCTATATCTTTATTTGCTTCCAATACTGGATTTCTGCTTAAACAATCTGCCTCTAAATTTACCCTTCCTGGAGCATATTTAATTTTAAAGTCATATTGTGATAGATAGTATACTAATTCTCCCAATTCTTCATCTGTTCTAGACTTAATATTTAAATTCTCCAATGGTTGTGGTCTGAATATACTGTGAAAGATTTACCTATTAGCCAATATTGCCAGTATCTTATTGCTTCTTTAATGGCTAAGCATTCTAAGTATATAGCCTTTTTTTTCTTTTGGACTTCATTTAGTTTTTTTGAGAAATATGCTACTGGCTTTTCTTTTCCGTTCGGCTGTATTTGCTTTAACACCGCTCCAATACCTTCTAATGATGCATCTGTGTATATATTTATAGGCAAGTCTTGATCAAAAATTTCTAAGATTGGTTGTGAGCATAGTAGTTTTTTGATCTTTTCAAAAGAATCTTGACATTCAGTTGACCAAATGAATTTTTGATTTTTTCTAAGTAAATTATGAAGTGTTTCTAACATAATTGAGCTTTTCGGTATGTATTCACGGTAGAAATTTATTTTTCCCAGAAGTTGCCTGATATTTTTCTGAGATTTTGGTATTGGGAAATCTCTTATTGAAATTAAATTATCCCTCACTGGTCGAACTGTATTATTCTGTATTATATGCCCGAGATATTTTACAGAATCTGAAGCAAATGTACATTTTGTGAACTTTAGTCTGAAACCTTCTTTTTTGATCGCCTCCAGCAGCTGGGATAAGTGGTTTATGTGTTCGGTATAAGACTTGGAGAATACCAGAATGCCATCTATGAAATTAACGGTAAAATCAGTTAGTTTATACTTTCTTAGTATGTTACTCAATATCCTTTGGAATATTGCTGGAGAGGTCTTCAAACCAAATGGTAAGCATGTCCATTGGAAATGTCCTTCCTGTGTCACAAAAGCAGTTTTTTTTCTATCTTCGATTCGCAGAGGAATAGACCAGAATGCAGAGTTTATATCTAACGTTGAAAAATACTTACAGTTTCTTGTTTTTGTCACCAAGTCTCCAATCAACGGAAATGGTTGAGCCTGCGGTACCACTATTTTATTTAAATCTCTGAAGTCAATACACAATCTTGTTTTTCTATTATCTTCTTTTTTAAAAGCTAGGGTTACCGGTGCAGCGAACGGACTGTATGATTCCTCTATAAGGTTTCTTTCAAGTAATCTTCCTACTTGCTCTTCTATTTCTATCTTATCTTCTATGGAACATCTGTAAGGTCTTTTACAACAGTATTTGTCTACGAGCAGATCAATGCGTGCTTCATAGTCCCTTACTGTTCCAATATCATATTTATCCTTTGCAAAGCTTGATTTATATTTATCAATCAATTTATTTATTTCAGATTTTTGCTGACTATTTAAATTACTCAGATCCATTATAAATTCTTTTTCTTTTATGTGTTCATTAAAATTTATAAAATTCAAGTTTTTTTATTTTCAACTTCATTCGAGTTGTTTTTCCTGTAATAGTTTCTGGTTCTAGAGTTTTCTTCTATTTTTTGTGTGATTTTCAGATGTTCGTCCTGAATCAAATTAAACTCTTTTATCATATCAAGTCCAATTAGAAAATCATATTTAAATTCTTCTCCATCTACAATATAAACATCTATTTTTTTTTCTATATCAAAAATTTTTATTTGCATTGTTGTCAAACCTCTTGGCCTTTTAAACACCATTAATTGTTATTAAATTTGCGTTGTTATAATCATTTTTTTCTTTTTCTTTTAGTCTTAATAATTTAGAATTAATCAATGAAAACATTAGAGCCTGAATCGTAAATACCGAATATGTCTAATTTTCTTTCCAATGTTAGTTTGACTTTAATTAATGGTGTTATTATTCGTTTTTTTGTTCGTCATTGTTTAATTCAACATCTAATACGGAATTGTTTACATTCTTATTGTGGTTTCTCTTGCTCTCATAATCTCCAGTTTGCTTAAACCAGCATTTTTCTTCCGAGTGGAAACGGTT
Source organism: Brenthis hecate (assembly GCA_951806755.1). NCBI lineage: Eukaryota > Metazoa > Arthropoda > Insecta > Lepidoptera > Nymphalidae > Brenthis > Brenthis hecate. The sequence continues at coordinate 7,256,817 of OX638268.1, read as the reverse complement.
ACCTTTATTTAATTTTTCACAAATTTTGCAAGCTTGAATTTTATCAAATTTTCCTTTATTATCAAAGGTGTTTCTTTGGAATTTATTATAATTATTTTTATTTATTGTATGCTCATGCTTACCAATTTCGTGGTAAAGGTTTGCGGTGGAAGTTATTGATCCCTTATCCACCTTGTATATTATATAATCTGGTAGACCCATTACAATAAGATTTTATCATTGTTTGTGTGTCAATTTCTTTATTTACCTCTAGTAACAGTCTTTCCTTTTTCGTGGCGTATTCCAGTAATGAACCTCCTTGGAATTTAAATGTAAATGCATATCTAACTTGTGACCAACCTTTATTTCCGTATGTTTCGCAAAAATTATTTTTCCATGTTGTCCATTCTGAGTTTACGGTAAATTTTATTAACATACTAGTGTACCAATCTAAGCAATGTTTTTCTAGTAAATGCTTTAAAATCTCAATTTTTTCTGCATCCATTAGTATCTCGAAACGAGTACACTCATTCTCAAATTCATTAATCCATTGGTCAACATTTGATGTTTTTCCTGAAAATTTCTCTAGTAAAAATCTTTCTGCTATTTTTCCTAGGTTCATCTTTCCAGTTTCTGTGCAATTATTATTATTCGAATGTTTGCTTTCATCTGTAACTTCTTCTAGGTATTGATCGCCAAATTGTAAATTTTCACCTTCATCTAAGTAGATTTGTCTCAATTCCTGAGTTAATGGGATCCATAGTTTTCGTGTCTGATGTCTTTTTTTTAGCGAATTTTTGATTTTCGTAAAAACGTCTGAAGTCGTTATCTTAGTGTGCTTACTAGCAGGTTTTAGATCATCCGGAATATCAAATATACATCCATCGGGTGTCCTCGATTGAAGTTATGCAGATCACATTTGTTTTTCCATCAGTTGCTGCTAACACAGCAAATGTAAATCTTAATTTTTCCATATTATTTTTTTGACTATTAATGTCGTTTTATAAGACTATAAGTCGGGATTTTTAAGAACCGGCAAAAATTAAACTTATGTGTTGCTCTGAAATACAAAGATTTATTGTAAGCGAAAGTTTACAACAAGAAATAACCTATTATACACTATAAATAAGTTTTGAAACACAAATTACTATCTTACCTGAAATACAAAGAAACGACATTAAAAGTTATTGCCAGGTTTTGTCGAATCCTTTTTACAAATAAAATTATTAATTTTTTACAATTTCACATTTAAAAATGTTTACACTATGACACTCATCTGTCTGACAGCGCCTCAATTCAAATTTAATATAAAGAATTTAGAATAGTAACATATTAAAGAGATCTTATTTTAACATATTAAAGAGATCTTATTTCTTTACATATATATCTTATATATTTAAACGAGCTATTCTTGTATATATATATATATGTATATATATCAATATATAATTTGAATCTCGGAAACGGCTCCAACGATTTTCATGAAATTTAGCACGTAGGAGGTTTCGGGGGCGATAAATCGATCTAGATTAGTCTTATTTCTGGGAAAACGCGAGTTTTCGAATTTTCATGCGATTTTCTTTTGCATTTTTACAATTTTTGCATTGTCACTTCTGGTGGGTGGGTGGCGCCACTGTGCAACTGTCAACATCGTGTCCGTATTTACATCAAGTTTAAAAATATTTAAGTGGAAATAATCTAAAGAAAAATAGAATACATTTTTACAAATAAATCGATAAAACCTATAGGCAATATGTAAACATCACCAAGTCTTGATGTGTTGAAGAACAAATGAGCTTTTAAAAATTCACCTACCAAACAAATACAAAAGTGACAAACATAACTTAAAGATACTATCAGTGCAAAACCATCTTTTCTGTGTGATGACAATAAAACAAAATAATTTGTGAAGTGAAAGCGTCAAATATTAAAACATAAGTTTATAACCTCAAAAACTAATACTCGGTATAAAATTGCAATTCAACTAGGTGTAATTGGTGCTCTTTTTCAATCAGCTTTTCTACTTCCAACTTCACACATAAGATGGAGGACATAAAAAAGTTGCTAATAAACATGCAACAAGAAATAAGACAGCAGAAAACAGAACTGTTAGAAATGAAAGAAGCCATTAAAAATAAATCAACAATAATGATTTAAACACTTAGAAATAAAAAAATTGAAGTTCTTGAGAAAAAAATCCAGGAACAAAGTACCTCAATAAATAATTTAGAAAGACATATTAGGCGCAAGAACTTGGTTATATTCAGAGTAGAATAAGGTGAAAAATCCTATCATAGAACTAGAGGAAAAAATAGTCTTAAACAAACGCAAGGAGTTACAAGCCCAACTGAAGATAAAGAAAAAGACCTAGGCAAAACGGCTTTCTTTAAATATGACAAACTAATTATTGTGGATAATAATAAGAACGCTTCTCGCCAATGCTCAAATAAAAGAAGTCTGCCTGTATCTCCAGAAACGCCTTACCTCAATTATAAACAAAAACTAACAAATAAACAACATACAAAGAAAACCATACCTGGTAATATTAAAGACTTCATATTACAAAAACCAAAATTAACTTTCAACCACACAAATGATAACCAGGAACAACTAAAATCAACACTGCAAGATACAGTTTATTAAACACAGTAGGAACCTCCTCATCTTTATCCCCCAGTACGGCCGGTCACTGTGGGGGAGTTCGACCATAACCCTCCAAAGAAAAACAGACATACAATGAACAAAGGTATACATATCTTCACCAGAAAAACTTCTAGAATTAAAAGCAGTATTTCCTACAACAAATCAAAAGAACACAAAGATAAAATTATAAACTTGATAGGCATATCAGAAACAAATTATATATTGGAAACAAAATTTGAAAAGAAACCCTTTGCAATCATACAAGCATAATCTCCAACGGAGAGCTCTATGCAGGACTACTTTGGAGTTAACCGAGAGGGGTCTATACATGAAAAAGACATTTACTAAATAAATACATTTAAATATGAAATTAAATACCTAATTTATTAACTTATAATTTTTGAACTAATAATTTTGTAATCTGGAATTAAATTATTAGTTCAAAAATTATAAGTTAATAAATAGTCACTAAATTATATAATTTTATATTTCAGCAATGTGATATAGACATTTTTTCTGATACTTTAAATTTATTTAAAAAGAAAGTGTATTTAACCTCCTGGGACCCAGGATAATTTATTGTAAGGAATTACGATGAAAACTATCCCTACTTAATAAGCAGTTGGTCAGATAACCGAAAAAAATATTAAAAAAAATCTAGTTCGGAAAATGTAGATTTTCTCAATGTCATATATATGCGACATAAGGTCCCTATACAGACTGTTGTTTGTGTCATATACATATACATGCCGTGGAACATAAGTTATTATTTTGAATTAATAAGCTAGGTAATAGGTAATTAATGTTAAAAAAACTTCAACTACAACCATTCATAAACCTTAATCTTAATACAGGCTTGGTGTTCCCGGGAAGTTTTGTCGTATCCTGCAATGACCTGTAAATAGAATTATCATTTCATTAATGCTAATGTTATCCGCTCTTGGTTGACTATGATACCTTGTAATATTTCATCAAAAAGAGATGCAACTTTCCAAATCTTATTTGTTTTGTCTTGTTGTGAAACTTCAGCTTCAGCGTCAACGACAACTTTCAAAGATGACCGAATGTCGAAAAAACGTACTCAAGTCAATGATTCTTTTATAATTTGAATGCTATATTTGCTTGAACAATACATGCATAATAATGGGTTTTATTAATTTTGTTAAATTAAAAAAATCCATTATTGGGTATATGGTTATAAAAGATTTCAATTCTTTCAATGTCAGCTTCAATTCATTTCCTTGTTTTAGCAGATAGGTTCTATTTGTCGCGTCAACCATTTATCCCAAAATTTTATCAGAAATATATTGTTAGAAATAGTCAATCCAAGTATCAGTATCAATAGATTTATATCTTGGCTGAAAAATTGGCCTGTCTAAGGGCGTGAAATTGCAGTTCCTTCTGTAATTTACCAGCGATGATCTATCATTTTGTGCACCTCTCGTTCTCAATCTACTGCCTCTTGACCTTCCTTCAAGTGTCCTAGGCTCACTTCTCGTTCTAGCACGACACCTAATGGTAGTTGTAGTTGATGAGGCCAGAGATATTTCAGAACCCGGACGAGTTTCGTCTTCTGAGTTTGAAGAACCGGAACTAGAACTAATTTTCTCTTCATTTTGAAATATTGGCATAGGTTCTGGGTCTTCTTTATCTGTTAGATCGAGCCCTGACTGTTCTAAATAATGCACTATTTCGCTATCGCGTATACCTAGTAAAAACTATAAAAGTAATGTGAAGATAAACAGCTTTATTAGGAAAAACATCTCTACGTAATACAGGTATTACATTAGGCTTCTTTGATTAACGGTAGTCATTAGGACCTTGTGTAATACCTGTATGACATTCAAATTTACCCACTTATTTCATAATACTATAGCAAAAGACAACACTTATGGATATAATTATAATAAGCAGGCACATAAGGCAAAAAGAAAAAACATGAAGCGTTAACGGAATTGTTAATATTTTAAGAGAAAATACAAAAATCCTTACCACGTGTTTCTGGCCAAAACGCCATTGTTCACTATAACCAAGAAACTAAAGTAATACATCTCATTTCGTTAGCCAATCACAGCCTAAATCGACGGGCAGATACCTTATCTATTGAATTAAAGTAAAAGTTACAACAAATCTTAAAAGATGGCGGTGCTATAATTTTTTCCGTTCTATGTAATATGGATATGACGCCAGGTCCCAGGAGGTTAAATATTCAGATTAGTTTTTATTTCTTCTTTTGTTTATTGTACAACTAAAATGGCTCCTTATATACTCTTAACCAAATAAAATTTTAATGGAATACTTTTATAAAAAGCTGTGCATACCTTTAAATTATATTTATATACAAATAGGTAAAATTATAATGTTAAATAAATGTTTTTATGTAAATTCAGTTAGTAAGCCTTTATAATAAATAAATGAATAAATAAATAGAGCTTTATTATTATTATGATTCCTTTTTCATTATTTCAATAAATTAATAATTCCATGCAAAATATTATGTTCGATAATTTCGCATGCTCAGATATAAGCATGGTCATGGTCAAGCGGCCAATGCGCAAATTTGACAACAACAGGTGTCTGGGTTCGTATCCCGGTCGGACACAAAGTTTTTAATTTTGTTTTTTTCGTAGTTATTCAAATTCTTAGTTTGTTTTTTTTAATGTTTTTTTTGGCCAAACACTCCGAGCAAGGCTCGGTCGCCCAGGTACTATATATATATATATATATATATATATATATATATATATATATATATATATATATATATATATATATATACATATTGCACAATTTTAAGTAATATATACTGTAATAGTATAATAGCTGGAAAGCGTTAATTATTGCCACTTTTTCTAAGCGTATAGTAAATTGAGTATTTACCTTTCTATTTCACTTCATAAACCACTTATGAAATTTATATATTTTAACTTGTGTCTGCAGCTTCACTGCGTTTTTATTATTTTTATTAACTACGTTACGTAGCTAGCCACTCACCCTCACTCCGCTTGGGTTCATCCCTAGTTACGTTTTAAGTTTTAAAGTTTAGTATAAATTGCTCAGAGATGAGATATTTCCCCGCATTACAAACAATCCTATATGTTGATCCGGATAACCAGTTGTCATCATACAAAATTTCATTAAAATCCCTTCAGTAGTTTTTCCTTGATGCGGTAATAGACAGACAAAAATTCCAAAAAACTATAGATTCTGCCTCTGTATCTATAATAATGTCAATTTCAAGATTTTCCAAAAAATATTTAATATACAGATTCGGCTTAGTTAGAATTTTATTATACGAGTATGTATAGGTAACCGTTAACGCTTTGATCTTTTGTAAAGTATTAAGGTATTTAAATAGGCAAAGACAAATCAGTTCAAAAAAATTTTCTGCACCGTTTGTCAACCGATTTTTTTTCGTTCAGTACCTAGCTATTGAGAAGCTTTAGGGTTTATCGATAATTTTTTTTTAAAAATAGTTTTTTAATATTGATAGGTAAATTCTATTCAATATATTTTTAAAAATGATTGATAATTAATACCAATCACTAAGCGAACACTACTATGTCTTATGTATGTATTATGATAAAAAAAAATTGAAGTTTTTTTAAATAGTACTTAGTGAATACAAACGTGAATCTAGTCTTTATGTTTATTCTTAAGTAAATAAATAAATAATAAATAATGGCGATATCTAAAGAAAATCAAGTAAAGCGTGTTTCATTCCTTTGAGATTCTTGTGCGGATCACGTTTTCATCATGATTACCATTGCTAAGTACTACCATGATCAATATAAGAAAGAATATGAACAGTTTTCAGAAGACGCAAGTCCCCTAACGTCTATTTTAATAGCAAAGTGGACTATGGCTTTCCCCATTAATCAAGGACAGGTTTGTGCCCAGTAATGGGACATTATATGGTTATTAATAAATCGTATTGTGATAAAAAAATAACATAAATGTCAAGTATCTAGTAATATGAAAATTTTGATGCGAGTTCAAAATTGTTTACATTTAAAAATAAGTGGTACCTACAAATCAACAAACAGACAAACAAACATAACTTTTATTTTTATAATAGAATGATTATAATAATATTATGATAATAAATTACGTCAATAAAGCTGAAATAGTAATACAAATCGTATCTGATTAACGTAAGTGGGTACTTGCCGAGTCCAATTATTTAATTTTATTGATAACTATTATGTGAACTGATAACAGACCGGTACTAACAGGAAATCGATACAATACGTGTTTAAATTGTTAGTTTATTAGGATTTCGTACGGGATTGGCGAAGATCCTTTAAAAAATGATGTGACGTAAATGTCATGAATACTTTTTTGGTAAAGAGACTTTGAAGTGGCCTTTTTACCCGACTGCGAAGCTAAGCCCAAAGGATAGTTATGTGTTTGACCTGTATGTTTCTAATGAACTAAAAAGATGAGAATAAGTTGACTAAGGAACATGGTATTATGCAGTCGGAGACATACATTTGTACATGTATTATAATAGCTGCGTGTGTGTATCGTTAGTTAAATTATTTTATTTATTCATTTATTTAACTCAATTTACAATTAATTGTTAATTTAGTTTAAGCGGAAATTCTTATATCGTCATGTTTTATAAAACAATCTATACATAATATAATTAAATTCGGAGTCGAATCTGTACATTGAATATTTAAAAAAATATCTTATTGACATAGTCATTATTATCGATATAAAGACCGAATCATAGTTTTTAGAATTTTTGTCTGTCTAGGTGTTTATCCGGGTCAACATATAGGATACTTTTTACTGTAGGAAAATATCTCATCTCTGAGAAATTTATACTAAACGTTAAAATGTACCTAGGGAAGAACTAAAGCTATATATATACTTGTGATATATATATATATATATATATATATATATATATATATATATATATATATATATATATATAATATTCAAGTCACTAATTGTGTAGAATGTATATGTATAATAGTTTTATTTTAATATTATAGCAAGAGATGGCACTGTCATTGTAGGTGTAGTTTTCTGAATCGCGCTGTCTAAAGTTTCTGGTCGTTATATATAAGGCAATTGAAAGATGTGTCATTAGAGTTTAAATTGAGATAAAATATACGAGTGTCATCAACGAGTAGTATTTTCATTTCTAACATTGGTGCCGAAACCCGGGAGAGAAAGGAAGAACTAAGTGTAGTGAGTGTAGAGTCACGAGTGGTAAGATGAGCTTAAAGGACCTAAAACCGTGAGTAAATAGAGATAAGACAGTGAATTCAGTGATTAGTGAATCAGTTAAAAGACTTGCAAAATTTCGCGTAAAGTATACATACGAACTTAGAATAATTAATAGTGATTTTAACTTAAACTATTTTCGTTCTTTTAAAGACTTTAAAAAAAATATATTGAAATTTTGGACTTGTAAAATATTCGAGATTTTATTCTGTGGACTTGTAAAATATTTGCGATATTACTCTATGAACTTGACAAAAAAAAAATTGATGTTTGGAGTTGTCAAATATGTTGTATTTATCGATCGTATTTCTAATTTAAATATATTATATTGTGTTTCTTTACATTAAATAAAAATGGAGAATTTAGTAAAAGGGCAATTAGAGTTATTTGAGCAATTAAAAAAAGCGGATCGGAATTTTAAAAAGTCAAACACCGTGCTAAAGTTAGTTATTTAACAGCACGAATAGAAGCATTGGATAAATTAGAGGAAGCTTTTAATCAAAATCATTTGGAAATAGCATCTAAGGTAACACACGAGCAGAAAGCGCAGTTATCATATTTTAAAGATGATTTACAAGATAGTTTTCAAGAATCTTTTATTAACTATAAAGCCCTTCTTAAAGAATACATTGCATCGGCTAATTCAGGCTCTGCAAAGGTAGGTGGTAGTGGAAATGAATTGTCTGTTACGAAAGAGATTAATTCTGAGGTACAACTACCTAGAATTCAACTTCCTATTTTTAATGGAAAATATACCGAGTGGCAATCTTTTTACGATATGTTTGTGTCACTTATACACGAGAATTCTGTGCTTACGCCGGTACAAAAATTACATTATTTAAAGTCAAGTTTGACTGGAGAACCTGAAATGCTATTGAGAAATTTTCCCACTACAGCAACTAATTATAAAGAAGCATGGGATCAGCTAACTAAACGTTATAACAATAAAAGGTACAACTGTAACTCTATTATGAAAATGTTGTTTGGACAAAAAACCATAACACATGAGTCTGCAATTTCTATTAGAAACTTATTAGATACAACTAACTCTTGTTTAAAAGCATTAAATAACCTTAATATTAAAACCCAAGAATGGGATGCAGTGATTATTCATTTAGCAGTCTTAAAATTGGATCAAGAGTCACATCGACACTGGGAAAACTATTTGAGTACTATAACAGATGAACTACCCAAATGGTCACATTTAGAACAATTTCTAGAGACGAGATTCAGAACATTAGAGATGATAGATACAAACAAACAATCTACAAGTTTTAAATTACATAATAACCAACAAAGAAATACAAATCAAGTAATAAAACCAAAAGCATTCTATTCAGATGTAAACGTTAAACGAAGTTCAAATGAAGCAACTTGTGCAATGTGTAACGGTCCACATTTTATATATTACTGTACACAGTTTAAGAAAGAACCTGTACTTGAGAGGCAAAATATAGTGCAAAATAAGCGGCTTTGTTTTAACTGTCTCGCGCCCACACATCCTGTATTTAAATGTCAACAAAATTCGACATGTCAAAAATGTGGCAAAAAGCACCATACTTTGCTTCATTTTGAGAAAGAAGATAAACAAGCATATCAAAATTCGAGACAAACTGAGTCAACGAGAGATACAGAACATAAATCTAGTGGTGGAATAAATTCATCATCTAACGAGACAACTGTATTAGCTAATTTTTCGAGAGGTGATGTAAAAACTTATAGCGTATTATTAGCAACTGCTGTTGTAAAATCTAATAGTTCTAGAAACGGTTCTTCTTATATTTTAAGAGCATTGTTAGACCAAGGCTCTCAAGCCTCCTTTGTAACTGAGGACACCGTACAGTTGTTAGGTCTTAAACGTACTAATGTAAATGGTAGGGTGTCAAGCTTGGGAGATGGTCATAGTATGGTTATAAAATACGCAGTTAATATCGAAGTAGAATCCCGTCACGATCCTGGTAAAAATATTCGCGTCTATGCTTATGTATTAAAGTCAATTACCTCTATATTACCGTCACGTGAAGTACATATCCCCGATTGGCTAGAGCTAAAAAACTTACCTCTTGCCGATCCAGGATTTGCATCTCCAGGGAAGGTTGATGTTTTACTCGGTGCAGAAGTATACGGAGAAATACTGCTAAATGGAATGAAGAGAAGCCCATACGGAAACCTAATAGCTCAGAATACTATGTTTGGATGGATTTTGTCAGGTAAGGTGTCCCGAGAATCTGGTGATGATAATGTTGTTACTTTACATGTTCAAGTTAAAGAAGATGAGTTACTAAAAAAGTTTTGGGAGATAGAGAACGAGCCAAATAGTATCGAAAAAAAATTAACTAAAGAGGAACAACGCTGTGAGCAATTCTATACTGAGACAACATCGAGACGTAATGATGGGAGGTTTGTAGTAAGATTACCATTTAGAACAGATAATCCCCAGAGTCAATATGGTCGATCATGTGAGATAGCTACGAGAAAACTAATTTCATTAGAGAGAAGATTATGTAAAAACCCTAAACTTTTAAATGAGTATGGTAAAGTTCTAGAAGAGTATACTGCTTTAAATCATATGAGGCTAGTCGAAAGTGAGGATGTAGATAATCCTTCAGCTGTATATCTTCCACATCATGCAGTTATCAGAGACGATAGGGAGACAACAAAAGTGCGCGTTGTCTTCAATGCCTCCAGTAAAGGAATCAATAACGTGTCATTGAATGATGATCTACTTATAGGGCCAAAACTCCAACAAGACTTACGGCATCTTTTACTCAGATGGCGGCAGAACCCTATATGTATTGTTGCAGATTTAGTAAAGATGTACAGGCAAGTGTATGTGCATGATATGGATACCAACTTTCAACGAATTGTATGGAGAGCTAGACCTGATTTACCAATTCAACATCACAAACTATTGACATTAACCTTTGGAACCGCCTGCGCACCTTATCTTGCAGTAAAGACTTTACAAACATTAGCCGAATTAGAAAACGAGAATTACCCATTAGCAGCACAGATTACAAAACGAGATTTTTATGTAGACGATTTAATGACTGGGTGTGAAGAAGAGTGGGAAGCGATACAAATTTATGAAGAAATGAGTAAATTAATGAGTGCGGGAGGTTTTCAAGTGCAAAAGTGGAGTAGTAATAATCAATCGTTTTTAAATCACGTTAAAGCAGAGAAGTTAAACACAGAAAACGCGATATATATCAAAGAAGATAATATGGTCAAAGTATTGGGTATTCGTTGGAACAGACTTACAGACAATTTTGAGTATATAGTTAATTTACCTGAACCTACACAACTGGTTACAAAACGAAATGTTCTATCAGATATTGCGCGATTATATGACCCTATTGGATGGATTGCACCTGTAGTAATTACTGCTAAAATTTTTATACAAAAATTATGGAAATCACACCTGGATTGGGATAATGAGTTACCGAGTGATCTTTTGGCAGAGTGGTTTAAATACAGACAAGAGTTAACTCATATTAAACATATTTTGATACCCCGATGGCTTTGCTCAACCAAGAGATCTAAGTTAGAGTTACATGCATTTTCAGATGCGTCAAGTGTTGCTTATGCAGCTGCTGTGTATCTCAAAGTGATTGATGAGAACAACCAAATTTACGTTAGACTTGTGACTGCAAAAACTAAAGTAGCGCCTATTGAAAAAGAAGTGTCTATTCCCAGGTTAGAACTTTGTGGGGCAGTTTTAGCTGCTAAATTGATACATGAGGTGTCACAAGTAATGGGCGTAATGAAACAAGATTTATATGCCTGGACTGATTCTATGGTAGTATTGGCATGGTTACGAGGGCCGGTAAGTCGGTGGGCTACTTATGTAAGTAACAGAGTATCACACATTCATACGATCTTAGATTTTGAGCAATGGCGACATGTATCAACTCAGACGAATCCCGCTGATTGTGCATCAAGAGGTCTCAAGCCGACCGAATTAAGCAGTTATTCACTCTGGTGGAACGGTCCTGAGTGGCTAGGAAAATCGATCATTAATATTGAAAATCCAATTATAGGTGATACTCACGAGGAAGAGAAGGTTAAATCATTTACCACGAAGGTCAAAGAATGCAGTTTTGAGTGGATGAAATTCTCAGATTTAAATAAAATGTTAAAAGTCATATCTATATGTCGGAGGTTCCTTAAAGTAAAGTTACCGTTAAAAGATAGATCTACATATCCTAAATACCCTACAACTGATGAGATGAATAAAACTATGGAACTTTGTATTAGACAAGTTCAGGAGTATGAGTTTAGCGACGAAATTATGTCACTACAAAATAAGGGTTGTGTCTCGAAACGGAGCAAGTTACTTTCACTTTATCCATTTCTAGATAAAAATAGGATATTAAGAGTTGGTGGACGCATTAGCCAAGCAAAAGTGAGCTTTGATCAAAAACATCCAATTATTATGCCAAATAAAAATCATTTAAGTCAGCTGATAGTCGCAGATGCTCATAAGAAGACACTTCATGGCGGGCCTCAATTAATGATGAATTTTTTGAGATCTAAATTTTGGATAGTGAGAGCACGTGATATGGTCAAACAATATTATAGGACATGTACAACTTGCTTAAGGTACTCTAAAGCAGTAACAACCCAACTTATGGGGCAATTACCAGAGGCCAGAGTAAAACCAAGCAGACCCTTCAAAGCTTCAGGAGTGGATTATGCGGGTCCCATTAATATTAGAGTTTCATCGGGTAGAGGAGTAAAATCCTATAAAGGATATATTTGTTTGTTCGTGTGCATGGTCACTCGCGCAATTCACTTAGAAGCTGTGACTGATCTAACAGCAAAAGGCTTTATTGCCGCCTTTCGAAGATTTGTTGCTAGAAGAGGACACTGTCAAGATCTTTTTAGCGACAATGGCACTAACTTTGTTGGTGCAGATGTGATGTTACGAAATATGTTTAATAGTGCTAAATCTGAGTTATCACATGAAATAGCAGAACTTTTAACATTAGAATCCACTAAATGGCATTTTATACCTCCAAGTGCACCTAATTTTGGAGGAATTTGGGAGGCTGGTGTTAGTTGTGCTAAATCACATTTAAAAAGAGTAATCGGGGATAGTACTTTAACATACGAAGAGCTTTGTACACTACTAACGCAAATCGAGGCTTGTTTAAATTCTCGACCGTTGTCATTTGTTAGTGATAACCCAGACGACCCTCTTCCCTTGACACCTGGCCATTTTTTAATAGGAGAGCCTTTGATAGGTATAAGTGATGTTAATTATATAGATCAAAATGTTATTGGTTTAGATAGGTGAAAATTAATACAAAAAATGTTTAATTTGTTTTGGAAAAGGTGGTCTAAAGAATATTTAAGCAATTTAAATCAAAGAAATAAATGGTGTATAAAGAGACCAGAAGTAGATATTGGAGATGTGGTTATAGTTAGAGACGACAATCTTCCGCCAGCTAAATGGATTTTAGGAAAAATAATAAAAAAGCATACTGGCCCCGATAATGTGACACGAGTTGTAACTCTAAAATCTAAAAGTGGCTTTCTTAAACGCCCAATCAATAAAGTTTGTATTTTGACTAAGTCAAAGTGATTCAAGTTGCATTATCAGGGTGGGCGGCTACTTTATGTACTTCTTTATTTGTGATTAGTTTTATCGTGATAATATTAGAGTTATCTTACTTTTGTTTGTTACATCCATATGTTATGGTGGGCGGTAAATAAGTAGTACATTAATTTAATTTTGTGTTTCTTCTTTATTATTTGTTTAAAGGACAAGTCCTTGGTGGGCGGAATGTGTAGAATGTATATGTATAATAGTTTTATTTTAATATTATAGCAAGAGATGGCACTGTCATTGTAGGTGTAGTTTTCTGAATCGCGCTGTCTAAAGTTTCTGGTCGTTATATATAAGGCAATTGAAAGATGTGTCATTAGAGTTTAAATTGAGATAAAATATACGAGTGTCATCAACGAGTAGTATTTTCATTTCTAACACTAATTATGAATCACAACTGATTAGTCGTATAAATAACAGTTTGGTAAATGGAAAAGGATCCTCGTAGTAGTAAAGTAAAGATTTAAGCTATTATCTTTCCCCAGAAGTCTAGATACTAGTTTTAATTAACAATCACCTGTAACGAACAGCTGGAAGGTGCAGCTGCTTACGTTATAAAAATGTAGAGTCTGTTTAAATTAAAAGAACACTTTATGATAGAGTCGTTGTTTTAGTATCATATAAATATACATGATTAAATATGTAATTATATACATGTATATTGTATGTTTATGTATCTTACTAACATTATAAATGTGAAAGCTTAGATGGATGTTTGGATGTTTGTTACTCTTTCACACCAGAACGGCTGAACGGATCTGGTAGAAATTTGGCACAGACATAGATTATAGACTGGAATAGTACAAAAACTACTTTTATCCCGGAAAAATGTACGGTTCCCGTGGGGTAAATCAGTATATAATCAATATACAGGGTGGAATAAATCGATGGGATATGGAAGAAAACTACCTTAAATATTGAAGCTATCAAGAATAACTTATAAAATTAAAAAAAATAATAATAACTGCATTTTTTTTAAAAAAGCTTGCCTAAAACGGGAACCGAATCAAATAAAAATGCCGCCATTACTTTATCGAATTAATCTATAGGATCAATGGGAATGATAAAATCTCTCCAAAAAACATTGCGTCTTAGAGTTGAAGAAAATGATGAAATCTTACAAACTGTAGGTACATATCGACTCTAACATCGTGGAACAAACGCACAGCTATGGAAGAAAAGTGTCTTAAACATTTTGTTTTTAAAAATTAGATTAACTGCATTTCATATTTTTTAACAGCTCCAGGTAAATTTCTAAGAAATTTATTAAATTTCTATGAAATCTATTGTTAACTGACACGCCGGCGCGTCCGCGGTCGTGGAGGGATTAAAAGAGGTGACCTGAACTTGGTAATAGAACAAACTGAAAATGCAAAGAGTCTATGGTAAGGATGAAATGTCTCGAATAAAAATTGTAAGTTACAATTAATGAAAACGATGAAATCTTACCAATATCACATATCAATCATAACTAACATTGCAATATAAGCGATTTATTATCTACGAAGTATTCGGCCCTTTTCGACCAACTTCTTCAGAAAGAAGGAGGTTCTCAATTCGGCTGTATATGTAATTGAATTATTATTATTCCTTGAAGTATATTCTTGCATTTTGCATGTTTGCTTGTAAGAGGTAGTCTTGGAAAGTAACTATTCATTCAATATATGTTTATATTTTTCTAATATGGAGTACAACACGAGTGTAGCCAAGTTCCAAAGCTAGTAGAATATATTTTTTATCCTTTTGAAGATGGGAATTGTCATTAGTTGTGGTCAGATAGGGTACGTGTCTGACTCACGTCTCCGGAGGTCAAGAGATTGATTTACGGAAATGTTGATAACGACTGTGTAATAAATAATAATATGTTTGTTAGTACGTTTTCGGCTTCTGTATAGTATTTGTTAATAAATAAATATATTATAAAAATAAAAAAAACAACTTTAAGCTAAAAACGTAACAAAAACAAGTTCACGATGGAATATAGTATTATGCAGTCGGAGACATACATACGAGTATGTACATCATGCAGCAAGGTGTGTTTACGTGTTGTTTTCATCTTTTTAGTTAGCTTTTATGCTGTCAGGTTTCTTATTTTTCTAAAATATTTATTTATTTACAGCTGTTGAAGTAGAAAAATAGCGAGAATGGTTGTTAACCAATTTTAAATCTTTATATGTATATCCTAAACTGTTATTGAAAATTAAAAATGATGAAAGAAACCTAAAAATGATTTTTAAATACCTATTCAACTATACCCCACTTGACATAGTTCGTCGATTTTCATTTTTTTTCGTTCTCACATTATGGAATCTAGCAACCCCCATATTTTTTTATGTCACCTATCTAAGAACACTTGGACTAATAAGACAAATCTAACGATACTTTAATTAAAGAATGGAAGATATGAGGGCATAAAGAATATTTCAAGCAAACATACAAAGACAGGCGCGAAAAACATAACCCTTTCCTTGCAGTCGGGTAAAAAATATAACTTAATTAAAATTAAAAATGCATCAGATGAACAGATTGTCGAAACCGTTTTTAGTATAGAAATAAATTACGTTTTTCTCGTTACATATTCCAAAAGGTTAATAAAAGGCGCGAGATGTGCAGCTAAGGCACGAGCGAAGCGAATTTAGATATTTAGGAAGATAATCGTCCGTTTTCTGCTAGAATCGTGTAGAAAAATGGAGGAAAGGAAGAAATTTTATGAAAGGGGCGTCGATGCTTCCCATAATTGTTAACATTTATATACTTGTTAAGTAATTCACGTATTCATATTCTTAGGTTTTTCATTAAATGGTAAAGTAGTTATATTTATGAAAGTTAAATAAGATGATAATATGTCATAATAAAGTATTATGAGGCCGAATATTTTAAAAAGCTAACTAAACATATGACACACATGGAATAATTATGTAAAATGAAAACCCTTTTGTAAGCAGAGATTAAAAATTAAATTGAAGTAATATAAAATGTAACCGGATGCTGAAAAGCCCTCTAAAACTTCAAAGGAAAAATCAGTGCAACCAACGCGTCCGGTGCTCTCCATGTGAGCATTGAGTAGGGCTGCTCATCTGAATTTACATAGGTTAATATTTATGTTATTTAGGGTTATATTTACGGTTGGGTTATATTTAATAACCTTTTGTTTACAATTTTTTCATATATTTGGTTTCATATGAGAAAACCGAAATATGTAGATTTTGATAAAACTTTCACTGGGAGTTACAGGAATGTTGAGCAAGATTCCATATTTTATAAGATATATTAAATTATATAATAATATTAAATTTTATATACAATCTATATAGACATATATAGAATCATATATTCTAAATCTTAACGATGTACCTAAGTACAATTTTTTTATAATCAATCACTATTTCTTAATGAATCTTTGTATCTATAAATAACTCTTAGCAACTCGTCCTTAGCAGACACGCTGTCTTTATAGTAATAGCTTTAATACCCAATATAACTAATAAGAATATCTACTTATTGTGCATCTGTACACTTCATTTACTTCAAGGTGTTATAGTATTTAGCAGCTTTATCTTTTATTGTTTAGCCGTTTTAAATGTCAGGCATTATTAAATGCCAACCCTATTTTGTAAACAGGAAAGCGTAGAGCGTGTGTGAATAAACAATAAATATACATAATTAAGCACTGCTACCGCCACCACCGCCACCGCCACGGGCAACCGAAGATTAATTAGCACCCGTTTTTGGACTATTAAATATATTATTCGCTCTTCGATCCTAAACACGTTCACTTAGTTACCAGATTATTTGGTTTATCGACAATAGAGAATAATTGCGCCATTGGAAACTCGCTTGTAATTCTATATGTATATACAGGAATGCTGACCGCAATGTTATGCGCTACAATTGTAGGATGTCAGCTTATAATTGTAATAATAAAAAATCTTTTTAATATTTTCTTTGTTTGCTAAGCATAAGTTTAATTATTTGCTCCATTGAAATAAGAAAAGAAATCAAACTGTTCCAGCAGTGCGTGAATACTAACTCAATTAATATCAGCAGTGCACGCGAGGAAATTATGGGTTTCGTGAATAGAAAACCTTAAGATAAAAAATTTAAAGGCTCTCGATAAAAATTATCTCGATTAAAAAGTTTTAGCCTATTTAAAGAACTTATATGAATTGAAATAGTTTTCAATAAAGTTTCCGCCGTGCTAAGTATTTGTGCTCCCAAGACGATTTTATGTAATTTATAACGTAAACCGTGCGTGTTATATGCGTAAGAAACTTTCCAATCGTGCAAAAAGTGGTAACATAGGTGGTGGCAGTGTCAGTGGTACCAACGCGTCAGAGGTCGCGGCGAGCCAGGCGCTTGGCCAGCACCTGCATGTCTTCGTGGATGCCCGCCAGCTCCTCATGCAGGTTGCGCGACTCCACCAGCAGAGCGTCCAGCCGACGCGCCGCAGCAGTCAGCCCACAGTCCTCGTACACCTCGTCGTCTTCCACGGAAAGCGCTAGCTTCCCAAGCCGATCTCTTTCCATCGCCTCGCGAATACCTCCACCTCGTTTTCTGAACTCCCTTAATAATTCACGTCGAATATTGGCGCCAGATCTTTCATCCTCTTCGGCCTCTCTAAGCTCGTCAGCTAAAGACCTCTCCTTTTTAAGGTCACTTACATCGGTTTTTAGTTTTGTTCCTATATCTTTCTCTCTGCCCTCTAATGATGCAGACAGTCGAGATATGGGTTCCGGCGTTGCGGCTTGTGACACTCCGGTAGAACTTGGGCTAAGTAGAGTTCTTTGAAGAAATCGTTTGGTATCCTCGTCATAAGGTCGCACTAGACCGCGTCTCGACACCGGTCTCACTATAGCCTCTAAAGCATCTTTACCAGGATCCTCCGGTCGTAAAAGTTCCAATATTTTGGCACGAGGTGGAGAAATCGACGACCACACATCGAATTTCGACACTAACTTTCCTTTGGTCGGTGAAGTGTGAATATCGTCGGTTGGCGTGTAAGCGCGAAGATTATCATTAACAAGCTGGTAATTGCGTAATTTGATGTTTCCCTCGGGCGGGAGTGAACCGGTCGGGCAGTCCTGAGGGTCGGGTTCCTCTATGATTATGACCGGCAACGCGACGGCGTCGTCCTGCGACGCGCACACGTTCATGTCGCGCTCGACCGACGCGCGCGGACGCACTAATTACTGTATGAAACAAAACTACGAAAGCGGCACGCGAGCGCACGATAGCGATTGTAAAATTTTAATTTAGCCTCATCATTTACAAACACTATTTGACGGACGACTAGATAGCTAATTAGAGGGTCGAGCACACAGCCCGGACGCCGCGGCTCGAGTGCAACCGACGCAACGCAACAGACTGCTACGTAATTTAATTTAAAACCCATTTGTGTTGGCTTTAAATAACTGCAATGTGAATACTTAGTTTAACATTAATATTATCAGTCGCTAAAATATATCATTATTTGACATATTTATGTACATGTTTGCTCCAATATTATAAAAGTGACTGTTACGTTTAATTAATATAAATGACAGCTTATTTTTATAGTAGAAGATAAAAATTTTGTAATGTTTTTAGTTTATGTTACCAAAATGACAATGCTAACAAGTAGTACCGGGAGTGGTGTGCATGATAACGGGGAAGTAATATCCGGCGTGAAAATGTAGCGGGCGCGTGTCGGTTGCGGGCTGTGGGTTGCATTTCCACTTATACTATCTCTTTACTTACTGTTCTATGGAAATAATAATATCAGTAGTTCTTTGAAGAGAAATGATTTATTATTCAAATGCGTCTGTCTGCCTGCATTAAGTCCCTAGAGTATAATAATGTATTTTCCACTTTCTATAATGTCGGACTAAAACTAGGGCCGTCTTAAGCCCTGCGGAGACCTTGGGCACACAATAATTTAGGCCAATATCGAATGGTGAAAAATGTAAATGATAATTAAGTAAATAAAATAAAAAAAACTGGACAACGTAAAGAGGTCAGCTAAAAAAATTAAAAGTTTGACGAAGGAACATAATATTATTCAGTGTACTGTATACAGTGCAGTGTATTATAAACTAAAAATTGAGCTTAGATATCTTTTCCATGTAAACGAAAATATTGTTTTTTCAGGGCCCTCGGGAGGAGGGGGCCCTGCCCCCTGTGCCTTTGTGGTAAACATAGAACTACTTAAAGTCAGTACTTTTGCAGAGCTTCTTTTTCCAACGAAATTGAGCACTCTTGAAGGATTGTACAAATTTCATTCCCAAATGAGGGGGTAAATGTAAATAGAGAATGTAAGAAAATTATTGTATGGAATTTCATCGATTTTGTATTTAGAAATATTGAAATTTATGTATAAGCTTCTTTATATTGCCAATATAAATTGGTCTTTTTGATTTTAATAATATACATTTGACATGTATATTCCACAGAATTTTCCTTCTTACTACGGTACTTTTGATATTAAAATATTTAAGTAACATTAATAATTTGTATTTAAAAATAAAAATAACATCATTCTTCAATAAATAAAAGCATGCTAAAGAATTTAATAGCGCTATAGAAAGATATTTTAGGTAGACGGTAGGCTTTAGTGGCGCATCGGTTTTGTTTCACTTTTGTTTAACCCAAATGCATTTATTGTGAGCTAACTTCGACGGAGTTGTTCGCGTTATTGGCGATAGTTTACTACTGTAGTTGCGTATTTCAAGTGACATATTAGGCTGTATCTATGAATTTTCATCTATAATGCATAAATATTAAAATTAATTACATTTTACTATTATCTCATGATCGCGTTTGATACTTTCTCTAATAAATTTAATTTGGTCGTGTTAGTTTTTTAGCAATAATAAAAGAAATCTTTTATAAGGTTTGATTTAACTCAACGTTTAAACATATCTCACTTTCCTTGTCATTGGACATACCAATACTCGTATTATAAATCTTGACTATTATTATAAAGAGGAAAGATTTGTATTTTTGTATGTTTGTAACGAATAAACTCAGAGACTCCTGGACCGATTTTGGTGAAATTCAGTAAGAAGATAGTTTGAGACCCTGGCAAGAACGTAGGATATTTTTTATTCCGGCAATCATCCCTTATGGGGGTAAAAATGGGGATGAAAGTTTGTATGGGGAATCAACTAGCTAGCTGGCTAGTGAAAAATAATTTTTGTTATTGACTAACGTGCTAGTGAGTTAAAGAGGCTTAACAGATTTGAGTTAAAACGAATTAGTGATAGTTTATGTCATGGACTCAGACGAAGGAATTATATAGAAAAATTAAATAATTAAAATAGAAAAGTTAAAAAAATATGTTTTAAAAATAATAAACCTAACTGCACAAAGCTAACTAAAAAGAAGTTAACAATTTCACGAAGGAATACAGTATGAGTATTATGCAGTCGAAGACATACATACGAGTGTACATCTCGCGGCAAGGATGAAACGTGTTTAAAAATAACCATATTTATATTATTTTGTATTTATAAGCATTAGTTCTCTTCTACTTGAGAGAGAGATAGCAAAGTATTTTTGTCCTTTATTATAATAAAATCCGTTGGGTATTTCAATTTATTAACATTTATTATACTTATCATTATTTATGTTTTACAATATTTATTATGAATGATAAATAATGTTTGAATAAGTATAACACTTATTACACTTATTACACTTATTAAAATATTATTTATTCTTCATGGCTTCATGGTTAGTTTTATGACACTCTCTCTATATTATTCCTTAGTCTGAGATCGTTGATTAACCTCTAGACCAAATTTTATGACCTTTTGTATGTACGTACGGTATTAGTTATATAGCATTCTGAAAAACAAATCCTAAATGTTTTGAATTATTACAAAATTTCAAAACAGTTTCATTTTATTTCAAAAATTAAAGTATAAATTTAATCATTTGAGTAGCTTATGCAACTAAGTTGTCGCTATTCATACAATGTAGCCATATAAGACGGGGAGATTATTGTCTGGTACGAACTACGAAGCCTCAGTAAGAACAATTTATATTATAGCTAACTGGTAAATTCTCTTTGACCAGGTGTTCTGACGCACATACATACTTACACACAAAAAATCTTACTAGTTATACCTGTTTTATTTAGATAGAAAAATCTTAAACACTTAATTATGGCTAACCTATCAAATGTTGACGGTATTTTTACTTCATACTTCTCAAGCGTTTGAACAAAAACTTGAGCAATTTGAGTCAAATTTTCACGAGACGATAATCGAATTAATATTATATAAACAAACTATAAACTAAAGATATATTTAATTGTAGAAAAATGGCTATTTGTTTTCAGATCTAATATTAGAAAGTTATTATAGTTTGCTTCGATCAGTCAAAACTTTACAGCCCGATCTTTCTCATCTCTACAGATACAAAGTTCATTATGTAGTAAATGTAGGGGTTTATTCAGAACCTCCCCACCGTGCGTTCACCTTGTCGTGGTGGGGGGGCTTAGTAGTGCCCATCAATCCAGCCGAGCGCGAAGCTAAGAAACGCACAGGGAGGTGGTCCACTTTGGTGGGCGGTGTACCATGCGGGTTGCTTCTGGTACTTCTCTGATAGCCGAGTGGACTGTGGAGCAACCCCCATGGTTTTTGTGGTCTGCTTCAGCAGACCTACCATCGGGGCGTCGTAGTTGAGTGCGTAAGCGATCCTGCGATGCCCCGTTAAGACGGGGGAAGGTTTTGTTGGGTTTTAGTGGGTAGTACTGGCTTTTCTAGCCGATGAGTTCCACATAACCACCTGAATATCTATAGATCGCATACATAAATGCATTTCCCAACATAAAAAAGGGGTTTGTTCAGAAAGAGATTTCATGATATACAACCACATGATTATATAGTAAATAAACCCATGAAACTCGCGGAATTAAGCTAGTATGGTATATAACAAGCATCATAATATTATAGTGGAGTGATTGTCCGTAGCATTCCTCCGCGGACGACCGCACGCGCTAATTACGCTTAGCGGTATTCATTAATAACATTTAATAACATTCTACGTTATCGCACATTTGTGTATGTTATATGTTATGGTAAACTGATGGGATAATTAACTATGGTATGGTTAAAACCCATAATACAGTTCAAGATATTATTAAACTTTGAAACTTAAAAAAAAAACGAACGACGAATTGAGAACTTCCTGGTTTTTGGAAGTCGGTTAAAAAAACCCCAACGCAATAACCTATTTATTGAGGCCATTTTAATGATACTAAACACGATATCACTGTAGGATTTTAATAAAGAATTGAGTATCTTGCAGATTTCTGGTGATGCTGCAGCATCAGGCATAGGTTATCATATCGTTGCAATGTCTTTAAAGTGACGGGATACCAAGTTTCTTATGTAGTTGCTTATGTATCCTATTACCATACTCGTATACCTATTGACGACACGTTTGACTCAGTTTGTAGTGATCCTAGTTGCTGTGCCTGTGGTCGCGGGTTCGAGTCCCGCTGTAATAATAATGTTTGTACTCCAGTCATGGGTGTTTATATTTATAATATGTATGTATTTAAAGTTATATATGTGTAGTGTATCAACTATCTGGTATCCGTAACACAGGTTTTGTAGCTTACAATGGAACTAGATGGTGATGTGTGTTAATGTCCTAACATATTATTAAAAAAAATATTACTGTCTAGAATAGAGCTGCAAATGGCGGAACGGATTTTCTTGACTTATAATTATACAGAACACTACGATTACGTCGCCCTTGAAACAAAAAAAAAGTTAATTAAGATCCGTTCATCCGTTAGGGCGCTACGATGCCACAGACAAACACACAGGTAAACAAATACAGACGTTAAACTTATAATTTTAAAACTTATAACATGAAAAGTCGTTAAATGAATCACTGTTTACCTAAAAATGTTATTTTTATCTATACATACAATAAATTTTTGTCTGTCTGTGAACCTATCACGAGAAATCTGAACAGATTTTGATAAAATTTGGTATGATGAAAGCTGGTTATGCGGGTCAACATATAAAATCCTTTTTACTGCAAGAAAATATCTCATTTCTGAGAAATCTATACTAAACGTTAAAACGTAACTAGAGATGAATCCGAGCGGAGCGAGGGTGAAATATATTATTTTTGTTATGTAAAATGGTATATTCATAGTATTACTAAGAATTATTCAGTGATTCTCTTTCGCATATAATTATTACCAGTGAATGTCAGTAAATTTTTTAGTAACCACTGGAAATATTGAGATTAGACCGGATAACTTATCCGTATCTATGATCAATTCAATTAATATTTATTTCTATCAATATAATCAAACATTTACACTCACTTTTGAACGGTCATTAAACATAATTGTCTGTAGAAAGAGTCAATCTGTAAAGAAGCTAAAAATTTAAACATCACGCTGCATCTTTTAGCAATGAAGTAATATATATGTAAATAATATACGCGAGCGGATTCGCGGGTAAAAGAAATTCAATAAATTTTAGCTGTCTACAGTCCGAGAAGGACTATATGTAAACTTTAACTATGCCAAAGCTTACACTTCTCCGTACATGCAATAACATACTTAAAAAGTTTTTTCTTAACATATTATTATAAGTATATCTTTGAGGTAGTAGGTGAAGTCGTCTTTTTCCTTATATTTTATTAGTAAACATGATACTTATTTTTATTACATCACTTATTCTGTTTTGACTTTATTTTATAATTGGTTCCAATATAAAATTAAACTTTGGCTGTTTAAATGACTATTTACAATTTGAAGTAGAGTTGGCATATAACACAAACTTCTTATAATACAAACTCTACATTTCTTTAAACTTAAGAAAAGAAAGTGGATAAATTGTGATAAGATTCAATCTTTGTAAAGGAATGTCTAAGAAATTGTAGAGAAAGGTCCTCCTATCAGTAGATTGTCAATTTTAATATATCTACAATTACATACACATATACAAAACTTATAATAATGCAAAAAAAATAAAATAAATAAAGGCAAAGTCGTGGTCGTTAGTAATTTAATATATACATCAAGCGGGAATGGAATCCGCGAACTACTCTATAATAGAACAATTAATTATTTCATTGTATCAAACTGTTTTTGTATTCCAATAACGATGTCATCAGCAGCTTAAACACGGAGAAAACGGAATTTTATTGAAAACACATCAAGAAACCATTGAGTTTCTTAATATAATAAAAATATAACAATTTGGTATCATTGTACAGATTTTTATAGTATTAAGCTTTAATATAAAAATAACGTGTTGGTTAAATTATAGGCTTACATTTTTAGGTTTCATTTTAGGGTTTGTTCCCGAAGGATTCGACGGGAGCTATTATTATGGTATTCTGTTTGTTCTTGTGTAAATATTTCTAATACATTTTATTATCGATTTTTTTAATGTTGGAAAATGCATTTATGATTTACGTATGCCGCCTGCATACATGCAGGTTAGTTCTGTGGAACTTACCTGCTATTAAAACTAGTACTGCTTACTAAGCCCAGCACTAACCTGCGATGCTCCAACAGCTGGCCTGCCGAGGTAGACCACAACCATCGGGGGTCATTTCCACGGTCTATTCTGCTATCACAGAAGTACCAGGAGCAACCCGCATGGCACACCGTCCACCTAAATGGGTAACGCCCCGGTGTGCCTCTTGGTTTCATGTCTGAATCAAATCAAATCTTAAAAATTCTAATAGTACCCTAAAAATGAAGAAGGATTTAATATGTGCTATACTTACTTTATGTATACTTAATACGATATAATAAAATTGGCTTGATACTTGATAAATTTGAAGTGTGTGTAAAGAACCGCAAAAAAAAAACAAGAGTCGGCGCGCGAATTCGACTGACGCTTGGCTGATATTTTTAATATCTTTATGGTTTTTAATATAAGCTATAAAAAATTAGTAAATTTATAAAATGTATTAAAAACAATCGAAAAGTTTCAACATTTCGATGACAATTGAGTGAATAGCAAAGATATTTTTCTGGTATTTTTACTAACTTCAAAAAAGAAGTAGTTCTTTATTGTAGAGTATTTGTATGTGAAATACAATAGACTAGAAATCAAACTCACAACCTGGGAACTAACAAGAATGATACGTTATCAAGTATTAAGTTTAAGACTCAAAAGTCAAATATAAAGTCATTAGCTTGAATATATCGTCAACAATTGACCGTAAATTAATATTTCGGATGTATATGTATTTGTAAACATAGAACAAAGCTGTAGTCCTTGAAATAATCTAATTTAGATGGCGGGTATCGTAAAGATTTTCATGTTAATTAGGAAAAACATAGGGCCAATTATTAATGATATGAATGTTGAGTAACGTTCATATCAATAATTTTGAAAAAGTTACAAAAAAGCAATGATTTCACCCTTTGGGGGTGAAGATTTTTTGTTTTATTTGGGACCTGAACGCTCAAATTTAAAACATAATTATGAAAATCGAATATATCAGTTAACAAGTAAAAAAAACGATTATTTGAGTACCTCTAGCGTTTTGAAGTCGTTCAGCCGACACACAGGCAACGATTTTTGGTATAACAAGAGTACTAGTAGTGCTTTAAGTAAACTGGGATAACACTTAAGAATGTAGGCAGTGGTAGCCCAGTGGTAGCGCGCTCGCTTGTGAAACTGAGTGAAGCGGGTTTAGATCCCGGGTCTCGTACAATTTTCATGTACAAATCATTTCTAACGTGATTATCACTTGTCGTCCAATGAAGGAAAGCATCGTGAGAAAACCTGCATGTCTGAGAGAACCTAACAAGTTTTCGAAAGACGTGTAAATTGAAATGTGCGGGGTATTACCCCCCCCCTGGGCCTGATACCCCCCGCATTGAAGGGAGGCCCGTGCCCAGCAGTGGGACGTTAAAAAAGACTGAATACAACCTAAGAGAAAATCAAGAAAAGACAAATGTCGAGTCAAATTATGCATATTTTGCGAATCGCTTACCTATCGATTTTTTCGTAACTATAAATAATTCTGAGCTAAATACGTAATAATATCTTATTTAGTCTTTTTGTCATCTTTCCTTTATTAGATTATTTCATTATATATAATGATATTAGTTATAGAAGTGCACGGTTTCAAAGACGAAGCCGTAGGCAGTTAGTTACTTATATTGATCAAATGCAGATTTATTTCCGATAGTGTGTAGTTGTGCCCTGACCCGCGTCCTACGCAAGAGGTGACTTAACCATTTTAATTTAATTTTACATAAGTTGTTTGACGTAAATATGTTTTTGTCTGTAAAAAAATATGATTATTTATTGTATATGATTAATATAATAATATGTTGGGACATTAACATACAGCACCATCTAGTTCAATGGTAAGCTACGAGGCCTGCGTTATGGATACCGGATAGTTGATACTCTACATATATATAACTTTAAATACATACATATTATAAATACAAACACTCGTGACTAGAGTACAAGCATTCGTACTCATCACACAAATGAATGCCTCCAGTGGGACTCCAACCCGCGACCGCTGGCATAGCAAGTAGGGTCGCTACAAACTGGGCCAAACGTGTCGTCAATTTTTTTTTTATATATTTAATTTTGATTATAGAAAAAAAGTAAGTTCAAAATAACTGCTAGTGCTCGTAAGGATATGTGGTTGTTAGAACGGTTAATCTGCAATCTGTCGGTTTGCAACCTATTAAACTCTAGAATAACTAATTTTGTCTTAATGAGCCTTTACTGGAATAAGGAGTATTTATTTAGGCGAAATTAATGTTACTTAAGAGGAGAGGTGTTTCCGCAAGATAGAGCTTAGAAGAAGTACAACTTTGTCTACTTTGACGAGATACACACGACTTGGACAGGACAGGAGGAACAGAAAAGAACTTAAAAGGTCACCAAAAATTGACATTGAAGTGTCGAAGTTATTTTGTAGTTTGCTTTCTATTATCTCTTTAACAAGAAAAAGTTTTAGAAATCTTAAAATACGCATTATATTAACTATGTTAAATAGCCTCAAACCGAGAGGGTTTACCGAGGGGCTAGACAATTTTTTTCTTCTATGCTACCACTTTTTATACTAAGGAGTTGAATTACAAAAAAAAACCTATTGTATGGTTTATTCATATTAAACTATAGAGGATGAAAAAATGTCAGGTCCAGTGAATTGTTAACCATTGGATGCACCCAGTATCATGACCATGGAATCGGTGGGAGTCTACTCAAGGTAGGGAGAGTCCAAACGTTTTGTCTGTTAGAAAATATACAGCTCAAAACGTTTAATTATATACAAGTGTAGAACAGCTGTACTGACCCTATTAATTATTTAGTAAATTACGTCACAATAGATACGTAATCATTCATACAATTATAATCAGAGGTTTATCACTACGCACATTATCTGATACCGGTTGATAACAGTGGAAACAATGCAGATATGTGAAATATGTCGACAAATTCGGCGCTCACATATCATCAGCGGTGGTCTGGGGTGCCTAAGGACAGCCTACCCTTTGCTAGGCTGAATGGTATTCGAGACCTCTGCTGATCCTGGACCCTGAAGTTTTTTATCTTAATTTTTTTTTGATTATCTTGATTGATTCCTGTAATTAATCGATTACGAAGCGATTAATCGACTGTATTGCATTCTGACGGTAACAACCGTTTCTACTGAACTTCTCAAGTTTCTTATAATTTTATTTTAGTATACGTTTGGATAAAAGTTTGTGGCTTATAAATTAATCGCTTTTAACTTGATAGCTATTATGTTGCAGTTAGGAGCAGTATTTCGCAGATAATGCCAGTAGTGCTAATGACTGGCGAGGAGTGTCTAGTAAAGTGTTTTCAAAAAAGTTGGCAATGCCACCGCTGTAACTTCACTCGGTATCATTCCCAACATCGGGCGACGCTCTGTAATTAATTTTCGCTTAATGGCCGTATAAATATGATACACGGAGTGGTTCCTCAGGGCTTCTTTTTGTTGGCAATTAGCTAATAGTGTTACAGAAATATTCAAGAATATTTTCTTATAATTAAATTTGACGGGTAAAATAGTATAATACTTTCTTAGATTTACGCGAATATTTGACATTTTAAATAAAACTATCTTTTCGAATTTTGTCGCGGATTTATTTGGATATTTATTTAAAAAGGTAAAATAGTTTTAAATTGTTGTTAAAAATGTGTTTGTTTGTTGTGTGTTCTGTTTCCACCCTACTTGATGATTTTCCTGATGTAGTATGTTTTTAATTTAGAATATCAAAAATATTTTCTGGTTGACTGAATCTACTTAACTAAATGTATTTTTGTTGAACTATAATTTTTTGAACCAACTAATTAGTATTATTAGTACTAATTAGGTATAGGCAGTTATGATGCCGTTATACACCCGCGACGCGGCGCGGCCGGCGCTCGGCCAGCTCGCACGCTGCCAGCACGCCGCCGCCCAAGCCCGCGCCCAGCACCACGAGCACGGGGCGGCCTTTATATCGGTTTGCCATTGCCAACGTCAATTAAAAGACATAACGAAATGAAAAAAAGTCTATAATAAAATAATGAATAAAACAGGAAAGAACTGTTACAGAAAGTAATAACCATAAACCATAATATTGGAAAAAATAACCATTTTATTGGAAAAAATATTTTATTAAGTTTTTTAATTATTAAAATATCCTGAACATATAATATGAAATAAAAATGTTCTCCTGCCGATTTTAGTTACGGCTAATTACTCGACAAATCTCATTGAGACCAGCCATCTGCGCAGAAAATATTCTAAGGTTAGTAGTAGTTGTTTCGTGAGTACATTACTATATATCTAATTGTTACATTTCATATCTATAGCGGAACTTTTGCTAACCATTGATGACTAAAGTGCGTAAATCATTTGGATTTCTAATAAATATAACATTCGTCGAACCACATTATCTCACCTTACACTCATCAGTAATCCTACCTTTTACTTTGCCTGTACTCCAGAACTGTCAAAAAGATACCTTTATGTCTCAAGAGTCCTTGTACTGCGTTGAGTGGTACTTGGATCAGGAGTACTTTGGAGTGGAAAGGGGGGAAGGGGGAGTGTTCGGGGGGCAAGACACTTATGGCAATCAGCTAGGGAAGGCTCCATGCGTCAACTTGAGAAGTCGGTGTTGGTCGTGAGGACCTAACCATGGCTGGTTCGAGACTAACAACGACTTTAGAGAGATCTATTCTCTTATCTGTCTATTTTTTTAATTTTTATTTTCACTTCCGGGTTGCTATACTTTATTATAGAAAGTTATATGATCGATAACAAGTAGTTTATATAACGTTAGCGTATATTTGTAGTTGTGCGCATGCGATTATTGTGGATTTTACTTTAATAAATTTATATTTTGAATTTACATAAATTGCATATAATTTATTTCGATAGTTCAATATATTTTTTACAAATATGGTAGTTATCACATAAATTTTTCATTGTAAATTTTATAATATGATTACTTTTGCTTACCTTATTTTGTATGAAAAATTCTTAAAGATTTTGTAACAATCCCTACATATTTTTACTGAACATCCTTCAATAAATATTATTAAACAAACTAAATAAAACATTAGCCCATTAATCCCTTATTTTTAAACGTTCCCCCATTTCCTTGATGTTGAATCAACATTTTGCGATATAGCAACCCCGTGCGACCCGCGCATGTCATACATTGGGGTGGTCGATAGCCTCCGCCAGTCCGCGCCGCGCCGGGCACCGGGAGCCCGCGCCGCGGCCATGAGGGCGCGAGCCGTGCTATTCGCGCTTTTCTGCCTAACTACCGCCAATGCTGAGAAGAGCAAATTCTGTACGTAAAACTGTTTTTTATCTACATTTTAGTACACCTTTAATACATGATTTTTTAGAATTTAGCTATAATTTTGATTTACACCCGGCATTTACCCGCCCTCTGCCGGATGGCGGTTCGAAAGTGGAGTTCGCGGTTTTATGGTTCCGATGACTCCATTTTGGAATTCCTTACCCTGTCTATCTCTATCTATTCTTTTCACGATGTAGAGACAGTGTAATTTATTTACTTTCTCATCAAATTACTATATTGCAACATTAATATATTATTTTAAAAAGTGTTTAAGTACAGGTAGCTTGCATTTGCGTTAAATCTTCTTGTAAGAATGAGAAGTTATCGATTTATCTCTAAACCAAGCTAAGTAATTAGTCTTAAAAAACTTTCGCATTAACTACTGATCAGTTAATTAATTTTTAAACTTTATTATTAAAAATGTCATTTACATCTGTTTGAATGAATTCATGTATGTACATATATGTTAACTAGCAACTCATCCTTGTTTCGCTCGAGTTCGTTCCTAGGTGTTTCTTTAAATTCACATAACATTTTTATTTATGAACCGATTGAAATAAAACAAATACTAAATAAAACTACATCCAAATCGGTTTAGCTGTTTCTGAGATTAGTGCGCACAGACGCATAGACAAACAGACAAAATCTAAAAATCATTGTTTTTGGATTCTATTGCGTTAATAAAGACCTCCAATAATAGTTTTTCTCAAATATCTTCCATGTATAGACAGTAATCGGTTACAATTTTATTATAAGTATAGATAAAAAAATATACAAGCTACCATTACGTCGATATTGAATTTGTTCTACCCATCACTCAGCATTATTAAAATTGTAATTCCACATAAGGAGGCGCGTATGTAAATGGTATAGCTCATAAGATTCATAGGAAAATAGGTCATACTGAAAGCACAATAGGGAATGAAATGCACAATACGAATGTAGGTTGATGTCCGATCGTAGCGTCGCCGTACGACGAGTATGAGATTACACTCCTGTTGTTGAACGTGGCCTGCTTACTCCTTCTATGCAAGGTGGCAAACGTGACAACGTACATCTATTCATATATCTATTTAATTATAATGAATTGATGAAGTAATTTATTAAAATAAAATTCACAACTTGTTTGGTTAAGGCCATAATAAATGACGGTTTAGATAAAGTGTTATCAATACTCGGTGTCAGAGTACAGTTTCAACATCAAAAGTCATGTAAGATATTCCCATTCATCAAAACATATGATTACAATTACTAGGAAGTAATATAAATTATAATTTCCCATATTAAAGGTTGCTAAAATATTTGTTAATTTTCTGCCAGCCTTCAGATAATTTATTTGCAATCTTGTCAACTGGTCCTGGACCACCGCAATGTCTTGGAGATCCGACCAAAAAAGCGGTTTCACCAGAATTTAATTTCAATACTTTATCTAAATTAACTTGAAATCCAGGCGAAAGACTTGATCCAGAAGAGCTAATAGCTACCGACATTTCTGTGGGAAGGCCAGGTATCCTTGAAAGTTGGACTTCAGATTGTCCTCGACCTAAATTAGAAATATACAATAGGGAGCCTGATCCACCCCACCTAAGTATTGCGAGCGCGTCGCCGATTCGCTTTATCTGAAAATTTATTATTATGGAATTATTGCAGAATAATTAAAGTATTAAATAATGTATGTGTATTCTGTTAGCGTTAATAAATATAGCGCTTATTTAAAATACCATTCTTAAGAGTCGCTAGGAATTTTCTTAAAAAATAGTAATTTACCTCTACATGTGGTCCTAGAATAGATGAGTTTCGCATAGCAGATGCTACTCGAACGATTCCGAAATGACTTAAATCATTGGCGTATTCAGTCTTCGCATTAGCATATCGGTAATTTGGGGACAAAGGTAACCAGGGTTCTCCTGTTGTAAAGCTGGCTTTAGGAGTGTCATCCCAGGGGAAAGGTGCCGCTGATGGAACCCCTTGTGTTGGCCAGCATTTGGAGATAGCAGCCCACTCTATGATAGTATCAACTGAACCCAATTCGTCTCCTTGTTGAATTATAGTAGCTCCAGGTAATGTAAGGGCCAACATGGTAATTGCATCCACCATATCACTTCCATGTCGTGATGCTATTCGACTGTTGTTGCTTATACTTGTCTGCAAAAGTGTATGTTAAATATATCTTTAAAGAAGTAGACAGAAGGAATAAAAATCTACGCGTTTCCATCACGTATAGGAACAATTTATTTACATTTAATGGAACTGTTACAAAATGTTACGACCAAAATAAACATTCAATTAAGTGGGAATTAAACCAATCATCTCCAAAAATAAATATGTACATCAAAAAATCATTTATGATACATTTCACACTGTTATAAAGAGGTAGAATATGTTTGTATGTACAAAATAATGTTACATGTAATAGGAACTACTGAATTGTTTTTTAAATCTTTCAGCAAAAGAAAACAACACTATCCCCGAGCAACAGGCTTTTTAATGTCGATCGCGACTAACAGTGAAAAGTATTGTAAAGTATTTTTATACTTCATATTATTCATTCTAACATGTATTTTATACTAAGTTTAGAACCACACGAAATTACTTATCATACCAACTAACTACCGAAAATATTGCCATATGCCTAGCAATGTTACTATAGTAGTTAGGGCAAGAATATTTTACGTAAATAAGCATTACTTAGTGATACCCATGCCATATAGGAATACGATATAAAAAATTTAGCTCTATGTGAAATTTGTTCTGGACTCGTACGTCATGTATAATTTTGTATGTAGATAGCTTCATACATATTCTAGACTGCCATAAGTTTCAAACAAAATCCCCTAAAGTTAGGGTTGAAACACGGTGTATACGTAGTTTATTGTGACAGCGGCATGAGTCGATATTTAGGTCTGACTCATGGGCCAAGTGGGGTTCATATGTTGTAGCGCGTATAGCAACGTTAGTCTACGTAACGCCAAAATAGCCGGTCGCTTGGCAGCCACCGCTGGAACGTAGCTTATAACTTATATACGCTTAAACCACCTTCACTATCTTCTACAAAAGTTATTTATGTTCATAGAAAACTTATCTATACATATAATAAAATTCTAACTAAGTCAAATCTGTACAATAAATATTTTTTAGAAAATCTTATTGAAATAGACATTATTATCGATACAGAGGCCTAATCTATAGTTTTTAGAATTTTTGTCTGTCTGTCTGTCTGTCTGTCTGTCTGTCTGTCTGTCTGTCTGTCTGTCTGTCTGTCTGTCTGTCTGTCTGTCTGTCTGTCTGTCTGTCTGTCTGTTACCGCATCACAGTAAAACCACTGGAGGGATTTTGATGAAATTTGGTATGGTGATAGCTGGTTATCCGGGTCAACATATAGGATTACTTTTTACCGCGGGAAAATATCTTAATTCTGAGAAAAAATACAAAAACTGTAAATATAAGAGTATACTAATATGTAAAACCTAAGAATTTAGTTTTTGGTCATCTGAACGCGGGCGGAGACGCGGGCAATGCTAGTATGTTATATATTACTTTATTATTGGTATGAAGTCATTCATTTTAATTTTTACCCTTTATTAACATAGTATCGAATCACCTACAGATAGTTTAGTACACAGATTTGTGGTCCAATATTGTCATAGGTGTTCCTTCATTTTTGTTCTAAATCTTTTGAATTACATATCCATTTCAATAACATGTAACATTGTAACCTTTCCATAATTTCATAATTTAGATTTTCTCTGTAAAAGAAATTTCGATGTAAGATTTATTACGATAAGAACATAGCTCTATATTAAAGCTTACGATCCAAGTCGGGTTCATATCCTGCGGCGGGTAGAGTATCGCAGCGTGCAGCGCTAGCGCCAGCCCCGCTGCGGGCTTCGTCTCAGCCAAAGCGTAACTTATTACGCTATTAGCACCCAAACCGCTCTCTCCGTAGTATTTAACGCCGATTTCTGCTCCAAACGATGTTTCTACTAGGATTACCCTGCGAGAAAATGTTTATTACACTCACTTATAGTTTATTTGCTCATAATTTTTATCAGGCGCTACCAGTTTTTCGTAAGACTTATGTTTTTCCTTGGTTTTAATGATAAAACAAATAGTAAATCTATATTAATAAAAAAACAAAGTATAGAGAGTCTTTAAAAAGGCTTAAGCTGTATAAATCTTACGGCGCATCCATATTCGTAGTACGAGAACAACTCATGGCTGCGACCACTAGTTTCTCAATTAATTGCACACCACAATCGATGTTTGAAGGGAAATCAGGTTGTAACAATACGCCTGATGCCCTTCGCCTTAACCATGTACATTGCACGTCAGATAACATCGTCACTAGTTCTTCAGAACACAGGTTAAGCAATACTTCTTTACTGGAAGAAGCGTAATACGCTTTTCTATCGTCATGCCAAGTCCAATTATCGATTCCTATTTCATTCTGAGGGTAAAAAATATAACATCGTTATTACTAATTATTTATCAAGTGTTAGAAAATTTATAATGTTTTTTATATAGCTTTAAAAATAAACAAGAGAAGGAAGTAAGATTGAAAAAAAAAACCCTCAATCTTCAGTGTAAAAGAATTACATTAAGTAATAGTTTTTCTGATAGCCAATACTTGGTTATCTGAGATTTGACACGAGGTGTATTATATTTGGAGCGTACCACAGGCTGCTCATCGGTTGATCCTTCTCTCCAAATAACTTTATTTTCGAAACCAGCCTTGCGTTCGGCGCTAAATTTAAACAGCTCGGAATTTTCACTGATCGTCTGCAGCTGCAATGTCACTAGCACTTTGAGCTCTGTGGTTAAGAATTTAATTTATTATTACAAAAATACCTTTTAAAGTATTTTTTAGCTAATTATTAACGTCAGCTACGTGTAGTCTCAACCACATAATAGCAAAAAAGCTAACTTATATTATTCTTCGTGCAATGATATGGCATAATATGGAGAAATATTTGCCATAAATAAGTTAAAATTGGGTTTAAAATGATTGAATGGAGTTTATTTCTAGATACCAAGGGTTCATTATGTTTAAAATATACAAAATTTTACTTTCTTTAACTTCAATAATATAAGTCCGCCAAAAGTTCGCTCAGTCTGAATTTCACATCTGAAAAATTTCTATCGTCCAGCATGAAAATAAAACCAACATGAAAAAATTAGCACGTACCTAATTTCTTTGCCTTCTCAATAAGTGTTGTGAACTGTTCTATGTTTCCATATCGCTCGTCGATATCGACGAAGTCCATGGTGCCTGGTTTGCTACAGTCCATGCTTCTTGAAGATATTGGAGATAGTATGACAGCGTCTGCGC
This sequence comes from Brenthis hecate, assembly GCA_951806755.1. Classification (NCBI taxonomy): domain Eukaryota; kingdom Metazoa; phylum Arthropoda; class Insecta; order Lepidoptera; family Nymphalidae; genus Brenthis; species Brenthis hecate. Next base: position 7,221,189 of record OX638268.1, on the reverse strand, counting down.
CTAATGCACGAACATAGCTTAGCTGTTTAGTAACGCCTGAAAAATAATACGAGTATATACATATTTCGCAATATTATAAATTATAAAATATATCTGTGTCTCATAATATTTGATATTTTAAATAAAAATACAGCAATCATAGTCACGGAAGATACTCTCACCCGTGACCATGATTGCTGTAAAGCATTCGAAACGTCTGGAATCAAAAATCTAAATAAATCCGCGAAAAAATCCGAAAATATAGTTTTATTTTAAAATAAAACTATATTTTCGGATCGTTAATCCTAAACACACAGATATATTTAAATATATCTGTGTGTTTAGGATTAACAGATTTTTTCATAGTTACGTCATATTAGCCAAAATGACAATAAATGATATAATACGTTTACTTGACTTTATTAAGATGTTTCCTTTGGATATAAGTTATTTCAAAAACTTATATCCAAATTACTAGAGACGAGCCACTTTTATATTATAAAATATGTAGCATGCACAAACGATATATGAACTTTACATATCAGCTTTACGTCACCATTGACATCTCGACGTTTCTCATCCAAAGCTTCCAATATATCTAGATTCTGTTTGCTATAGCATGAATATTCTTTACAAATAATAAAATATGAACACAGCAGAAGGCAGTAATCTTGTTGTTGTCGTCGAGACGTCGCATTCGACATATTGTTAATTTACTAGCGAGATAGTGTAACAAGATGTTTGATATTTGTTCAATTTTTCTTTATAAATCCTCATTGGCATCATGTATTTACTATTTTATAAAGCACTAGTGCACTAGCCCGACTGAAGAGAGGCTAAGCGGCCGGGCAGGTGCCTGTGTGTGGAGGCCCTAAAACTAATGAAATACCTACAAGTACACCTACGTTTGTTCATTGTACGTGTCATCAAGCGGAAACTAATTTAACTTAATAACATCAAATTAAATCTGTTATTCACATGTCGTTTGTGAAATTGAAACGTATTTCCTTTTCTTCTACGTCCTGTTTATTCATTTCATCAGTATATTTTTTACCGACTTCAAAAAGGAGGAGTTACTCAACCCGTGTGTATATTTGCATTAATCGACACCTTCAAGAATAAACAGCAGATTTTCATGACTTTTTTTAATGTATACTTTAATGTTTAAGCGACTTTCAAAAATCGACTTCGAAAATATCCGATTAGATATCTTTAAAAAATGAAAACCCAGCGTTCAGTTAATTTTTACTTTTTAGTGTTTAGAGATATTTTTATTTTACTTTTTTAATTTTTTACTTTTTGTGTCTACAGGAAGTCGCTTTATATTTTTTTATTAATGAATAGCTTAGTTTAATTTCGATTGGAGTTTAATATTGACCTCAGGAGTGATTTTGAATCTATTGTATCTTTTTAGTAAAAAAATATTAATTAATATAAGTGGAAACCTTATAATATCTCTGTCTGTTTGTCACATCTCATTTTCTCTGAAAGTATTGGAAGAGCGTAGTAGTGGATGTGTGAGACACACCAATAGCTATTCTTATTAATGATTCTTTTAATTCTATATGAAACAACTTCTCTTAATTTTCTAGCTATTTTACTCCAAAGCTTATTTTTAGATTTTTACTTTAAATAAAATGGCTAAAAAATATTTTAAAGATCAGCATTAGAAAATCAGCAATAAAATTGGCTTATTTAAGGACTTTTTTTTCTTATGTACTTTCTACATCTGTATGTAGCTGTGGATTTTAGTTTAAATAAAAAAAAATCATTTCTTTCATACTTTTTGACCGATGTAAAGAATAGATCTATCAAATCTTATAATAATGATTGCATTTAACTTTATTACACTTTAATTAATCTATACATATAATAAAATTGTAACTAAGCCGAATCTGTACATTAAATATTTTTTGGAAAATCTTATTGAAACAGTCATTATTACCGATACAGAGTCCGAATCTATAGTTTTTATAATTTTTGTCTGTCTGTCTGTTACCGCATCACGGTTTTCCGTGATGCGGTAACAGACAGACAGACAAAAATTGGAGGGATTTTCATGAAATGTGGTATGGTCATAGCTGGTTATCCGGTTCAACATATAGGATGCTTTTTATCGCGGGAAAATATGTCTTTTCTGGGGAAAAAAAACAAAAACTGAATTGTAAGAGTATACTAATAGTGTGTATAACCTAAGAATTTAGTTTTTGGTAATCTGAACGCGGGCGGAGCCGCGGGCAATGCTAGTAATATATATAACTTAAACATACGCTCGTACAATATTTTAAGAAACAAAGTTTTAATTTTTTCTCATGTACCTATCATAACAATATACTTATTGTCATTAATAATAAGAATTATAATTTATAAGTTAAAACAAAACGTAAATAGAGAGTATTTCAGTTTTACGTCACGAGTTAACTGCATTTATTGACTACCTTGCAAGTCGCCAAGTCCATCTCCATCCATATCCTTGAAGGAGTCCACCAAGATCCTGTAATACAGGGCATTGTTCCACCACGGCGTTGATGCTGCATCTTCGAGTAGCGTGGTCAGAACAAGCGCGGTCAACCACATGATTTGTGCGAATACCTAGAAATGCAATAGTGGCTGTGATGTAGAGACGTAATCTATGCGATAAAATGATTTGACGTAAATTTTGTTTGCAGGTTATAGTTTTGAATGTATAGAAGGAAAAATTTCTGTTTCTATTATATTCTATTTCGGCTTTGATATTTGTAACAATGTCTTCGTAAAATATCTTATTTCCTAACTTTTAGATAAATAATACATTTTATACGCGACGCGTTTTGACGCGTTCTAAATTCGTCTGAAAATAAGTGCATTCGTTAGTTAGAAATAAAATATTTTCCTTATTTCATTAATAAAATTTTAATACGGCTTTTATTTTGGCTATCTGTAACAACTATACCTTCGAGACATGTAACACCTCAGTCTCTCCCGTGACCATGGATGCTGTAAAGTATTCGAAACGTCGGGAACCAAAAATCCAAATAAATCCGCGAAAAAATCTGAAAAGATAGTTTTATTTAAAATGTCAAATATTCGCGTAAATCTAAGAAAGTATTAAGTTCATACTGTGTAGTGTGTATTTACTGTAAATGCACTAATTGACGCTTATGTACAATGAAAAAATTACAACTATATTATATTTATATATTGTAAAAAAAATCCTCAAGTTTTAATACTACGTTACACTAGATAGCTATCGATAACATATATGTATATAAAATGGCTTGTCCATTGCGCAGAACATCACTATCAAGCCGGGCGGAAGTGCTGTCATTGCAGGGTAATTCAGTTAGGCGGCAAATTGCGGGGTCGGTCTGTTATCATAGCCTAGTACGACTATGTTGTGATCTATCATTTCATGACTGGTCCATCTGATCACGTTCCTTGGAAACGCAAAATATTCATTTTTTATATATATTTATTCAAATTAAAGTGTCAGTTTAACACACATATTATTGTCAAGTTTTTGGTGGCTGCTGGGTACTTATAAATTCATAATTTTACAGATAATATTGTTATAATTAACGTAAAGTGGTAGAAATCAGCTTATATATAGCTCGTGACAATTATAAGAGAGGGGCGGGAAGAAATACTTATTTAATTTTAAAAGATTTAGTTATTCTTATAAATTAATTTTAAACGCTTTCAAATTTAGGTTTGAATATTAGATTAGTTTTAGAAAAAATTGTGATGCATATTAGGGCCCGGCTTAAAGGAATAACTTTTTACCATAAATATAGTAAATAAAAGAATATAACACTACATTGTCTATATTACTGAAACATAGTATATATATATATATATATATATATATATATATATATATATATATATATATATATATATATATATATATATATATATATATATATAGACAAAATTAATAATATCCAGATATAAATAAAAATGTTGTTTCAAATTATATGTAGCAGGACTTGCATACCTACCTTTTGTCGTGTTGCGTTGATCGTACTTGTCTTTCACGGATGAAAATAGCTTTTTCTCCTCCGTTAAGGTGAATTTCTAAGAAATTAATTAAATTTCCAAGAAATTAACAAACTCAGTTAAAAAACTGTAACACCGGGGGCCCGCGGTCGTTGAGGGATTAATCGATGTCTTTAGTTTGACTAAAGAAATAAAATTTAAAATAATACAAGAACATAATGTGAAATTTGAAACAAATACGTTTCAGCGTATAATTTATTCATTCTAGGAAATTTCCTCTAATAAACTTACATCATCATTTCTATGACTGCGTTGTGATGGCAAGAGAGATCGACTCTCATTTCCCTTTCAATTTCGATTCCATCTGGTATTTGGCCGTGCACGTGACGCTTTATGTACGTGATTTTGTATTCGCCACAACTTGTTAATTGGATCTCATAAATTAAAACATTTATCTTTTGTAACAATATGTATGTACATTAAAAGTTTGAAATCGTTTTTATGGATATCGTAGCCGCTGTGGCATATGCGCCAGTGAATGGTCTTCTAGTGGTCGAAGCTAGGTTACCGCTTCGATCAACGTACAGAGTTGAGATACATATGAACCTCAAAGTATGTTGAAAGCGAAAAAATGAAGATTATGTCTGTTTATTAACTAGAGAAGAAAAAAAAATACAGTTCTTTTCATTATTGGAATTGTTTTTCATATGCAAATGTAGCCATTTAATCGTTATACGGCGCAATAGCTAAATGGCGAGAGTGCTGCTAAACATTTTGTATTGATACAAACTGACAAAAATGTTAATGGTTTTAAAATAAACGTTGTGGAAAATTAAATTACAGGCAATGCAATACGAACACAAACTCGTAGAGATAAAACTCAACTAGCTATTTGGTACAGGTAACTATAACAATCTAACATTCCTTTGTGGCTTGGAATAGAATTTGGGGTTATTGTAAAATATAGTATTTGCTATAATATTTCGGAGTGTCTGTTTGTCCTTTAATAGGACGTATAAAAATAATTATTCGTCCTTTATAAAATATAATAAATAAATCGCTAATTAACGATAAGGCCGCCTTTTGTGCACACTTTTGTGTTTGTTATTTTGTTCACTGTATTTACTTTATGATTGTGGTGTACAATAAAGTATAAATAAATAATAAGAAAGGACTAATATACTCATAAATAAGTAAGTAGAATAAGTAGCTCGGCTCAGCTCGGTGGGTTAAGGATTTTTTTTTCATAAAAATCACAAATAGATAACAAAAAGGTGGTAAATATTCGTACAAACCGACATTAGTCGGACGAATAATACATTTTTTATTCATCCGATTATCGGACGAGTAGCAACAGCCTCCTTTTTTATTTATTACTAGCATTGCCCGCGGCTTCGCCCGCGTTCAGATGACCAGAAACCAAATTCTTAGGTTTTACATATTGGTATACTCTTACATTGCTGTTTTTATATTTTTTTCTCAGAAATGAGATATTTTCCCGTACAAAGTATCCTTAATGTTGACACGGATAACCAGCTATCACGATACCAAATTTCATCAAAATCCGTCCAGTGGTTTTTCTGTGATGCGGTAACAGACAGACAGACAAAAATTCTAAAAACTATAGATTCGGCCTCTGCGTTGATAATAATGTCTATTTCAATAAGATTTTCCAAAAAATATTTATTGTACAGATTCGACTCAGAATTTTATCATATGTATAGATTCGTCCTATTAAAGTACGAATAATTATTTTATATTCGTCCATATTTTAAATATGAATATCAACAGCCATAATATTTTTCCTAATTATAAGTGTGTTTACTACACACTTATATATTATGTTTATTAATATAAAAATAGTTTTTGATCTTATAGCTTCAATATCTACAAATAAATTGGCTGTCACATAGAGACAGACGGATGAAATTATGATTGCTCCCTTTTTGCCATTTGGGATCTCTAAAAATTGCTGAAATAAGTTTAGTACCGGCAAATAATTAATGAATTATGTTTACAATTTATAATATACTAGCGACTCACCCTTGCTTCGCTCGGCTTCTCGGAATAGATAGACTATATATACATAGGTATAGAAAAGTAGGTAGGTACTTTAAAAATATAAAAAAAATATATCGCTTACATGAGAAATGATTGATTCCCTATACAAAATTACACCCCCTCCCCTTTCAACCTTTTAAAGGATGATTTCCGGGATATAAACTATCCTATAACCTTTCCAGGTTCTCAGACCATCTCCATATCAAATTTCATCTAAATCAGTTCAGCGGATTAAGCGTGAAAATGTAACAGACAAACAGACAGAGTTTCTTTCGCATTTATAATGTTAGTATGGATTCTTAGAATATATATCGTACGTTTAAAGATTATTATTTCAAAATTATTTCAGTTTGCTGAGTTTTTTCGCCATATTTTGGATATGGGTTTTGGAATTCTACTTTGTGAGACAGAAAGCTAGAGGTATTTATAACGAGACTGACGTAGAATACCTTTTACCCTCAAGTTATTTTGAGTTCCTGCTATATAGCATATATATGAATAACCTTTTATGGTACTCATAGCACAGTGTGTTTGTGATTGGTTGGTACTCGCGAAGGTCACAGGTTCACGTTTCACAAAATATGTTACTTTGGTTTTTGTTATAATCTTTTTATCTTTCGCTCTTTTTATCATTTTATTATTTGGAATATTTTACTAAATTATAGTATAACTGTATAAAAATATATAATTATTATATAAAATTAACTGATGGAAATAGTGACTGTTTATTATACTGTTTGTTTTATATAAAATTGAATTGTTATTGTCTTATCTGTCTGGATTTCACGGGTTCAAAGAAGACCGGTGCTTTAAAAAGCTTAGAAATTTGTTTGGTGTGACGCATCGGTCGGAATTATTAATAACATAGGGAATTTCCCAAAAACCTCACTGGCCAATTATATGCATTGCCAATTATGGAAAATATGAAAACCTTAATAAATACTTTTACCTACTCCTCAACAGCCACGTTGAAAATCTGTCAGGATAGCTCGTGTTTACTTTAGACAGTAATAAAGGCAATCCAAAGACACAGCAAACCAACAGCTCTTAGCAGGTTACGAGCTTATCATTATTGTAATTGAACTATGTGTAAATAACATAATTAATGCAAATTGTTACCATTCAACAAAAGGACATTCAATAATTCATATCAAAACGACATCATATTCATTGTTCTTCCATTTACATTTTGTATAGAAAACTGAAAATCATTGTGCATACAAAATGGGATGACACTTGCAAATAAAACGGATATGACACCTTTATTTAATTTTATGGTATGAAATATGAGGATGTCACAAAACTTTCATATAGTGTTTTCTGAACGCAATTTTTCTGACACAATTCCTTCCGGGAGCATATCTCTTCAGGCGAGAGAGGCCCTCGTGATGCGCATCGCTGACGTAGAAACTACCACTTTGTTATATTTATTGTTACAATGTAATATTTGTATAGAATTACATTTCGTTACACGTTAAACTGGAAAATTTATGATAATATTATATATATGATGAATGTTTTAAGTAAGCATGGCCAAAACTACTTATATTACAATAAGCAATTATTTTTTACAAAAAAAAAAAGAAAAACTGACTCAATTCATGTCAGATTTAGAGGTGGAAAGATTTTTGAAAATTATATTGGACTCTTACAAATGTGTTTTCGAGCTTGTAATTTTCTTGTAATGAATAATGTGAGTAAAACTTATCGTTACAAAAAGGACTATGACAATTAATTCACACCTGGCAAATATGATATACCATCCAGCTATATATTTTTTTACGTGACATACAAAAAAAAACATATAGCTAAATTGATAGAGTAACACTTCTTTTTTTAACTCAGACAAAATATAATACTTTTATAGATTTACGCCAATATTTGATATTTTAAATAGAATTATCTATTGGGGATTTTGTCGTAGATTTATTTTGATTTTGGTTCCCGAAGTTTCGAATGCGTTACAGCAATCATGGTCACGGGAGAGAGTAAGGTTTTAGATGTCTCAAAGGTTATTATATAATGTGGTTATATGTCATCTGTAACAGTTATATTTAATATGTCAAAAATATGGAAAATGGCCGTCAAATCATCTTTCATATTGAAAATGGCAACGTGAATTGTTATCGCCGTAACAATATAGCTTTTTAACCTTTTATGATTGTTCTCCATATTGTTCGTGCTTCTAGGGTTTTTAAAATATGAAGAATATTTAAATATTCTCCATATTTTAAAAACCCTGTTTCTATTTCTTAGTGGTTAATAACACATTCATAAGTCATTAAATGAGACGTCTATATACGAAGATAAAATTATAAAACTTCACGCGACATCTCCTCCACATTTGTGTTAGTAATTTGATCGAGATTTAAAAATAGTCTCCAACTGAAAGGCTCACTCGTCTCGCATCCGATCGTTAAGGTCCGCTTTCTAGATGCGGGAGTCTATTCTGTAACCGTCTGCTTCTCAAACCAATATCCCATTATGTTAAATATGTATTGAATACTTGTACTGAGCTCATAAAGTTTCAGTGCTCTATTATATACACATTCATGTCCTTCTAGAAGGTTTTGACTATAAAATCATTGAATTCTACGACAACGGTTGCGAGTTCGATGCCTGTTTATAGTATAAGGGTGTTCGCCCAGTGGTCGCAGTTTGACCATAATTTTTTTTAATTGATGACACTAAAGTTTGTGAACAGCTACAAAGAAAAACGGTTGACAAAAGGAGGAGACAAAGGGACTGATCAGTTTTATCTTTGTCTGTTTATATATGTATAGATTTATTGCAGAATTTTTGCAATGGATATTATTACAGGTCAAAATTAACATCCTAAACAAAATTAAAATTAAATCCAAAATAACCAGCACAGTTAGCAACATCATTTAGTCATGCTATTCTGCAACACTATTGTCATTTTAATGGTAAATATTTAACGATAATGTTGGTAACAAGTTCGTGAAATAAAACGCTGATCGAAGGGAACGCGGTGCGCCGCAACCGCGTCGTTTTGGAGTTTGAACCAAATGTGGTCAGCTTTCCCCAAATATTTATGTTAAATTGTACATATTTTAACGAATGATATTTTAATGAATTTACTGTATAAACTTTATATATTCACTTTATATATACACGTGGCTTTGCTTGCGCTAAAACTACAAAACAATCTTTAAAAAGGTAGATTCGTACAAACTTTCATCCAGTATTTTACCCCCTTATAGGATGAGATTTGAAAAATCCTAAAACACAAATATATTTAATTTTATTGAAGAGTATATATATCAAGTTTCAAATAATTCTGATAATAAATATTTTTTGGTTTGTATTATATCGTGTTTTCCCGTGGGAATTTAAGTAATCTCCCGCAATAAAAAGTATGCCTATGTCACTCTCCAGTCCTCCAACTATCTCCACACAAAAATCATGCCAAACTGTTACTCTGTTTCGACGCGAAAGAAGGACAAACAAACAAACACTTTCACATTTATAATATTAAGTATGGATTTTTTAAATTTCAAACTAGGCTTCTGTATGTCGTTGACGATTTGCAATTTAAAAAAAAATATGACTATCATCGATTGTGCATGGATGCATGGATTTGTATTATGAAAATCACTTTATCATTAATATAGATAGTTGAAAGGAAGAAGACATACGAAAATAATATTAAAACACAAAGTGTTATGTTTATTAGGCTTATTATTATTAGACTAAAACATTATACATAATATATACAACTATACACACTATGTGATTCGCTAACGGAAGCAAGCTAATATAGCTTTATTTACATTATTACAATTACAATAAATAGCATTTTATATTTACGATTGTACTTACATACATATACTGTATGGAAGGTAGAAGGTTCGATTCCTGGACATGATTTCTTATTCAACCTATACTTAATTTTAAAAACGAAATTTTGATGTTGTATGCTACCTACCGCTCCTTTGTTCATTTGTACGTGGCTTGGCTTAAGTGAAAAGCATTTTTTCTTTGTTGAAGTACTCAAAAGTTAAATATGGTCATGGTTACAGCTAAATTTAAACTAAAGAGTTAAAAATACGTGCTCGTCAGGTCAAATATGTCTTATACATAATCTCAGGATCTATCACGTTTGTATCACGATACAGGGTCAGCCTTTAATATTAATGCCTCACCGGCTTCCAGTCTGAGTTCTCTTCCGTCAATCACATCACTGTAAAAGATTGATGATTATTAAAAAAATATTCTCAAATTCATGTCAAATATCATAAAAATATTATGTAAAAGGTATTTTTGCTAATACAAGATTTTTTCAGCATCCTTATACAATCATCATTAGCAAGCTTTTAGGATATAAGCGATCGCTATATCAAATTTCATCTAAATTTGTTTACCGTAAAATAGACAAACAAGTTCCTTATATATTATGATATTAGGTAATATTACTAAAGGTTTCTAACTCACCCTGCTCTCCTCTGCGAATGTACGCTGGTCACGTAGACAGTCGCTGGGAGTTTTAAATGCATCACTCTTTCTAGTATAATGGTATCAGGAGCATCTGATACGTTGAAAAGCAGTACAATGGTATCATATGTCCTCAAATATCTCACCAAGTACAGGGTGCGATCCGATAATGCCCTTATATTGTACTCTCCATGAGATAGTGCTTTTTCCGAACGTAGCGCTGTCAGCGCTTGGTAAACCTATGGAGAGTATCAATTTTAAATACCAACCAGTTGTTAAAGCGCTCATTTGGGAAACCGAGTGAAGCTGGTTCAAATCCCGGGTCATGCAGTTCTGATAGTTTCATTTGTGAATCTTTTCCAACACGGTTACGACTTGCCTTACGGTGAAGGTCTGAGAGAATCTAGCAAGTTTTCAAAAAATATATGCAGTTCCTCAACTCGCAATTCCCCAGCGTGGTGGCGCGGCAATGGGACGTTAAAAAGGGCCGAATACATGTATTATATATAGGTAGGTATATTAAAAGAAATGAATAATTAAAAGGCATTGTATGAATTGAAATTATACGATACCTTGAAATGGCTAATTGGTTCTTCTTTTTGTCTAGCTAAATTAATTTCCTTGTAATCCTCAGCGACTGGTAACCACGTTCTGTTCGCGGTAGAAAATCCTGCATTGGTCGAGTTATTCCAGTGATACGGTGTTCTGGCTGGGTCTCGTGAATATAACATATAAGTGTCTTCATCTCCACGATTGATTGCCTCCACGTCGACAGTGTCTTCCCAGCTGACATAGCCGTCTTTCATTCCGATTTCTTCTCCTTGGTAGGTTACAGCGACACCAGGCAGCAACATATTTAGGGCGTTTAAGCCATCTACCATATTATCACGGAATCGTGTTGGCATTCTGTTATTGTCGTGATTACCGAACTAAAAATTATTTTGAGGTTTATGACATTGATAAATCTATGAATAACGTTAATTAAATTAGAAGATATAATTTACAATATGCACAATGATAAGATAAATTAATATCAGTAAAGATTTATGGATTAATGCCGTGGAAAAATACAAATCATAGGAGGCTATCACATATTTATAGCTAAATCCTGTTAAGATTTGTTACTCACAGCAAATACTTACCACCCAATTTGGTGTTGCTCCATGGGGCATGTAAGTCAGCCATCTGAGAATGATGTAGACGAAATCTCTAGCGTTCGATTTAGATGATAGGTCTGTAATAAAGTCAAAGTTGAAGGGGAAATGAGCTCCAAGTTCTCCCTCGTCGTTGCCATAGTAGAGCATTGTCATGGTCACATTAGCGTAGCCCTCCGAGAAAATCACTCTGAAATAAATAAATATGGTAGGAAATAATAATATTTTTCTATATAGTGGATTAAATAAGTTTAAACATTTGAATATATTCTTAAGTGTACTTGTAAAGTAATATAAACATAACATAATATGCTATTTCACACTGCTCATTTTCTTTCCATTTATCGCTAAGCGCAGTGACTTCGACAACAAAGTTTCATATCAAAGAGCCACAAAGTAAAGTTATTATTATATGATTTATTATAAACAGCCTCTAACTTTTTATACTTGAGAAGTTTTACATGAAACCTAGTCTTACTTTGAAGAGAGAGTCTGAGTTATGAGATCCTTATTAAAAGTTTTATCATTGACTGTTATCTTCGTAATAAAGTTTTTCATACATAAGTCTCTTAACGACTTACCGAGTATCTCCTCCGTTATCCTCTAAATATCGATCTATGAATTCTCTCCATTCGTATACAACGTCATATAATTCAATCAGATCTTTGGTGTAGAGTGGAATGGTGTACCCTAATTGGTGAGGTTCGAAATGAATGATTCCACTTAGTGGGTCATCTGGGTATCTTCCACCATGGTCTGCTGGATCTGCTTCTATTAAATATGGGAGAGCATCAACCCTGAAACCATCAGCGCCTTTGTCGAGCCAGAATTTCATAATCCTTATCATTTCGGCGCGTACCGCTGGGTTCCTGAAGTTGAAGTCAGCTTGCTGGATAGCGAATTGGTGAAGATAGAATTGCTGACGAATATCACTCCATTCCCAAGCCGATCCTCCAAATTGGCTTACCTGAAATGATAAGATTGTTACAATTAAAAATATATCAGCACCATCACCAGCTTTGCAGTTTTAATTAGATGACAATTAAACACTCACCCAATTCGAGGGTGGTAACCTATTGGTAGCATTATTAGGATCTGGCAATCCATCATCCCAAATGAAGTAGTCTTCGTAGGTCGCGTTCCTTCGTTCAGATTGTATGAAATAATCTGATTCATTGCTGGCATGATTGGGCACGAAGTCCAAAAGAACTCTAATTCCTAGGGGAATAACGATATATCGTTTTATATTAATTGATACAAAAAATATTGCGTGTAAATATTATATAGGAAATATTCTATTTAAATATTTCATATACATAATTAATCGTCGTAGTACGTTTTTCCCTAAAAGCGCAGAATGGTTGTTTCTAATGGGATTTCATGGGGGTTTTTACCAGGCTCTGACGTCACAGGTATAATGAATGCTAGCGTATGCGTAGTACAGATATGGAATTTGTAATTTGAGTGTAAGATGTTAGCACGCGTGCAAATGGATCTCGGCAATCAAAAAGTTTTATTATTTAAAATAGAGTATCCACAATTATTGTAAAATAAATTATCACAATATTTTTAAATGTTACTTCATAATGTAACACTAAGGTAAATATAATCTACACATATTATATAAAAACATTATAATTTAGACAAACGTGATAATATTGCTATCGAAAGTAAAAGTACTTTTAAGGTAAAAGAATTTGTGTAATATAAATAGATTTTAATAATTGATTAACATGTAATATTTGCAAAAACATATGTATTATTTAAGATAAGTAGTTAAGCTATCTTGTTTTTCATACGTACTTAAAATAATTATTTTATATCCTTAGATAAGATTAAAGGAATAAAATAACACCCACAGCGATGGTATCGTTAATTTTTGAATGTGAAAATTTGCTTCATCGATAATTAAATTATAATCCTGTAAAATATATGTCATAGAATCATTTAACATTTTCATAAGCTATATAAAATTTTGGCTATGGAAGTGGAAGTTACATATATGTGAAATAGAAGATAATCTTGCTGGAATAGCTACTATACACTTAACTTATACCACACAGAGTACTGCTAATTTGGGAACAAAAAATCTCTTTGAGTTTATGGTTGTCTTAGAGTTGTTTAAAAAATGTGCAAAAGGATAATTTTTTTTGTGTAACAAAGAATGTTCTAAGGTGTTAGATGATACTACAACTCTACTAAAGTACCTAAGTGGCTTGGACAAAGCCTTGACATAAAAGTTTTTATTATAATCATGATGCGAATTATTACTTTCTTACCTAATTCATGAGCTTTGGCTAAAAGTTCCTCGAAATCTTCCATAGTTCCATACTCATGGTGAATCTTGTAAAAGTCACTTATATCATATCCAAAATCTACCATTGGAGATGCAAAGATCGGTGACATCCATATAGCATCCACTCCAGCATCTACGAAGTGTTCCAACTCCTGGGTTATACCTATAACATTTAAAATATGTGTAACTACAAACTGTCATTTCCATTTTCACACTCTTATGGTTTTCGGGATGAAAAGTATCCTATGTCCTTCCCAGAGTCTCAAACTATCTATCTATTAATTACAGCCAAACACGTAATAGTTTAAATTTTAGAATTAAGTAACTGTGTTCCCCATACCTATACAATATTATGCATTTAGATAGATGTCTGTTTGTATTTTTGGAATAAAAATTACACAAGGTATACTATTAAATATATTATCATCAAAGTATGTTACAAGTATGTGTCACGAGATAGAATAAAGTAAATAAATGAAATGTTCTTATCTTCGAAATAGCGTCATTCAGAAAACAATTATTATTACGAGTACGTTCTCACGTTTACGTTGAATGCTCTGTTTGGGCGAAGGCAGGAAGTCATTATGGCATTCCGGTCACCGCAATCACTTTGTGAGGTTCTATACTGTGTAGCCATATTGTAAATATAATATTCGATGCAAATACCATACTCTGTTAGTACTTGGCTGGCACGGTCATACCCATTATAAGCGTCACTATTATGGATAATTTGGCTTGAAAACGAGCATTATCTTATATAATAACCATATTTTTAGAAGTAATTGCAATGCTAGCATGAATTTTTTTTTGTTAATCGTCATGTAATTGTTCAATCGTTTGTACATGTAGTTAGGAGTAAAGTGTTTGTGAGTAACAAAATCTATACTATAATAAAACTGTAGAGGTCGAATGTCTGTACATAGAAAAAAATGCTAAAAACCGAGTCAGGGGGGTGTAAGAAGACAAATAGAAAACATCCAGATTTTTTCAAATTTGTTGTTTCTCTGTCTGTTTGTCTGTTTGTACGGGCTAATCTCCGAATCTGTTGGACCGATTTAAATGAAATTTTGCATGGTGGTACTTTATATCCCCGGGCAACATCTTAGATACTTTTTATCCCGGAAAATTAAAGAGTTCCCGTAGGATAGTTAAAAAAACTTATACAGCTTAGTACACAACAACTTATGCACCTAATTTAGTAAAATTTGGCATGCTGATACCATATATTGCCGGTCAAATAACAGGTTACTTTTCATCCCAGAAAAATGAACGGTTCCCGTGGGAAATAATAGATCTCTATTAGTGTTTTTCTAGAGGCGAACCCGAGCGAAGCGAGGGTGAGCCGCTAGTGTACAAATATATGTGAGTGATTTTGTTATACTATTGACATAATAGTGCGATGACTTTCCTGTTTTTTGAAACTGTTTTGGAATTGCGTTCGGGTAAAATACTATAGTAATTCCTATGACTAAATTTTTGCTCATACAATTATACGTAATTTAATTTAATGTTTCACTAACACGATATGGAGATCATAAAAACCTAGTAGAAACTTTAATTTTGTACACAGGAAACATAAATAATAATAAATAAATAAATATGTTGCATTAACACATAGCACTGTCTAGTTCCATTGTAAGCTACAAGATTTGTGTTATGGATACCAGGTTGTTGATATATAACTTAAAATACATACATATTATAAATATAAACACCCGTGACTGAAGTATAAACGTTCGTTCTCAAAAAATGTATGCCCCAGCGGGACTCGAACCCGCGATAGTCGGCACAGCAAGTAGGGTCACTACAAACTGAGCCAAACGTGTTTTTAAAGAACGCGAAATACAGTAAAGAGTAAAATTTTAAATGACATTGTCTTTGGCTAGATATTTTAGAATTTTTGTACCTTTTAAATCTCCAATGCCATCTCCATCGCTGTCCTTGAAAGATCGCGGATAGATTTGGTACAGCGTGCAATGTTGCCACCAGTCCAGCGGCTTGAGCTCTGGAGGAGGCGGCGAAGAATCATTTGTATATAGCACCGCCAAGGTGATAATACCTAAAAGCATGTTACATGTGAAATTAGGTATAACTTAACAAGTAAATGTTTGTAGTACGAAACAGAGTGCCCATTATGTTTTTAGGCAAATTACAAATATTTTTTGCGTGGCAATTAATTTCGATAGCTTTATTTAAGATTTATAATTTAAAATATTATAAGTACGATAGTATTTAGTAATGTTTAGTTCAGTCACCTGCGATCAATCCAAGTCCAACTAGGACGATAACGGTTATGCCTATCGCCTTACACGACCCCATGTCAACTGAAACAATGATGCGCACGCGCCGGTCTAGCCGTATTTTATAAAGGATTAGCTGCGCTTATCATCATTGACGATTTAGATAGATACTACCGCTTTCCACAGTTATGAGAAATAGATTGTGGAAAGTGATGCAAATAACGTCCGCGGAATTTATTTAATTTATTATTAATAATTATGATTAATCATATTTTTATTATTATTAATAATTATTAATCAATATTATATCATATTCGTAATTTATAAATAAATCACGGAAATGACCATAAGATATAGAATAGATATAGAAGAGAACGAAGAAAGAAATAACACTAAAAGTAAAAGTATAACACAATTTTTTAATATATGATCATGTATGTTTGTAATTTCCTTTATTGTAAATAATTTATTATATAGGTACATATAATAAAATAGTAATAAAGCGAAATGTGAAATATTTAAAAAAAACAATGACTGGTACGTGTTACACAGAAAAACTTTAACGAATCTTAGTATTAAGTTATATATGTGTAATCTTAGTATTAAGTTATATATCTGGTATCCATAGCACAAACCTCGTAGCTTACCATGGAACTAGATGGTGCTGTGTGTCAATGTCCCAACATATATTTTTTTTATTTGCCCTACATACGTCACGTGGTGCCGACGATACGAGGTGCAAGCGCAGCAGCAACCTAAGCTCGATTGACCTTGATTGAAGGTTATCTTTGAATACTAAGAACATCGATCAGTAGTCTATCTAATTACTAATTAATTAATTTATGTAAATTTGTATTTTTTTTGTATCCCGTGGCTGCAATCAAAGTAATTTACGTATTGTGTATAGAATGTAGACCTCAAAACAAAAGTTATTAATTTTTTTGTATGTTTGTCTGTTTTTTTGTGTGCTTTTTATTCAAAAAGTACTGAAAGGATTTTAACTTAATTTTGTGTAGTGATAACTTATTACTCAACAGTCATCATTAAGGATACAATTTAAGACAGGAAATTCTTACGGAAAACCACAATAACAGATTCGGGCAATTTGTCCTTCATACAAAAATTTCAATAATTAATTGTACACAACTATTAGTAGCAGGATTCAAAATTAATTCTCATGTAGTTCGAACTAAAATTGGTCATTTCAAAACCACTGAACGTATTCATTGAAAATTAGAATGGTCTGCCACCATACCGAGTCAAGATATAGGGTACTTTTTACAACGGGAAAACCCTATTTAAATAAAAAAAAAAAGTTAAAAAATATTTTTATTTGTTTATTAACTTACCTACATGCCTGGCGCAAGAAAAACATCAATAATTATGGCGTGTATATTAAATATATTTTTTTACTTATTTTTACTATGGACTATTTTATGGTATAGTCATTGTACGAAATTGTCGTAGATTCTTGGTTCCCTAAAAGTTAAAATTGAAAAAAAAAGGGTAAAAAAAGGCACGGAAAAGTAAAATGTATTTATTTTAAATAAATAAATTAAATTAAAAATTCTTATATTATTTACTATCTTATATACTTTCTTAGATTTACTCGAATATTTGACATTTTAAATAAAACTTTATTTAAGTGTTAACCTAACGATATATGTACGTACGTTTTTAAAAATAATATAATTTCAGCAGTAGGTACGGAACCCTTGATACGGGAGGCAGATTCGCACATGCTCTATTTTTATATTTCAGAGTAATAAATTACAAATATTTTAATTCGAAACTCATTTTAAGTTTCTTAAGTTTAAAGTTTTTTAAGTTCTTATTAGAAAGTCGAATATAAAGCCGAGGAATTTGATTTTTGGTGGTATAAACGCGGGCGAAGCCACGGGCACTGCTAGTGTGTGGAATATACGCGGTGGGTAAGTAATCGCTTGCTTGCTGTGGCCTTGGTTCCACTGCCAATACGAATACAACGACGAGTTCAAGGTACTATATAAATATTAAAGTGCGCTCACGCATACTATATTGTTGATCAACAAAATAAGTTTTCCGAAGATATTATCTTATTATCATCAATTTTGACTAAACAGTATAAATATGAGAATGACCTGTGGTAAATGCAGTTAGTAAATATATAAATATATGTTGTTACATTACCATAAAGCACCATCTAGTTCCATGGTAATCTAAGAGGCCTGTGTTATGGTTACCAGATGGTTGATACACTACACATACTCGTACATATAACTTTAAATACATATATATTATAAATATAAACACCTATAACTGGAGTTTTGTACTCCAGTTATTCATTCGTGCTCATCACACAAATGAATGCCCCCCAGCGGGACTCGAACCCACAACCACTGGCGCAGCAAATCAAACGTATTGTAAAATAAATATAACATTTTATTAGCATTACATTATTTAATATATTTTTGGGATCTCTAATAGCCAATAGTCAAAAACTAGTATAAGACGAGAATCTAGATATTTAAAATAACCGACACAAAAAGAATAAAATTAAAGAATCGCTATAGGCAAGGCAAAGCAGTTCAATACCTTCTTCTCTTCTGTTTTTCAACCGATTTCCTTTTTTTATTTGATAAACTTTAGTGTTATCAATAAATATTTTTGGAAACAGCTTATCATATAGGTATGTAAAGATTATGGCCGAATTTCATTCACTGGCCGAATACTAGTCATATAAAATTCCTAATTTTAAAAACAAAAAGATGCTGTAATGGTAACGTTATATCTAAACTCCTGTACTTAGCATTAATTTAATTGTACGTGGGCGTATGAGATCACGATGCGCTGAAACAGTGATGACAATGTTACTTATAAAAGTAAAATTATCTTTGAATCAGCACTAACGCTTGGTATAATTTAAAGGAGTAAAAACAGTTCAAATATATATTGTGTGTTCATGTGTTCTGCCCTTTTTAATGTCCCACTGCTGGGGGTGGGCCTTTATTCGATACAAGGTTCTCGCCATAGTCCACCACGCTGGACAAGTGCGGGTTGGCGGACTGCAACACACACTTGTATAATTATATATAGGTTTATAATAAAAAAAAAACCACTGTATAGATAAACTGACTTCAAAATCTTTTATTATATATAGAAAAACTGCCCTAAGGGAATAATATTTTTCTTGGAATTTATATGGACTTTTTATGAACTTTTTTAGATAGGGGTTTATGCATTAATTTGTTCATACTCGTACGTACAAGCAAAACATTTAGAACCATTTTATCGTACGTCAGATAAAACCTCTTTTAATCTCGGCTTAATATTGAGTAGCTTCATAAGTAAAAAATATATTTTCGATAAGTATTGTAATGCATTTGAGATTAATTAAAACAAGATTATATATCTGTACTTGAATGTAATTACTTTCATTTTTAAATTAGTAGACTAGTTGTCTTCCGCGGTTTTCGTATGATGATATGATATTAAAATGTGGTCTATTTTATTTAGAAATAGTATAGTTTTCTACTACTGAAAGCATTGATTTATCTGTTCAAGAGATTGTAATAATATATTCCGCACCAAAAATTAAAAGCCATGATAACACAAAAATTCTAAACTTATTAAAAAAACGAAACACTACTATATATAAACACTAGAAGTAACAAAACGTTCGTCCTAAACGTTTAAAATAATAAAAAGACCATTTTAATATGTTTTATTTTAATAAATACCTATAAATATGTTGGGACATTAACACAAAGCACCATCTGGTTCCATGGTAAGTTACGAGGCCTGTGTTATGGATACTAGATAGTTGATACACTACACATATATAACTTTAAATACATACATATTATAAATAAAAATACCCAAGACTGGAATACAAACATTCGTGCTCATCACACAAATGAATGCCCCCAGCGGGACTCGAACCCGCAACCGCTGGCACAGCAAGTAGGGTCATTAAGAAAAAAAAATTATATCTAGCAAAAACTTCCATTCCTAAACAGTAAGCGTTAAATAACGTAAAGTTAAAATTTTATTAACACTGTGAAAGAAAATCGACATCGACAACTACCAAGCACTTTAATAGGAAGTCTTTATGGGGCTTAAATAAACTGAATAGGGCTTAGGCGATATTAATGGTGCGACAGCGTGTGTGACGTCGGGTTTACCTTTCAAGCAGAATTGAAATTACTGGCGACGTTATTTTTATTAAACTATTTTTGTTTCAACTTTGTACTGCCACTACTAACTTTTAACTGTTGAATTTTTCCAATGAAAATTCCAAAAAGGAGGAGGTTCTCAATTCGTCGGATTTTTTTAATGTATGTTCACCGATTACTCGAAGACGCGTGAACCGATTTGGAAAATTTTTTTTTTGTTTCAAATGGTATACTTCCCAGGTGGTCCCATATAAATTTTATCTAAATCGGTCGAGCGGTTTTAAAAAAAATCAACAATAAATATTTTTTTTTAATAAATTGTTTATTCGAATATGTTATTAAAAAGTTTCTTTTTACAAATTACCTGCTTATTACGTCTACACGAAAATTGGAAAAATAAAAACTTTTTAATAAAAACTAAAAGCCGACTTCCAGGCACTAAAATGTAAAAAATAACTAAACGGAGGTTTTCATTTAGAATAGATACGTAATCAGATATTTTCGAAGTCGGTGCCAGCTGACAATATTTTAAGATATGAATATCTAATAGGTAAATATTACATATGATTTAACGT
Source organism: Brenthis hecate (assembly GCA_951806755.1). Taxonomy (NCBI): domain Eukaryota; kingdom Metazoa; phylum Arthropoda; class Insecta; order Lepidoptera; family Nymphalidae; genus Brenthis; species Brenthis hecate. Next base: position 7,200,297 of record OX638268.1, on the reverse strand, counting down.
ATCGAAATATATTAGATTTGCTTTGCATCGGCTGGCACCGACTTCCAAAATATCTAATTAAGTATCTATTCTAAATGAAAACCTCCGTTTAATTATTTTTAATATTTTAGTGCCTGGAAGTCGGTTCTTATTTTTGTGGTAAAAAGTTTTTATTCCTTATATATTTGTAGGGATCTTGGTGGTCTCTTCATCTCATTCATGTTACAAAAGATATAACTCTTTTATGAGCTCATGCGGATATCTTGTGATGCATCTTAAGATATTTCTTTTTATCTAAAATAATATATTAATCATACTAAATATTATTTAATTCGAGCAGATTTTAAGCATTAATAGTTTTCTTTTGTTTTCTCTTTTAAAAAGTGAAATTATTTGACTTCTCAAGCTAATTCGAGTTTGATTAAACTACTAATATACATAGACTAGTGACTGGCACTAGGACGCGCACTCGAGAGAAGCAAGGCTTGATCGTTAGTAAGGTATAACTCACAGATATGATATTTCAAAACTGACTGGTGCTACTGGTACAGAGATAAGTGCGTCTAAATAAACTATATTATTAGTATAGATGAATTAATAACTACTATTAATCTATACAGATAGACAAAGTTGAAGTGTCTGTTTGTAATGTCAAAATAACAGCTTTTTAACTAAATCCTTATGAAATTATGTATAGTACTTATGAGGAAAATAATTTTTTTTAAAATCTGTCTGTTTGTTTGTTCCGGCCAATCTTCAAAACGGTTGGACTGATTTTGACGGGATTTTCAGATAGCTGATGTTATAAGGAGTAACATAGGCTACTTTTATTTTAGAAAAAGAATTAGGGTCCTCCTTAAAAAAAATTGGAATGTATCTATGGACACACCCGAGTGAAGCGAGGAGTTACACTCTAGTGATGTATCATTAGTTTTAAATGTGATAATATATATATATTTTTATAACTATAAAAATAACATAACTGGCCATCAATATCTTGGCAGAGTCACATCGAATGATCACGTAAGTTTATAATCACTCGTTGTCTGCGTCTATTGTCCGATTTGCTTATTTGTCTGTTTCCTTGTTCGCCTAATGAACAAAATTCGACCATAATCATTATTAAAAATTTAAGGAAAACGTATATAAATAGAATTTGTCTATCTATATAAAAAAAAGTGTTTCCAAAAAAAATATGTAATATTATTTTTATTTATTTAATCATTTATTTCAGGCAAGATTTACAAAAAGATCTTAAATATGTAAACAGAGGCACATAGCATAATATATACCTTAAAACTAACATACATATATATTAATTATAATACTAAAGCTTCTCAATAAAAAAACAAACGATAAAAAATCCCTTGACGAACAGACGAGAAAAGCTACTGAACAGTTTATCTTTACCTATATATATACATATAATTACGCTGTTTTCCTTGTGGCGTAGAGAGACAGTGATAAATTCAATGCCACTCAGTGTTAGCCAGACCGGAAGAAATATTTCTATGCTCAATAAACATTGTCGCATCAAACCTGCAATCTCCGTATATGCAGAGCCGAATTGATAGATGACTCACTGTGTCACAACATTTCCACACACATACGTCATAAGACCATAATCGCTTTAATCAAGTCGACTTATGTAGCTTTACGTATACTTAACAAAAAACAATTATATATATACATACATACATATCAAATATATAAGTAAAAACGCAAAATGTTTATGATTATTTATCTAAAACATTTGCTTATTGCAAAGGAATATTTGTGCGTCCACTAGTTTTCAAAGTACAAGAGCGTAAACGGAATCCTTATAATTTCGTCACGTCTATCTATATATAACTGGCCGTAGAACACAGGCGTTTTACTTATGAGATTATTAGTACTACATTTATAGCTGAAATTTTAAATCTCTCTTATATTGAACACATTACGTAAGTTCAAAATAACATAAATTTAACGTAACGAACCCTCAGTGTGCGAATGAGATTTACACATGTCTGATTTATTATATTATTTCTTTATTTACTTTCATTACACATTCAACCCGCGGACTTGTCCTAATAACCGGAAATAGCACTAGTTTTGATATCGTAGGCGTATCACGTCCTAATTTCTTTGTAAATGGAAGAGGGTCCGCGGGTCATAGGGATGTCGAGGCCGCGGTCAGCGTGGTATCGACAGCTGTGATTAATTAACCGCTTTGTGATTAATGTGCATCGCGAAAAAAACAAACTCCATCAATTTTCACTTTTCACTCGGCTGGTTTCGGATCATCCCTTGCCTAAATTGGTGGAGAGTTTTTAAGTGGCGATGTAATTTTTTCTAGCTTAAACAAATAGTTAAATCTTATTTATATTCAATAAATTTTTATTCGAATTAAATATTATTATTGAGAGGACATTCGATAAGAAAATCTTTATAAGATCACTATCGTGTTTGCTTGTATGTCTGTTTGTTTCTCTAAGTCTATTTCCTTATATATACATTTTGATAACTCAAGTCCAATTCTCAACTCTCATTCCCGACATAGCTAGAAGAAAAGCTTAGGTTTCGTAAAAATAGATATCATAGAGCAATGTAAATAAAAAAAATGTAACCCTCCTCCACTCAACTTAGATTCGCACTTGGCGAATTTTTATATCAAACCTTTTTATATTAAAGTTAGGTTTGGAAATTAAAAAAAAACATGTTTTTACTTAAATCCTGTAGATCTTTGCTACATCCGTAAAATTTGATGATTACACCGTAGTGTATTATGTAGAACCTTCAAAGGATTCAAACCCAACCTTTTCAACCCCTCGTCTTTTATGGCGCCTTCATACATAATTCTGCGTCTGTTCACGGCTGGATGTGGTAATTAACTGCCCTCCTTCCTGAATATAATATTCGAGAAATTATCTATTCCTATATTTTGCTTTAGGTTTTATGAATTAGAGTCTAATTTAACATGGCAAGTGTTTCTTCAATTCAATTTAACTGTAAATTTTAAAGTAGTTTATACTATATGAATGTGTTTTCATAATAAATAACGAGAAGCAACGAAATTTAAAGTTCTTATACATAATAAAACAAAAAATATTATTCTTAATCTCATAAAGTATTCTAAAATTCTAAAAAAGTATTCTGAAATCTAAATAAATTAATAATAACAACTATGTAAAAATATAAGCTTATACTTTAAAAGTTAAAGAAGGTAAATATGAGGTGTTAGACATAAAAACTACTTGCGCAAGTCGTCTCTTCTGTTCAAGTATGAAAAATGCGATTGCAAGCATATTTATAACCCAGTGACATAGATGCATAAAACGAGTGAAAATAAGCCGGGCCACAGCTACGATGCTACGGCGTAGCGTATTCGTAGCGTCGTAGAGGGTGAACGGCCGCCGGTCGATACCCTCACCCCTCACCCCTCTCGCCTCCCTCCCCTACTTGGGGGATATATTCTTAAAACATCCTCTAGCTCACCTAGTTACTCGATTTTGTAATGCCATATGAGTAAGATATTAGTATAGTAATTATATAGTAATTTGCAATTTTTTTTGTTAGATTTTATTTTAGAAATAGGTTAGTTTGAATTTAAATTTAGATTTGAACATTTCTTATCTTTTTGTTCATAAAAAAATAGAATGTGACTCAATTAATTATCAGACTACTATATTCTTATTACTAATACTAGCGACTCATCCTCGCTCCGCTTGGGTTCGTCTTTAGGTACGTTTTTAAGGTAAGTACAAATTTCTCAGAAATGAGATATTTTTCCACAGTAAAAAGTATCCTATATGTTGACTCGGATCACTAGCTATCATCATACCAAACATCAAAATCTGTCCAGTGGTTTTCTCGTGATGCGTTCCCAGACAGACCTACAGTTTTTTTAAAAAAACTATAAATTCGGCCTCTGTGTCGATAACAATGACTATTTCAATAGGATTTTCCAAAAAATATTTAATGTACAGATTCGTTTTAGCTAGAGTTTTATTATATGTACCTATAGATTATATGACGGCGGTATAATTTGTTTATATGCAATTTCGGAAAAGCTTTACTTATTAAAAATATATTTTCTTATAAGAGTTTGTTATTTTCACTACGTTCAGATGAGACAGGATAATACATATAAATATTATTTCATTAAAAATCATTAATCATTAATCATTCATTCATTAATCATTGTTAAAATATAATTTTAAAACATTATTTTTTAATAATTTTGAAGAAGCAAATCCATTAACTAGCCTTCGTTAAGTTAAATTCAGCTGTAAATTGTTTCTTTTATATAGTAATAATAATTTATTACTTGTAGCTAATTTTATATCCACATTTTGTTAATGGCAAAAAGCAAAACATGATAGACGTATTAAAACCAGATTAGTTTTTCGTGTTCAATTTTACTGGATGACTAAACTAAAAGTTAAAAAACAACGGCATGCAGATGAATATCGTAATTGAAGTATTTATTTAGTACTAACGTCTCGTTCAAGTTTCGCTCGGGTCGCTAAATGCCTTTTGTGCCTTGATACAAAAACATCGACTTTTTATTATCAGGTAAACGGTCAGCGCTACCGTTGGACTAATATTATTACTAACAGTATTCAAGATTAACAGTGTATTTTTCTACTAAATTTCATCAAAATCTGTTTAGTACTTTTAGCGGGAAGGAATAACAAACATACATAATATGCAAACAGAGAACAAAGAACATATATATACCCACACAAACTTTCGTATTTATAATAGTAGGGTTATAAATTTACTTTTATCCTGTGAGGATATGAAGGATAGAAGAAAGTAATTGCACTTTGCAAGCTTTTTCGGCCATTTTTTGTGTCGTTTCAAAGCTTTCTTTAGGTAATTATGGTAGTATATATTTTTCGCTATATCTATATATAAATAGGCAAAGACAAAAAAGTTCAATACCTTTTTCTGGTCTGTTTGTCAACCGTTTTTTTTTCGTATTCACTATCTATATAGCTATTGACGAGATTTAGTGTACAATCAATAAAAAAAATATATATTCGAATTTTAATCATTGGGTGTATACTAGTAGATTTTATTTATACATGTCATATGTACCGACAGTTTTTCTTATTTTTATATATAGATAATAATATATGGAATTTTAGCACTGTAGAAATTAGAATAGACGTTATATTTAACTTTAATCTAAAATATTTAGAATGGCTAAACATAAAATGAAATAATATTGTTCAGAATTTTTTGTGACGAAAATTTAAATGTCTAAATTCAAAACTCATGTCCAAAATTGATAAAGCTAAAAGTGTCTAAAATAATGTAACAGTGCCTGCTCGATATATGATATTTAGTCAAATATTCTATTCTAGTCTCGAATGAATTCATAATTGATGTTGTGTATTTACTATTTTGTGATATCTAGATATTTTCTAAATAATAATAAAAAAAATTAGGAAACAAGTAATATTTTTTTTTATTCATTAGTACTTAATAATTCAACTAAGTTTCAAATTTAAATTTCTTAAAGCGACTCTTAGAAAAATGCTTGATTAATATTTGTTAAATTACGACGACTAAATTCGATATTTTGTCGATTTGGACTGCTTTTATTTTCAATGACGCAAATAGAAAAATATAACGAGATCGCCATTTTTATCTGAGGCAAACAAAATCGAAAACACCGCAGGAACAAACGAGATTAGTTGGAGACCTTATACATTTTCCCTCTAACTCCTAACTTTTCAGCAGACACCTCCATTGTCTGTACAGAACCGGCCGAAAATATTTTAAAATAAAATCCAATATAAACGCGGAACGCAACAATTTTCGACGGCGGTATGAGGCGGCACATTTTCTTTGCGGCATGAAGTGCTGTGAATTTTGAAATATCGGATTTGAGAGTCCCGAGAGGAATTTTTAAAGTCGGACGGGATTGTTTCCATCGTTTTTGTGCTGTGGAATATAACTATTTATGAAACTTTTCTATTTTTGTCGCCTCTGTTGAAAGTTTTACGTGAATGTACTGCAATACGAGGGTAATAGGATTTTAATAACGTTCCACAGTTACTACTATTCAATTTTTTTTCGACTGCCTCGGTGGTGTAGTGGCTAGCATGTACGGCTGCACACCCGGAGGTCCTGGGTTCGAGTCCCGGGTCGGGCCAAGTTTAGTTATTGATACTTTCTGTATAGTATGCCTCAGTAACAGCCCGGAGTAGGGAAGTTGGCGGTGTTTTACCCCCGTGCCTCGGAGAGCACGTAAAGCCGTCGGTCCTGCGCCTTAACTCTCACCGGTCGTGTCGAGCAGTCGTTCCACCGGAGTATGAGAGTGACAGGAATAGAGAGTGCACTTGTGTCTGCGCGTACACCTGCGCAGTTGGCTAGTCTCAATGAGATTGGCCGCCGTAGCCGGAATCGGCTAGGAGAACATGACTATTCTATTTTTATAATATCAAAGTATGTGCCTATGTAATGCTCAGTCAGTCATTAAATTGCATGCTGATTTAAAATTTTTGAATATAAAATGACTTAATACATATTTGTACTCATCCAAATCCCTGAAGCTGTTTAAGCGTAAAAAATATAATATATACCCAAATATAGAAACTTTCATATACTTCACAATAGCAGTCCGATAATTATTATAGCTTCTGTAAAAGATTGGGAAGCAGTATGATGGTGATGATGAGATCACCTCCATAAAAGTTTTAAAACGTTTCTTCGTCAATTCTTTTCAGTTTGAATAATTTTATTTACGAACTGGTGGTAGAATTCTTGAGTTGTAATGTATTATATTGAAGACTAGCATTGCCCGCGGCTCCGCTGCCGTTCAGATGACTAAAACCCAAATTCTTAGGTTTTACATATTAGTATACTTTTACATTACAATTTTTGTATTTTTTCTCCGAAATGAGACATTTTCCCGCAATAAAAATCCTATATGTTGACCCGGATTGCCAGCTACCATCATACCTAATTTTATCAAAATCCCTCCAGTAGTTTTTCCGTGATGCGGTAACAGACAGACAGACAGACAGACAAAAAATCTAAAAATTATAGATTCGGCCTTTCGGTTCTTACATATTTCGACTAAGTTATTATAACAAGATGGTAATGATGTTTCTTCATCAAAATATTTTAATATTCATTTTCGCCCGTAGGCGTATATAATGTAGAACTTAATGTAGGAAAATAATGTAGCTAGGATATAAGTTCTGAAATAACGTTGTGGTATTAAATAATTATGGAAGCAAGTGGTATCTCGGTAGTATATTCTTAGCGTATTGCAAGCACAAAGGAAAACCGTTCTTGCCTAAAAATAGCGTATAATGTACATTTTAAACAGACAACCGTGTATCCAAGTTATTTTGTGATGAGCTGTTAAGTTAGTGGTTACAGGCTCTATTCCTATTCATCTTATAATATTAAAAAAACAGCCCTTTATAGAGATTTAATAATTTAGACATTTATTTCGTGCATGTTCGAAAGGGCTTTAACGAATTTGATCAAATTTTGTATTTAGATACGGTTTAGCTTTTTAAGTTTATCTATATAGGTGTATTTTTTGAGAATAAGCAGTTTTTATATGAATTTCAAAATCGCCAAGGTACTTTTTACTAATGCCATAAATACAAAAATGAATTTGTTTAACATTTGTCTTAATGTCAAGGAAACTTGCATTTCTGAAAGACATTTGAAGTCTGCCAACCCGTGTTTGGCCAGTGCGGTGGCCTACATCTTGATCTTTTCTGCATTGAATGGAGGTCTGAGCCCAGCAGTGGAATCTTAAAAGGCCTGAATATACTAAACAAAACATTTCTATAAGTGGATCTAGTTTGTGATAAAAAAATGTTAGCCGAGCATGGTGTGATGGTAAAAATGAACTATTAGTTTAGAAGCTCCATAAGGGAAATTACTCTTATCACTGGACAGTAATAAGTTATTACAGTGCTAATTATAGTCCAGGGGGCGGTCATGTGTCTACATATTTCATCGCGGCCATTATGATCCTTATTGTCATCTCAAATTATATTAATGCTTTTATTTAGGTACTAAACGACGAAATTGCATTACATTACGGGCTTCGGCTAGCGAATTATGCCTGAGTGCTATTAGGGTGTAGATAAGTCGATTTAGTATCTTTAGACACGTTCAAATACTCAGCGTTAGGTTCTATACAATATTTTAATTCACAAGGGTTGCAATCTGTCCTGGTCTGTTTGTTACGCTTAATGACTAATTTATGAAAGAATCGCCATATGTAAAACTGTCCAAGAAATCCCAAGAGTTTTCTCCCTAAAATCTAACTGTTAATGTAATGACCGACATATAAAGTTTACATATATAGGTGCAGAGAATAGATCCGTGATGAGTTGTAGGTTCGATTCTTATATTAGGTAATTGCATGTATGCTTATACTTTCTTATTTTTAAAATACGTAAATGATTGTTTTCTTTACTTTGATAGTTTATTCAAATTTATATGTGTTATTAAAAAATCAAATTAGTTATTTAAAAAATGTTACTAAAAATGCTCGGTAAGTTTTAAATCGAAGGTGGGTTTCAGAAATCACTCGATTGTTATAAATGCGAAAGTTTGTGTTTTTAGTACGTTTGTCACTCATGAAATTTAGTACACTGATACAATATGATTTGAAGTAACTCATAGGCTACAATTTGCAATAGATTTTATTAAACGGTGGCGCTAGCTATATGTAACATTATAATGTAGGGGAGTGATATTCTCAGATATCTAAATTAATATAAATGCTATCTGTGTTTTTTTTACTGTAAACATAACGTCTTATGACATACAAAACCAATGAATCCAATAAATACAAAAGGCCACCTAACGAGTAACTTGAGCGAAGCGATGGTAAGTCACTAGTGATAATAAATTCATATCTCGTCCCAATTAACGGTAAAGTATGGCGTAAAAAATCTCCATCCAATTCAAATCATGCAGATTCAGCAGAAAACGTAGAAGAGTGTTAATTACAACATTCTGTGCCGTTCCTTATAGTGTCAAGTTAATTATCTTTCCATTTCTGCTTTATATAGAAAAAGATTCCAATCAACATTTTAATGATCTGTTGAATGAAACTTAAAGCTGTACGTAATTAAAGAAATTGAAACAGAAGATAATAATGTTCATGGCGCCGGAAGTATAATTTAACATTCCTAATACACACGACGTACCTACTCGCGTGAGTTACGTGAACTATCACCGAAGTATTCCCTTATATATTATACTATATTATTATAACTTATTGTTGTGTATAACATATATAATACTAGCGATTTACTCTTCCGTCGCTTGTGAGTTCTTCAGGGATGGTTTATTAATGCATAGAATGCAAACATACAAATAAATATATTCTTAATAGATAGATTCTAAGAAGAAAAAAATTAAAGTTTCTATTTGTTTCATGATTTTATAAATAAATAATTAAAATAAATATGTTGGGACATTACACACAGCACCATCTAGTTCCATGGTAAGCTACGAGGCCTGTGTTATGGATACCAGATAGTTGATACACTACATGTATATAACTTTAAATACATACATATTATAAATATAAATGCCCATGACTGGAGTACAAACATTTGTCATCACACAAATGAATGCCCCCGGCGGGATTCGCACCCGCGATCGCTGGCACAGCAAGTTGGGTTACTACAAACTGAGCCAAACGTGTCGTCAAAGCTTCTTAGCCATCACGATTTCTTAATAATTACGATATTGATATAATTATACTGCTAGCTACAGCTAACAGTACAAACAATTTGAAAATTTGCTAATAATGCAAATTTCAAACGCGTCTTTTTGCTGTTTTTTACATATCAACGTGTATGACCAATACAAATATTTACGATGTGAAATCCTTTCCTTATGTCAGATATTCAGAAAATATCATCCAATGTAGTATACAAAGGGTTTATATTCTTAAGGCTGTAGCAGACTGTCGAGTTACAGTTAACGACAGCGCTGTAAAATTCAAAATAACACACATATTTTCAATGTGCATACCTTGACAAAGGCACACGTTTTACAAATTCTTTATATGTACATATATGCGTCAGTCGGAGCACAGTACTCAAAGCTTTTTCGATCTCAGCCATGTAAATGGCTGGAATATAGTAAAGTTCTCGCGATCCTGCTTCACCTGGAGCTTTGGTTGGTGAAATGATTGCAGCTTACTTGTAGAGTGAGATGGATATGGCCCATTATTCAGGGTATTTTTAAAAAACATTCGTTCACTTTTAAAACGTTTTCATCTTCTACATTAATATAAAAAATGACTTTAAAGATTATTTTGAGAGATATTTATAACTAGCGACTCCGCCTCGTTTTGCTCGGTTTCGTCCCAATGTACGTGTTAACGGTTAGTATGCAATAAATAGACCATATATTTTATATATGAATAGGTGATGAGTTGTTGTTGGTTGTATTATAGCGTGTTTTTCCGTGGAAATGAGACAATTTCTCGCGGTGAAAAGTAGTCTATATCACTCTCTAGCCCTCCAACTATCTCCACACAAAAAACCACGCCAATCCGTCACTCCGTTTCGACGTGAAAGAAGGACAAATAAACAAACAAACACTTTTACATTTATAATATTAGTATGGATATGAATATGGATATGCATTTTTTTCACTCACATGTCACTCGATGAGTTTTTGACTATGATGCAAACAGTAACAATATTTGTATGCTTTACGTTAGTATGATCGAACCCGCTACCTTCGGTGCAAGAAGTTATGCCAGACAAAAATATTTGTCTGCATTGTATTTACTATACGCGATCTAGAAACTTATACTATACGCGAGTTTTATTAAATTACTATTTCCTATTTGCTCAAACAATAAAAACTTTAGTAGTTTTAGATGTATACTAGCATTGCCCGCGGCTCCGCCCGCGTTCAGATGATCAAAACCAAATTCTTAGGTTTTACATATTAGTATACTATTACATTGCAGTTTTTGTATTTTTTCTCAGAAATTAGACATTTTCCCGCGGTAAAAAGTATCCTATATGTTGACCCGGATAACCAGCTATCTCCATACCAAGTTTTATTAAAAATCCCTCCAGTGGTTTTCTGTGATGCGGTAACAGACAGACAGACAGACAAAAATTCTAAAAACTATAGATTCTGCTACTGCATCGATAATAATGTTTATTTCAATAAGATTTTCCAATATATATATATATATATATACACATATATATATATATATATACATATATATATATATATACACATATATATATATATATATATATATATATATATATATATATATATATATATATATATATATATATATATATATATATATATAATATTTAATGTACAGATTTGGCTTAGTTACCATTTTATTATATGTATAGATGAATCTGACGTGTGGTCAATGAACATTCTTTAGTGACAGTATCTCTCATATAATGCACAGCGTTTCAGTATTAAATGCTTTTTTAATACTAGCAAGATGCTCAGAATGCGGTGTCTAAAACGCGCTGTTCAACGAGAGCTTAAAGAGGAACGTCATCTGTATAATTTAGTCTTAAGTGGGCGGGCGTCGGGCCATGGACCGGGAGGCTGTAAGCGACACTTGTTCTATTAAGTATCACATTTTTGCAGGACAGAGAGCTAAAATAATGTTTTGCAGAAATTAAAGAGATTGTTACAGATGAAACAAGTAATAAAGTGCTTTTGTAGCATGAAATTTTTATTAACATGTGAACATCCGTTGTGTAGGAGTATTACTTTTCATTGAGTCCGGGGTCGCTGATTTGATTCCTATATTAGTAGCGATCATTTTGGTTTTTTAAAGAGTCCTTTTAATTGAGTGATACACTATTTTCATTTAAAAAGGTACGGTGATCCATAAATTATCTAGCTGTGGAATTTTGTTAGAGTGTAGATAGGACTACCATTGAGGCATAGCTTATTCATTTAAAAAAGAATTCTGAACATCAATTCACTATTGGCGTATATATCGCAAAACAATCCTTTGTAGCACACCAGAGAAAGTACGTGAGGATGAGACTTTAGAAGAGCTATATTGAGTTCACTAGCGACTCACCCTCGCTCTGCTCGGATTCGTCCCTACTTACGTTTTAACATTTAGTATAGATTTCTCAGAGATGAGACATTTTTCCGCAGTAAAAAGTACCCTATATGTTCATCATAATATATCATACAAAACTTCATCAAACTCTATCCAGTGGTTTTCCTGTAATGCGGTAACAGACAGATAGACAGAAATTCTAAAACTATAGATTCGGCCTCTGTATCGATAGTAAAGTCTATTTCAATAAGATTTTCCAAAAAATATTAAATGTACAGATTCGGATCAGTTACAATTTTTTTATATGTACCTATAGAAGTTTTTTATACTGTGAATTTCTTATACTAAATACTGAAAGGGGGTTGGTATATAATGTAAGAGTACTTTACATTTTATCCGTTGATATATTATATATGTATATATGTACGTACATATATAATTTAAGTATGCCATAAACTTAGGTGAAAAGCAATATAATTTGTTGCCAATTTAGAAGTTCTCTTGTACTTTACTGCCGGTGATGGAAGGCGTTTATTGATATCAACGATTCAACGCGAGTTTTTCAATTCATTTGTCCAATAGATAGCTTTTTTACGGATCTATAAAAATGACGATGGGAGAGGTAAATTTATAATGTTATGACTTTTCGGACAACGTTGTCTAAGCAGAATTTTTGTAGTTGTTTTTGTCTTTCGTTTAAGATGTTGGTTATAAATAAAAAAATACCATTGAGGTCATGGCTCAACCGGAGACTCAAATCGAAAACGTTTATAAATATAGTCGGATGAGCGTACCTAAATGAGCGTGGTAGTTGTTGATGACATTATAATAATAACAAAAATATGTTTGGCATTGGTTTAATGCTCAAACTTAATATTTTAAATGACTAGCGGCTCACACTCGCTTCGCTCCGGTTCGACCCTAGGTTGTTTCCCCATACAAACTTTCATCCCCATTTTCACCCCCTTAAGGGATGATTTCCGAGATAAAAACTATTCTATGTTCTTTTCTGGGTCTCTAACTATCTTCTTACCAAATTTCATCTAAATCAGTTCAGTAATTTCGGAGCTTATTCGGTACAAACAAACTAACAAAAAACCTTTCCTCTTAATAATATTAGTATAGATAACTTATGTATATTCATTGTTCTTCATTCTCGTAGGAATTGTGTTTTTTATACAGATAGTTTTTTCAACGGAAAGTGCCTTAAGGTACTTTAATATTTATGCCTATGCCAAATAGGCTATTGCCAGTAATAAAATTTGCCAAAAGGTAGTGTTGCTGTGAAATGGCATTTAGGGATACATACCAGAAAAGTGAGGCATGTATCACTACTAAAGTATATTTCAAAACATGCTGCATTTTATTACCATTGACGTTACTTCCTATATATTCGTAGTAACGAAGTGAAAATCAAATCGGCACTGTGTAGTTCATTTATATCTCTTGTAGTGTAACGGTCTCGCTATCGAGACATGCCGTAAATTGTCGCCTGTCGGTGTCGCGGGTCGGAGCGGGACGGAGGAGCGGATGTCGCCTTCCATTCATTTCCGCCGGGACGCCGCCATGATTAGCCGTTTCTTAAAATTTCGTCTTTAGCCGATTTATTCTATGGAGAATTTGAAATTATATACATTATTTACAGATTTTAAGCAATTTCAGCTTACTTCAGATTATAGGATTACCTACTTCAGATTATTGGAATTCATAGGAGACATACACATAAAAAGGGCCTCAGTCTCCTAGTCTTAATAAATTATTTTAGGTCGACTCGGGATTCGAACTTAGGATCTGATGATCTGCAACCAATACAGGTATTGCACCTGGCATTGCAGATTTAGTGAGCTCAGTACCTGCACCGTATGAGATCATAACAGATTAAGATTTCTATCATCTCAATTTGAATACGTAAATATTATTATATGTAATCTGTGATGGCACACACGTCATAGTACATACTAAGTACATAATATATTCAGCAATAGCAGAGTGCTGTCGCTCTTGATATTGAATGCCACACATACTAACAATTTGTAATTTGCAACTACAGGAAAAATATTTTAGTTAAAAATATAGTTTTTTATTGGTTTTAGAAATTGATTAGTGATTGTATGTTTTTAAACAAGCAATTTTACAACTTTGACAACTAAATATAAAATATAAGTACTTATATAGGTATTAGATTTCTTGCTAGAAATAAAGTTGCAATGAATACTGAAATTAACATTTAGCAGAATTAAAACAAATATAATTTTTAAATAAATAATTATTATTATAGGTAATATATATTTTTATTTAAATTATATCTTTTTGTAAAATAGTCTTTAAAAAAACTAGAAACAGACTAACAATAACAAAAATTATAATGCAAAAAAATGAACTCTACACAGATAATATAAAATTATAACTGACGTATACGTTTAAAAAATAGCAAGTATTAAAATTATTATTTATGAGCTGAAGTAAAGAAAAATATGTAAGTAAACTTTTTTAGTTTTCGCATTAAATACAAAAATATACATACATGTATAATGAAAAAGCTGCTATGACATCCAGCGCCCGGGATTACCGTCTGCAGTCCGCAAGCCCGCACTCCACGCGAGTTATTACAGAGAGATCAACGTGAGATTAGCGAGTGCACCGTCACATGAAAACTTACTTAAAAATACATTTTTAGTACAATTCATTTGCTTTTTTAGCAACTAGTAATGACTTTATAGCGAAATAATAGTATGATATGCTTAACATAAAGCAGTAGATTCGATTTTTAGTAGGCACAAAATATGTATCCCAAAAGCTCTGCAGCTCTCCAAAAATTATTGCAATTATTAGTTAATCTTTTATTTGGAATTATTTGGAAGCTGTAATTTAAGAATACTCTATAAAATATAACTTGAGGTATATGTGAAATGGCGTAAATGAAACAAAATATTATAGAAAATCAATATATGTATATATTAAAAATTACAAAAGTACAATAATACATTATATGTCATTATATGTCATTTGACCTCCACTGTAATTACTGTATACTAGTAATTATAGGGACGTTTAAAATGTATAAGTTACATATACCTATTATTAATTATTTATGTGTTAACATCCAGCTTTTACTCGTAGTGGAGTTTATAGAGAGAGACACAGAGAGGATGAAAAGAGAGAGCGATAGTGTCAGAAAGAACAACATGACATTTCAACTAAATATTATGTAAATAAAACTATCTTTTCGGTTTTGTTTTCGCGGATTTATTTACATTTTTGGTTTCCGACGTTTCGAACGCTTTACAGTAATTATAGTCATGAAAATTCATACGAACTGAATCGTCAATCGATTCAAATGAAAATAAATCCGCCAAAAAATCCTAAAAGATATTTCTTTTTAAATTACAAATATTCGCGTAAATCTAATCAAGTATTATTTTTACCTCATCACATGTTATAATTTATTAAGTAAACTTTACATCTAATATAGGATTGTCTCTCAATAAAACTCATCAGTAAATTTGAACAACAGTAGATTACCGAAAAGCAATTTTTTTACTCATAGAAAAATATAACTAATATATATATAACACATGAGTATAAACAATGGATATGGCTTACGATTAATTTTTTAATCATCAGTTTTAAGATAGAATGAACAATTTAAAAATTACTTCTGTGTAATAAAAATAGTTTAACTGTGTCACTTTTACATTTAGTCATGTTATATTTCAGTTATAACGTATCTGATGGTTAAAAATTTGTTCTTAGAATAATAATTAATATCTATACTTAATGCTACAAAACGGTTGTACATTTTTTTTCTACGATTTTCATTGAAAAATAGATTTAAAATTACAGTGATTAATTATATAAGAATGAAAGGAAACTTAGTACTTAATTTAGTCAAGGCTTTCAAAATATGTTATTTTAATAAATTTAATATAAAGTCCATATAACTTTTTATTACTTTATTCATAAACTCCACAACAAAATTTATTTCATCGATTTCTATTAAATATGTACGCATACATTATTGGTTTAATGATTATTTATATTTTGTGTTAGCGTAAAGGTACATTGACAAAATCCCGCCCTCTAGGGCGGAATGGAAGTGGATTTTTTGTTGCAATTTATATGAAACCCTGGAAATAAAATCTAACTATCATTAAAAATATAATATTAATCGGATCGCTTTTGCTAAAGATATCGCGTAACGTATAAAAACTATGAATATTTTAAATAAAACTATCTTTTCGGATTTTTTCGCCGATTTATTTTGTATTTTGGTTCCTGACATTTCGTATGCTTTACTGCTTTACAGCAATCATGGTCACGGGAGAGACTGTGTGAAATTCGAACAGATAGTTTTATTTAAAATGTCAAATATTCGAGTAAATCTAAGAAAGATTGATAATATTGACTATTTCAATAAGATTTTTGAAAAAATATTTAATGTACAGATTCGAGTCAGTCGGAATTTTATTATATGTATAGAATATAATCAATAAAGATTATAAGAGTGAACATTAGTTATACAAATGATTCAATTGTAGATATAACACCATAAAATAACCCCAAAGCAGTGTGGCTTAAATGCAATCAAAATCAATATCAAACCGAGGCTATCTGCGGTAGTGCGAGTTGTCAGAATGAGCACTGGTATAAGCGTTCGCTAGACAAGAGAGTGGGAAAATTAAGTACATAGGTTAAATAAATAGGATTTATATGTAAATAAGCTAATTAATAATATAAATGCAAAGAATGTGTTTGTTTGTTTGTTTTTTTGTTTGTTTGTTTGTTTGTTTGTTTGTTTGTTTGTTTGTTTGTTTGTTTGTTTGTTTGTTTGTCTTTCCTTTCATGCTGTAGCGAAACAAAATATCGTCGACATTTTGCATAGACTTTAGTAGGCTGTAGAGTGTCATACGTATTTATAAGATAATATAATATTTTTGGTTATAAACAACAACTAGTTTGAAAATCAATTACTTATTAAAATAATAATTAAAAGAAAAACGTTCTATCCTGCCTTCTAAACAATAAAAAGTTATATAAAAGCATAACATGAAATACGCAGACCCCTCGCCATATTGGACAATGGCGTCTAGCGTTGCACGCCTAAGAATGGATCTAACGCCGGCGTTTAATACACAGGATGAAAAGTGAATTGGTACGAGAATTACACGTGGGAATGTGTGAGGCAATAAATACTGCGAATGCTTCTCATATTGATAAGCCGATATCATGGGACGTGACTTTCTTGACGTTTATTAGTTTACACACTAGTTTTATAGTGATACTTCGTCTGTAAACTTAGTTTATTTTGTGTTTTTGAAAGGAAAATGAATTTTGAAATAAATTTTTAAATGCATTTTTATAGATTTAGTATATTGGTGTAAACTAGATAGTTTAAAAGTTCTTTTTTTATTAATATTTAGATGTACTCGTAGAGATAAATAATGATACTGCCTGTTAGAGAAATTAGCAGTGAATTAGAATATTTTCTATATAATAATCGTATTATTCATAATTAATTAATTTTTGAATCTTAATAATATACAAATCCTTCATATGTATGTAATACTAGCGATTCACCCTCGTTTCGCTCGGGTCGTCCCTAGGTATGTTTTAACGGTTAGTATGGAATAGACCATGTATTAGATATATACATATGTAGGTATAATGAAGTAGTTGAGGGTTGTATTATAACCTGTCTTCCCATGGGATCGGGATAATCTCCCGCGGTAAAAAATCTATGTCACTCCAGCCCTGCAACTATCTCCACACAATATATCATACCAATCCATCACTATGTTTCGACGTGAAAGAAGAACAGACAAACAAATACAATTTCACATTTATAGTATTAGTAATGATTTTAAGGAACGATCATATAAAATACCTTATTATTCTTTAATTAATTTAATTTCAATCTAATTAAACGTAACATTTAATGGATCGATATGAAATTTCTTCCAGTCTCCAAATACATTTATTTCTTTAACTCGAATTAAAAATGTATGTATCTCTTATATCTATAATTAACAGATTATTTTATAAATATCTAATAATATTTACATTTAAAATCGATATCTTATTAGGAAGTTTTTTGATTATATTACAATTGAATTGATTATAAATATCTAATCTATCTATATACGTATTTTTCGTGTTAAACAAAATTAATTGCTTTTGTTAAAGATCTAAGATACTAATTGTTTGTTTCTGAGTCGAATCTGTACATTAAATATTTTTTGGAAAATCTTATTGAAATAGTCGTATTATCGATACAGACACTGAATCTATAGTTTTTAGAATTTTCTGTCCGTCTGTCTGTGAACACATCACGAAAAAACCACTAGACAGATTTTGATGAAATTTAGTATGATGATAGCTGGTTATCCGGGTCAACATATAGGATACTTTTTACTGCTGGAAAATATATCATCTCTGAGAAATTCATGCTAAACGTGAAAACGAAACAAGCGACGAACCCGAGAATTTTATTAAGAAAGATTTTTTCGCATAGTATGTTATCATATATCACATTTCACATATCAGTGATATGTCGTTCAAATAAACACTAAGTGGCATTAAATAAACATAGCGTCACAGTATGTATAATTATGTATATCTAATATCTATACGTAATCTATACGTAATTTGATGTTTTCAAATGAAATTCATGATATAAATGTGGATTATGAAGATTATTTTATAATTAATTAGTAATAACCTCAATGTTTCCTTGATTGTCTGTTCGTATGTTGACAACGATTTGCAGGGCTCCCATACCGGAAGTGGATCCTGCTAGGAAATCCGTGGGTACTTCTAGACCTCTAGTTTCTCCCGTAACCATAGAATCTAGACTTCTGAGACTAGACGGAGTTGGTGCTAATGATACGGTACTGATAAGTACTAAGATTGACAGCGTTACCAACATGCTACAGCCGCTCCTGGAAATGTCATGTAGATAGGTTTTATTTGGGTATCACTAAGGAATGTGCGAAGTGCAAAGTATACTTTTATTGTGGTTTCACTGTATTATATATATTTCACAAGTATTGTTTTATCTACACAAGCCTCGTAGCTTACCATGGAACTAGATGGTGCTGTGTGTTAATGTCCCAACATTTATTTATTTATATGCGAGAGATAAAATAGACTTAAGAAATTGTTTTTCAAACATTTTTAAGTTTTTATACTTCCACCATATTTTCCAAGGTAAAATGCGTAACAAGGAAAGAAAAAACAACAAAAGCGATCATTAAAATTATAATTTATGATGACTTATCTCAGACCTTCCAAAGATTAAATTCAAAATAAGTGTATACATAGTAAATTTAATTTACATAGATTAAGTATATTTAACACCTCCAGGTAAATTTCTAAGAAAGAAAGGGAAGAATCCCTCCACGGCCGCGGACACGCCGGCGTTTCAGTTAACAATAGATTTTTTAGAAATTTAATTAATTTCTTAGAAATTTACTTGGAGGTGAGTATTTTAAAAATTAAAAAAAAACAATGTAAGTTAATTCTAAATGCATTACCTTTTAAGGTCGATAAAGCATGCATTCATTTGATAGTTTAAAAAAAAACAAATACTAATTATGTTAAATTTAAAATAACAGTATTAAATAACTATAAAATATTATAAATTTTTAAAACGTTACGCTTCAAGCAATCACTATAGTTTTTTTGTATTTATAACTAACTATATATATCTCAGTATATAAAATACAACTTACATGGCTGGCTGCGCATAGGCACAATTGGTCTGCAGATAACAGATGTAGTCCACAGAATCGTTTGCGAAGATGTGAAGAGCGGAGATTAAGCGATGTAGAAAGATAGCGATAAGAGATAACTTCCTCTTATCTATCCCCTGTAAAGTAAACTATATTCAATAAACGATACTTTTTTATTTTTAATAATACGTAGTTTTATATTTGTATACAATTCAGTCCTATTGATATTTTGACGAAGTTTCAAGTGTAATTTTAAAAAAGTTTTAATTAATACCATCGTTTTCTTTTATTTTAACATTTCTTTGAATTTTTCTTAATAAGCAGCCAACTTTATATAAAAGGAAGCTAGACTGCACAACTATTATAGTCAACTTCAAGTATAATTTTCATTTAACAAAAGACTGCTTAATGCGCTTGCTTGTTATTCCCACGTATATTTGAACCGTTGCCAGTTTTAAACTTACTGACGTTTAACCTTTGCATCGGCAAAAGGTTAACTAAGTAATGTAATGTGTTCCAAAATTAGATTCTGAAAATATTATTCAATTACCATTAGATATACCCATGACCTACGATTTTTGATGGGTCATATTATGCTTAATTAACAAGCGATCGCACGTCATCGTTTCGACAAAAATAAGTAAAATAATAAAGTACCTAATACAGTTTAAATAAAACTATCTTTTCGGTTTTTTTCGTGGATTCATTTAGATTTTTGGTTCCCTACGTTTCGAATGCTTTACGGCAATCATGGTCACGGGAGAGACTAAGGTTTAAGATGTCTCAAAGGCATTATGTAGTTGTTACAGACAGCCTACCCACAAAATAATAAAATAAATTCAAAAATTTCAAAATGGCACCAAAGTACCTTACAATATTTGTTAATATTCCATAATAAAACTTATTAAAATTATAGAAATGTTTAAAATTAACATTAACTAATCACATCATCAACCTTATTATTATGTTGGAAGTAGCAGATTTAAATGGTCTAGAAGATATGTATTTCGTGCAAAAAGTGTTATAATTACAAAAGTGTAATAAACCTGAAGTAACCCACACGCTTTTGTGAAATCGATTTATTTTCACCCCTCAGTTACATGTATGTTGTACGTGTGCCACCCTTATTTTTTTTATTTTCTGTCATTTGACAAAAAAATCGTCTACCAGTTCAGACGTATCTACCAGTTTTCAGCAATTTAGCTCCGATAGTTTCTGAACAAACTGACTGTGACATCCGGACAGACAAGAAAAACTCTAAAAACAAAGCGTTTAATCATATTATTCCTATATAAAATGTCTTATTCATCAATATTATTCTTTGTCCTCAGATTATATGGACTCACTATGCAAGGATCACTTCCTTCAACGACAGTACCGGAAGCTAGATGGCGGCGTGCTGTGGTCGCGCAACGAGCGCAACTTGGACTGCACCGTTACGTTCCAGACGCACAGCATCTTACAGCGTTTCATGCTGCACTTCGATTTACTGCAATTGGACTGTAACGACCACCTCTTTGTGTACGATGGCGCTCACGCCACAGCTCCACCAAAGGTATATTTTATTATCTGACAACTCTCCACGGTTCCATTTGCATAGTATCTTTGACTAGAGATTAGTGCATTAATCCCTCCACGACCGCGGACACGCCGGCGTTACAGTTAACAATGGATTTCTTAGAAATTTAACTAAATTATAAATTTGCGTGGAGGTGTTAAAAAAACAAAAAATAGATAAGTACGAATGTGACGCGGACAAAGAGAATTCAGTAACATATAAAATTAAATTCATGGTATGGTTTTGCTTTTGTAAATTATTACATTAAAAATAAAATAAAATAAAATATTTACCTTACTTAAGGCTTAAATAAGTTTCAACTTCATAGTATTTCTATTATGTATAGCCACATTCATAAGAGGATCGTGACAAAATTATAAGAATTCTTAAGTTTTGTCTACGTTTCCAAGTCAGATTAGCTACTGTGTACTAAAAATATTTTAGTGAGTAGTTTGCAGATGATAACTTGGCTTAAAGTCATCTTTTGCAAATATAGTTGTGAAGTTTTGGGGAAATATGTAAGATAAAAATATGAAACTAAGACACATAGAATATGGCTTTCTAACGAAAGCAGAAGCTTGCAGCTAAACTCGTATAGCAAATTTATAATTTCACTCGCACAATGTTTCAAATCTGAAGTTAAAAATCAAGTCCGTTGAAATAGAATTTTCTAGATTATTCCAATGTTCTCAAATAGAAAATGCACTATCGGGACGCATATCAAACTACGAGTATTTCACTGTTTTCACGGACAGACAAAGCGGATAAGGAATAATTTGAATTTCACCCCGAACAAAGGATTCAGAACGGTATTAAAATACCTTCATATCACTTTACCTTTCAATATATCACATAACGAGAATTTTATCGATATCATTTCCAATTTGGAGGAATTCCAAGACGTCGCGAGCAATTACGGCAGGCTTCGATTATACCCATTCGTCCCCTTCCCTTTTGCTATCAAAGCGTCGGTTTATCGCTAATTTATTAAAGATGCCGGAGACGCCTTGCTAATGAGACCTGATAAATGCCAAGTCAATTTAGTTATCGATATTTTCACTATCAACTTGCTGATAGGTACATCAGTTTTCAAATTAAGTTACGTTTGCCATTTTTCTAACGGTCACGTAATTATTGGTTATCTTCATGATTTTTTTATGTATCATTGAATCAATAATATAATTTTAACTTTAAAATTTGATAATTTAATGAATAAGAATCGAGTTTGAAATCGTTGATGTAAGCACAATTATGTTAAATTAAAAAAAAATTACAATAATTGGTTAATTTAACACAAATAACGAAATATTCTATCTAGGCGTTTAAATAAAATAGAGCTAAAAGCTGCTTAAATAAAATAGAGTTAACACGTCCTGTGAGCTCAATGGAAATGTGCAAGAAACAACTTTAAATAAACCACAAACTGATGTAAGAGATATTCACCTGGAGTATGGTAATGAGGCGCCGCCTGCAGCGCGGCCGTCAGCTGTCCCATCGTCCGCACCTACTTAACAATTAACACACCGCCAAAGACACAAACTCTGCAAATTTTAAATTCAAATTCCTAAACTTTAGCGCGAGAATTTTCAACAAAGAGCATTGTACAATTACAACGGCCATTGCGAAAATGTCGATGGAATTCTAAGTAGTTTTCTTTTACATCTCACGCTGTTTATTTTTCCTTATCCTAAGTACACACAATTAGGTCTAAAACGCGACGACCCACAATCCCTGTTGAAAGCGAGGGAGCCGCGGTTTGCGCCAAATTCTACACTTTAATTTTCTATTCATCCGGCTGTCAGCGAGTCACCGTTTTAAAGTTTAAAGTATGAATACTTTATGTTCTGCTAAAGCGGGAGCGGTGTCGCTGCGCAAAAATAAATTGCAGGCTTCGTTTAATGGAACATTTTTCATCATTATTTCATAATTTGAAGGATTCGTCGGTTAGGAGAATCGGGAACGTGTTTGATTTGGCGAAGGCTCCTTCATTATCTATCTTCTATATAAACTACTTATGTCGTAGCATTTACGGTTATTACAGTTATGTGATAATCAATTTTATAATTATTTTTGTATGATTATTATTATTTGCTCTTAAAAAATTTTCTCATAAAATCTAGTACTTACTTACTTTTCTTTTTGTCATTTTAAATAAAACTATCTTTTCGGATTATTTCGCGGATTTATTTTGACTTTTGGTTCCCGACGTTTCGAATGCTTTACAGCAATCATGGTCACGGGACTGAATGAGGTGTTAGATGTCTCGAAGGTATAGTTGTTATAGACAACCTACCCACAATTAACAAAAACAATAACAAGTACCTTACAATATTTTATAACTTTAAACATTTTTATAATTTTAATTACTTTTAAATTGAATATGGAACATTATTTATTTAATTTTTGCGGTTATCATTATAATTATTACAATATTCAAAATTTTAAAAATATTAATTAGTAATCTATATTTAGTGTTGCCATTAATATATTTATAACCATAAAATTTTATATGGGATACTAAGGCACTTAGTCCATATTTAGTTAGTGCACAAATAACTTATTATACTTAGTACGAGTATTTTACATTTACTTGTTAATGCTTTTAATAAAATATTTCATTAAGACCAAATTCCAGCTCTTACAACTATACCAAAATTAAATAATAAAAGAAACTTAAGAATAGCTGAATATTTAACTCGGGAGTACATGTAATAAAATACGACAAGTTTCGGTCTCATCGTACCTCCTTACAATTGTAATACCAACGTTAATTTGGCGAGGAAAATGTTACCAAGTTGGACCTGATTCCTTGAAAAGTTTCGTTTGGAACGATCTGCGCTGCGGCTACTTGCGGTGTTCGCGTAAATGGAAATCTGTAATTGTTACTTTAAATTGGATGAGACACTGACGTTTTATCAAGCACATCGGTAAAGCCGGGAAACGGTTTGAGAACTTTAGCGAATACTTAATAGTCCCGAGATTGTCCTTTAAAGCCACTTATTTCGCGAAACTTCTAAACTTTAAGAACGTAAAACTCTTTGAATTCAATGTGAGAGCAATTGGGAGTCGAATAACATCTAATTGTTTAACGATTACGTTGAAAGTAAACGTCAGTAAATTACAAAAAGTTATGCTTTTGTACAGTTTTCAGCATTTTTTTTGTTAAGGTTTAATACTAGCTCGCTTGTTATATATTTTTCTTATGCTAATTAACTCTTTGTTTTGTTCCCTACCCGCACTGAATAATTTATACATATAATAAAATTGTAACTAAGGCTAATCTGTACATTAGATATTTTTTGAAAAATCTTATTGAAATAATCGATACAGAGGCCGAGTCTATAGTTTTTAGAATTTTTGTCTATCAGTCTGTCTGTCTGTTACCGCATCACAGAAAAACTACTGGAGGGATTTTGATGAAATTTGGTGTGGTTGTAGCTGGTTATACGGGTCAACATATAGAATACTTTTTACCGCGGGAAAATACCTGATTTCTGAGAGAAAATTCAAAAATTGCAAAGTAATAGTATACTTATATGTAAAACCTAAGAATTTGGTTTTTGGTCAACTGAACGCGGGCAGAGCCGCGGGCAGTGCTAGTGCATCCATAAAACTTAAGATAGTATAAACATCTTTTGTAAACAAATTACCACAAAACAGTTTACTCAAAAAGTGTAAAACGACATTTTATAAATGACAGCTAGAAATAATGTTGAGAAAAGCGTGCACAAAATTTTCCACAGAGCATAATATTTGCGAATTTGCTCAGTACTTGTAATAACGAAGCTTGTGTAGACATAATTAAAATCCTCGGTCCATAAAAAATGAAGCAAGGTCCTTTCGACCACGTAACGGACTCTGACAACAAAGAGCTTAATCTAACAATCGACGAAGCGTTAAAAGAAACAATACCGAGTACAAATATGGCTAGAAACTTAAATAGAATAAAGCAGACCACAGCGTGTGTTCCAACTCGGGGAAAACAATGTTACGGATTCATTACCGACACAAAGGCTAAAGTTGCTCCACCTGCACCCCTATCCTCAACTATGCGTGCTCGAATTTGTGCGACGATACCTTTAAACAATGTGAGCAACTTTAAGCGACAACTTTCATTACTGAAACGATAGCGAAGACTCCTTGAAGTTCCCGACAAGTTCGAACTGTAGAGTACTTATTCATAGGGTCAATGCTCAGAGCTAGTGCGGCGCGTGTCTAGAAGTCTATAACAAGTTCCGTGATGTAGAGGCATCTGCAGCGAGCGACTCGCGCTGAATTTCAAATGGGTGCAGTCCGGCTAATCCATGCTTAAATTGTAGCGCACTTCATCTCGCCTACGAGCCCTGCCCCGGATTTTTGAACATTTTGTTAGTCTGAAGTTCTTGCATGCGCTATTAGACGAGACACAACTTATTTGGTAGTAATTTTTGACGTTCTGCTGATTAAACTATACTGCTTTTAAGTTAGCAATCTATATATGAATTTATGTAAATAAAAAGTCGTTATAAAAGTGTTAAAGTCTGATCTTTTTTATTTATGTTAGATCTTTTCTTGGATATTTTTTTAAGTTTTATAAAATATAAAAAGTAATAAGAAAGATGCAATCTTGTAAAATATTGGACGAGGTGTAAATAAAAATACTTCAACGATTAAAATCCGCATTCCGTAACTTGGCAATTTTTAGTTGAGAATTTTATAGAGGAATTTTAATATCAACTCGAGTCCGATCTTTATTAAACTTCTCGGTATAGAAGAGTAAAAAAAGTGCAAAAGTCCAATGCAAGTAACGCCTTTGACGTGGGGCGCGAGGAGGGCGGGGGGCGAGCGGGGTGACGAGGAGGGACTAAATCCCGAGCCGTCACGTCGCTGCGATCGCTCTCCCTGAAATATGACAGCGATATAATGCGGCCATCGTTCACTAAGCCCGGGCTCGATGAAGGAAATATTGCTGGCACATGGCGGTCTCGTGCACTAAACCTGTTCTTCAGAGTTGCGGTGCGCTCTCGTATTCTGAATGCAAAGATTCTTTTACACAATAGCGACGCGTACTTTGTTCGTACTCCACAAAAGAATACAAAGTTTTCACTTACATACTTGATTCATTGGAATAATGCATATTGCAGGATTACCTCCTAGATAATAGTGCTGTCTGTGCAGTACTTTGTGAAAGAAACACTGATACAATAGTAAATTTTTATATTCTAATAAATATTCTGTTTTGTTGTAGTTGTATGTATATTTCTATGAAATGTGTAGCCACAATATTTTTTTGTGTATCTAAATCTGTACAAAATTAAAAGTATTTATTGTTGAGTCCATGGGGTAATTCCATAATCTCGTGATCTCAGGAATAATATAACGTTTTAAATAGTGTACTCGTATCATGATAAACATCCTCATAATAAAATAATATTGATTTGTGTTTTCACCTCCACACAGGCGGACCTGTCCTGCCGCAACACCAAGCAGCAGGTGGGCGCTCTGTTCACGCGCAGCAACTTCGTCACACTCAAATACGTGACGGACAACTGGGGCACTGACGCCAACGGCTTCAAACTTGTCATCACTGCCGTTAAAGACCCCAGTAAGTACCTATATATTTTAGATATTTTGTTTTTTAATGTGTAGTTCCTATAGGCCTGGAGGCGGACAAAAAGAAGGACGTGCCTAAAAGTTGAGCACAATGCTCTGAGGAAGTAGTTTCGGGGTAGGTGCCAGGTTTATTTTACCAATTTTTGTATGTTTTTGTTAATTACGAACCGATCGTCATAGATTTTTTTTAACGAATATATATATATATATATATATATATATATATATATATATATATATATATATATATATATATATATATATATATATATATACTACATTTAATTTTACCATAATCTATTTATTAAAAATCGATTTATAACATAAGGTTGCTGAAGACATCACGTAAGATACAAGCGAATTGAGTACTTTGAAGTTGGATAAAAATAACTGAAACTTGTCACTATGAATAAATGATGGCATGAAACATAATTAGCCCACTATTTCTCCTTACAAAAACTCCAAAAGAAAGTCCGTAAATAAATTAAATATGCAAGCTTTTAGAACTAGTGACTAGCTCTCAGAAGTTCTCTTAAATTAGTTTCCTCTAAAGTTCTTTAAATTGAATGCCAGAATTAATTTTTATTCACGCCGTAAAATAACACTAAAACACTGCAGTGGAGTAAAAATTACTAAAAATATTCTGAACACAAACTTGAAAGACTCACTACACTACTTTAATGTAACTTACAACTTGATATACTTTATACATTTTAAGATAATGTCGTAGGTATTCGTTTAATAATATAATTGTATCTACGAGTAACTGTCATCTATACATATAATAAAATTGTAACTAAGCCGAATCTGTACATTAAATATTTTTTTTGAATATCTTATTCAAATACACATTGTTATCGATACAGAGGCCGAATCTCTAGTTTTTAGAATTTTTGTCTGTCTGTCTGTCTGTCTGTTACCGCATTACGGAAAAACCACTGGAGGGATTTTGATAAAATTTGGTATGAAGATAGCTGGTTATCCGGATCAACATATAAGATACTTTTTACTGCGGCAAAATATCTCATTTCTGAGCAATCTATACTAAACGTTAAAACGTAAGTAGGGACGAACCCGAGCGGAGCGAGGGTGAGTCGCTAGTAATTTATAATAGTGTAGGCTACAGATTCGATTATGGCAATTAGCACATGGTATTAGGATTATATATGTGAAATTTCACTGACGTGTCCTTCGTATCTTTTCCATTCTATGTGACATTGGCGAAGTAATCTGCGCTCAACTGTCACGTTTTGAAGCCATTAATAAGAGAATATAATTGAACATGAAAGTTTGTATGTGTGTGGACGTTTGTTACTCCTACATAGAAACAAATGGACTATTTGGATAAAGTTTTTCAGTACATAGTATTTGAATGGAACTTCTTTTTTTCAAAAACATTCAAGAATTGACGAATATAGTCATTTTCTACCGAACTTACACTGTAATATTGCATCATTATAATTTTTAAAAAAGTTGAAAAAATAACATGTAATTTTTTTTGTATCACTCTATCAAATTTTCATTCGAACCAAAAATTTAAAATATTTATAATTTATTTTAAAAATCTGTGTGCCGGCCCTCCTCAAAATGTTAAGTAAAACATTTTTTTTCAAATTTTTTTTTACAAAGCTATCCTCAAGCTAAGAAAAGAAATTTTTTTGCTCCACCCTAACATAGGTAAACCTAGAGTAAAACTTAGGCTGTCTTAAGACACCAGGGAATGCGCCGAACCGAAATGTAATCAAATTATGTGCGTTAGTCCGAGTCATACTATGTATTCATTCAAATCTGTTCACTCTCTTACCGTGAAGGAGAAACAAATATAAACGTAGTATATCTTCACACAGTTTCCATCGATTATTATTAACCATGGAAAAAAATGTATAACATAAAAACATTGTATAATCTTATAGAATGTATTGTTCAGACCATCCCTAATAAACAGTTGTCACCAACAAACTTTTTCCCCAGTTCGATTCCCGAACTGGGTATAGACTAGATGTTAATATTTCAGAAACAATTGAGATGAAAACTAACTGGACGGTAACCAAGGATGCAAAAAATCAAATCGCTCCATTAAGTGTATACGGAGACACAAAAAAAGCGTCGTTAACGTCAAAAAATGTAAACATATTTTGAAATTTAAAATATGTATTAGGAAATATATAATTATAGTTCTATACAACTTTACTCATTCAAATTAAGCAAGAAGACACGATGATCTCCTAGATGACATACAAGGTATCTCATTTAAATATTTTGGTGAGAACCTACACCATGACGCACACTTCGGCCAGACATTTTCACAAACCCCATAGTCAAGCGGTATAAATTGCACAAATGGTCCACTGTACGTCCACAGTTATAATGTTATTTATTTATACGTCTGTTAAAGAAATACTTAAAGCTTCAAAGTAAAAGCTAGCGAAGGCTCCGTAAATAAAATAACAATTACACGTTTGATCATACGAACTTTGGAAGCATGGGATTCCTCAGCGAAGGCCGCGTCGACCCTTTTCCAGCCCTCTTTAATTATCCAATGTTTATTTATTCTAAGGTACTAGTTTACATATTTTACCTTTATTTTGTTTTATCTATAAGGAATTTTCAGTATTGTTTTAGTTTATTATGCGGCAGTTCAGCTGTGGCTATAACTAAGCTGTGGTATTTTTTTTAAAATTATGCTTAAAACATCACTTATCAATTCATTTAGCCGAAAGAAATAAATTTTATGAAAATAAAGCTTAATGTTATATTAATTTTATTTCACCGACCTAGGTATAACTTATGATATGTAAGCTTAAATAAAAACTCAAAAAAAACCGAGTTCCAGGCCATAAAATATAAAAAAATAACTAAACGGGAGTTTTCATTTAGAATAGATACCTATTCAGATATTTTTGTAGTCGGTGCCTATGTCCCTCCAACTATCTTCACACAGAAAATCAAACCAATCCGTCACTCCGTTTCGACGTGAAAGAAGTGCAAACAAACACACTTTTACATTTATAATAATAGTATGGATTTACAGTTTCAGTTTTAATGAAACTATTTAATTTTAACGAAATCTAAATATTTATCCAGAACCAATTTTTCTTTTTATAATATACTAGCATTGCCCGCGGCTCCGCCCGCGTTCAGATGACCAAAAACCAAATTCTTATGTTTTTCATATTAGTATACTCTTACAATGCAGTTTTTGTATTTTTGTATTTTTTCTTAGAAATGAGATATTTTTCCCGCGGTAAAAAGTATCCTATATGTTGACCCGGATAACCAGCTATGATCATACCAAATTTCATCATAATCTGTCCAGTGGTTTTCTCGTGATGCGGTAATAGACAGACAGACAGACAAAAATTCTAAAAACTATAGATTCGGACATTGTATCGATAATGTCTATTTCAATTAGATTTTCCATAAAATATTTAATGTCCAGATTCGACTTAGTTAGAATTTTATTATATGTATAGATGTTCTTTCTGCCATTTAATAAAGTTACATATAATTTAATACGATTTTCACGTCGCTACGTTAAATATTGCACCGGTAGGCCATTTAAGGCTCTTTTCATATTATTTATTATTACCGTTGATGCTGTATTAAATACTAAGTAGAATACCGCATTTTCCGATATTTTCAATATATTCAGAGCGCGTCGCGTCGATAATTCCGCAGTAATGGCCGTGATGGCCCCGATATGTTTTATTGCTATCGAACATGAGCTGTGAACTTGCCAATTGACCGCGCGCTAAGTTTCGTTTTAATATTGTTGTGGCTTTTTTCCATTATTTTACACTTTTTAATTACATATATTATCTACTATATATATATATATATATATATATATATATATATATATATATATATATATATATATATTTGACGCCTTGTATGGAAAAGATAGACTATATACATATGAAGATATGATGTGTTATACATATATCTATTACTTGTAAAATGATTGATTCCCCATACAAACTTCCACTTAAGGGATGATTTCCGGAATAAAAACTATCTTATGTCCTTTGCAGGCTTTCAAACTATTTTCATACCAAATTTCATCCAAATCAGTTCAGCGGATTAAGCGTGAAAAGCTGATTGACAGACAGAGTTACTTTCGCATTTATAATAGGTATTAGTATGGATTACGTTCGTTGATCTTACTCATCGTTAGTATAAATAATAGCTTATACATCGATTTCATGTTTCGACCTTCAGAAATGAGGAATTTTCAAACAAACTTTCATACCCTATCAAGCCCTTTTTAGTCGATTAATTTTTAAATCTTTCCTTAGTGTTCTTGAAGCTTTTAGACCCACTAGTTTAAGCGGTGCGTTGTCTGTCAATACGTTTAATGTAAATTTTTATGTAAATTATTTATTCAGTTTTATACGTAACATGTATTATCCACCTGTCTTTTTTGTATTTTTAAGTTTATATATATTTCTTTGGTAACATTATGTACACTTTTTATTGATATACATATCTAACTAATATTATAAATGTGAAAGCTTATATGTTCGGATGTTTTGATGTTTGTTACTCAATCACGCCAGAACGGCTGAACGGATCCGAATGAAATTTAGTACAGAGATAGATTATAGTCTGGAATAGCACATAGGTTTTTTATCCCAAAAAAATGTACGGTTCCCGTGTGATAGATTTGTTTAGGAATAAGACATCGTTATCCTTTATTATCGTATGTATATTGTTAGTGTAAAAAATAAAAAAAATATTAGAAATATTCATTAATTTCGAGTTACAGGTAATGAAAATGTGTTAGTACTATATCCTTAAGTTTCCGCCGGTTTTTCAGCTACATAAACATTGAACATGGTCAAAATATATATTTTCATTTCCGTTACTTATAACTTATAAGATACCATCTGCCCTACACATAAATAAATTGAAGCTATTAATAAATAAATAAGGATAGCCGGCGTTTCATTATCTTTCGACGATTGTAATTTACTTCACCGATTCCTCTTCGGTACTCCAGTTCTTGATATGACCATTTCATATTGCGTTCATATGAACTTTTATGGAGGACTGAGGTTTTTGGTGTATGAGCTTTAATTTCAGATGATATCCTGAATATATTCTTACTTAACATTTAATAAAATTTAAAAGTCAGTACAAAAAGTTACAGTTAAATATTGTTAAATGAATAAAAAAGTGTTAATTGTTTATTAAATGTATCTATCTAGCATTTTTATTCATTACACATGGATATGAAATTTTATTATTTTTCTTGTAAATAAAGTAGTCAAAACTGAAAAAGATATGATATGACTGATTTGATAAAAAAGCTGCCTCACATATTTTTTACAAGGAAATATTTGAATTTTAAAATAAAAATGCCACATATAAGACCATTTGGGAATTATCTGTCTGTGTTAGAGATAAACAGAGTTGATTCGTGAGTAAGCTATCAACGGCTCGAAAGGCAGTTCTGTTGAAAAGAGTCAAACAGAAGCTCAAAAATACTAATTTAAGTGCCGACTTAGAATTAAAAAAAATCATAGCAAGTCCGCATATAAGTTAATTTATCTTAACTCTACACAAGTATATTACTATAAGAATACTCTACACAGGATAAATCTGCTGTTAATTAATCTATATTATATGTATTTTTAATTTTAGCTTTACATTGTTGAAAGCATAAATCTAAGTCAGTTTGCAAAAAGGCTACCTCTAAAGTATGAAATTCGTTCCCCATTATTCTCTGAAGTTGAATTTTCAGCATGTGAAAAATAAAAAATAAAATTGAAAAAGAGGTTTTCTTAGAATTTTCATATATGCATCATATTTTGTTGCTACCAATTAGATTTTCGACTCGGCGGCGTGGAAAAGTATAGCGGTAAGGGTTTTGGCAACTTTGAACGTGAATAGTTCCGTAATCATATTTGGTTGTAAAACGCTTGTTAAATATGCCTTTGGGGAAGAGCTTGTCGCGCTTTCGCAGCTTTGTTAGCCAAGTTTTATAGTTTTACTCGGAATTTTTAATATATAAGTATACAGCAGTCTTCTAATTAAGAAAATTTTGGGTGAAATTTTGCAGTATAGTCATATGAAATTATTAAAAAAATATTTTCGTGTTTTAATCTAGATTTACTTAATTTGTTTTATTTAACATTTACTATATTAAATTGTTTTAAGCTATTGGTCTGACGAGTCAGTTGTGGTTAATATGTATTTGTTTTAATCGCAAATATACTAAAACAAAGTAGCAAAAACCAATAGAAGAGATATATTTGCGAAGCACTAACTCACAAGTTTGAGAAACTTTTTCCAATACATTAATATCCCACAAGAACAATTTGATATAGTAATTGGGATACAGTAGTGGCCCAGTGGTAATACGCTTGCTTGCACACCAATTGAAACGGGTTTACATCCCGGGTCTCGCACCTCTGATAATTTCATGTGTGAATCATTTTCAACATGATTACCTCTTCTTCTTCTCTTGTTTTATGATGAAGAAAGCATCATGAGGACACTTGCATTTCCAAGAGAATCTAATAAGTCGAAAAACATATCAAGTCCGCCAACCCGCACTTGGCCAGCGTGGTGAACTGTGGTCTCATAGCCCTTCGCATTGAAGGGAGGCCCGTGCCCAGCAGTGGGACGTTCAAAACGGATGAAAACATGGATATATTTTTATAGCCCAAAAACTTCCTCCTTACAAAAAAAATCTGGTCAATCTGTTGCAACGTGATAGAATTATAAATCAACAAACCACTTAACCATTGACAATATGAGTATGATTAATGCTATCCCATATAAATCTCCGTTAGGCGTCCCTCAGATACAAAACAATACATTTAAGTACTCCTAATAAAACATAATAAAACTCTACACGTTTTTTCCTGAATGCAATATGTATTTTCCTCGTCGTGCCTTTTTATAATGTTAACGTAACATCATAAATCCCGACCGACGTAAAATCCTTAATACTTAAATTCAATTTAATAACCCCCAAACCCTTTGACCCGCGCTTTACGTCACGTCAGATTGGCCGCTTTATAAAAATGAGTTTTTCATTCGTTCATTTTTAATTAAAAACAGCTTCCGGTGGCGTATTTGTCTTCGCAATATTAATAGCAGCTTACAATACGTGCTTCACGCTTGTTTCAGACTGTTGTGAGTGCTTGATTATAATTTAATCTATCAGTTTGGAATAACCAATTTTCTACACTAAAAAACCTAGATATATATCTAGGTATTTGTTTTAATTTTGTCTTATGAAATAACACAAATCACAATCTTCTATATATGTATATAAAAATCGATATGTGTATGTATGTTCGCTATGGACTCTAAAACGGCTGGAGCGATTTTGATGAAATTTTCAGACATTTTCTAGAGTAGCCCAGAGGAGCGTCTTTTTGGACAACCTCGCTAGGTTGTGTTTGTTAATATGTTTTATGGTTAAAAAAAATCGTCTGGAAAAAGATTGAGGTGTCCACCACATAGATTAGGATCTCCTACTAATGTATACTTTTTAATAATTATAGAAAAAATCACTATTAAAACACTTGTTATTATCTATTTGTTTTTAGTTTCAATATCCCTTAACAACCCACCTTATGGTATCAATAAAATTTTGTATATCATATTTTTAGCCTTAATGGTATAACAATTTTCAGGAGTCATTATCGTAATTGCAGCAACGCTTTGGTGTTGAACGTGAATAATTTATGAATTTATAGGGGAAAATTAGATTTGATTATAATTTCTAACCAACTTAAAAAACAGTAGGTAATTTATAAGTGTTTAAAAGTGCGTTTTTGTGTGTTTTCTGTGATATTTTCGCCAATCTTTAAGCGATTTTTGTATTTTTTTTTAATATTTTACAAATGAAAAAAAAACGAGTTTAATTATATTTAAAATTGGTAACCTTTTTTAGTTTAACACGCATGGGATGATATTAAGGGGTAACATAAAGGGTTAATAACAAAATTTTATGTGCTCTTCATCCAATCTTAGTTACGACATTGTTATGGTGTACATAAAGACCTTATCAGTGATCTGCTCGTAAAAAATAAACTATTCAATCATAGAGTG
Source organism: Brenthis hecate (assembly GCA_951806755.1). Classification (NCBI taxonomy): domain Eukaryota; kingdom Metazoa; phylum Arthropoda; class Insecta; order Lepidoptera; family Nymphalidae; genus Brenthis; species Brenthis hecate. The sequence goes on along the minus strand of OX638268.1, from coordinate 7,165,307 downwards.
TAAGTGATAAGGATATTAATATTCATTTACAAAGTTACATTTAAGACTTTTATTTATTGCTTTCATTTAATCGTAATTTAAGTGGTCAGTGGTTGATATTTCCATTTTTATATATGTAACTAGCGACTCAGTTACGTTTTAACGTTTAGTATAGGTATATTTCTCAGAGATGAGATATTTTCCCGCAGTAAAAAGTATCCTGTATGTTGACCCGGATAACCAGCTATCATCATACCAATTTCATAAAAATCTGTCCAGTGGTTTTCTCGTGATGCGTTCCCAGACAGACAGACAGACAAAAATTCTAAAAACTATAGAATCGGCCTCTGTATCGATAATAACAACTATTTCAATAAGATTTTCCAAAGAATATTTAACGTACAGATTTGACTCAGAATTTTATTATATGTATGGATAGTTTGTTTTGTTTAAAGATTTGAGCAATATAAGTATTCTTTATACTATTGAGAGTTTCACAAGCTGCTTTCATTACATTGTAACAGAGCTTGCCTATACGCTACTCAATAAGTTAAGCTACAGTAACTCTGGGATGCACTAAATGGCGGTCTTTATTCTGAGCTATACGATCGTTGCATCATAGCTTTTTTATTAAATATCATGTAGATTTTATATATTCAAAAGTGCGCCCCGTTAAACTCTGACACCTGAGATAGTTTACATAAAAATGAAATTTTATTTAAAAATAAGCTTATCGGAGAATTGTTAAGAGAAAATCAGTTCTATTATAAAAGTCAGTTTGTATGTGTTTGCGTGTTTGTTACTCCATCTGCTGAAATGGCTACACCGATTTAGATGAAATTTTGTGCCCAAACTGTCTAAAACCTTAAAATTTGAAGCATATTGGCTAGTCATAGTATTTGCCTTATAAACACAAGAGGCTCGTAGGGCACGCACTTGGGCAAGTATTCGACACGACGGAGAGACCGAGCTCTACGAGACACTGGGGTGAAAAACTGCCAACTCCGGGCTATTACTGAGAATATCCTAACAGAAAAACTCAGTAATTAAACTTGCCTTGACCCGGTACTCGAACCTAGGACCTCCGGATGTGTAGCAAGCCACTACACCACCGTGCCAGTTAGTGTATAGTTTAGCATGCATTTTATTTCAGTTCGATCGTGATCGACATCCGTTGTTCCATCACGAATTGTTTGATGGATTGTGCCTATTGTTCCCTACAGTTTGATGACGGCGTTAATTTCATTACGTCATCAGTCGTTATTGTTTAGATTTTATCCATTTATCCACTTTGTTTAATATCAATCAAAAATTCATTCACGTCGTTATGTGTTTTCTCATAATTTGGTTATCATGAATAAATAATTTATGACAGATTGTACATACGTTTTGTTGCGTTACTTTCTATTTTGTAGATAGAGATTATATAGAGAGTTGAGATTGTTGATTATATTGAATTAATAACATGGAAAAAGAGATATGATTTTAAATAAGTCTGAAGTTTTATTTATTGGGACAAAAATGATTAGATTTTAATGAAGATGTTAGTAAAAACTTTGTTGTGTTACTTTAAAAATGTTCTTAGTAATATCATGAGAAATTGTTTTTTATATATACAGATTTTGTATTTCCAGAACACGGGTGTAAAGAGTTCAGGTGTAAGCAGCGCGAGTTCTGCGTGAGCGCGGATTTGACGTGCGACGGCGTGGACCACTGCGCCGATGGCTCTGACGAAGACACCGCCTCTCTCTGTCCAGGTAACATTAGTGTTATCCATACTAATATTATAAATGTGAAAGTGTTTGTTTGTTTGTTTGTTTGTTTGTTTGTTTGTTTGTTTGTCTGTCTGTCCTTCTTTTACGTCAAAATGGAGTGACCAATTGGCGTGATTTTTGTGTGTGGAGATAGTTGGAGGGCTGGAGAGTGACATAGGCTAATTTTTACCGCGGGCAATTATATCTTTCCCACGGGAAAACACGTTATAATACAATCCAAAAAAATATTTATAATCAGAATTACTTGAAACTTGGTATTAATTCTCTTCAATAAAATTAAATAAATACGTATTTTAACACTTTTCGAAATTCATCCTATAAAGGGGTAAAACAGGGAGTGATTTTTTTTTCGAAAAAGTTAACTCATTTACTTACCGTAAATACTAGAGTAATTGAAAATTTCATTAAATTTTTCCTTTTGGTGCAATGCTTAGCTCCCGAAATAAGTACATATATCCCGAAATAAGTACGTATTTAAACCGGGGTTGTCACTAAGTATTAGGTAATATTACTCTAGGAGGAGGAATAAAAGCTATGTGTGGGTTAGCGGACTTTATATTATGTTCTTTCAAAACTAGATTCTCTCAGACATGCAGGTTTCCTCACGACGTTTTCCTTCGCCGTAAAACAAGCGGTAATCATGTTGGAAATGATTCGTACATGAAAATATTAGAGGTGTGAGACCAAGGATTTGAACCGGCTTCACTCGATTTCCCAAACGAGCGCGTCACCGCTGGGCTACCACTGCCTTTGCCTAATAAAACATATTATTTTTATGTCCATGATAGAGAGTGGTGGCGGAGGTGGCAGCGGCACGTGGGTAGCGCTGGCGGCGGGCGCGGCGGCTGTGCTGCTGGTAGTTGTCGTCGCGATACTCACCTGCTACTGCCGGCGACGCGCGCCCGCCAGACGGACGCACTTACATTGTAAGTTTCATTGCCATTAATATTATTAATACGATGGTAACCTTGGGAGGCCTTCTGTTATAGAGAAAGGGGTAAATTAGTCTTTTTTTACATGTCGAATACCTTGAAAGTTTCATAGTATTAGAGTTCTTTTAAGTTACAATCATAGAAGCAAATTGCATATTAATGATTCTATTTCTATTATTATTGTGTCATTTATTTGCACAGTTATTACTTTATCGAGGTGGCACTTGTATTTCGGATGGAAAACTAAGTTATTATATATATTTGCTTACTATACAACTGTTGAGCTATATAGGACATTTTCCTATAGGAATAAAAAGTAAATTAAATGGAAACCCGACTTTTACACTCTATTATTTTGACTAAACTCTTAAAAGCACGACGGAAGGATAGATGAAAAAAGGGTTTAGAGATAGGAGTTTAATTCAATCCATTCGGATACCGATGAAGCTAAAGAATTGTCTTTTATAAATATGAATGTTTTACGTTCCAGTGCAACAGATGGCCAGCAGCAACGGCGCGGGCGGCAAGGGCGCGTGCGCCGCGTCGCCCGCAACGCGGCTGCCGGGAAACTGGGCGCACCCTGCGGGCCCGCGCGGGTATGAAACCACTAGTACCAAGACCACTGTTGATGCTTGACCCATTTTGATGTAGTTTTCGCTTACGAATATATAGAGTAGAATAATGAAATAGATTTACTTACTTTTTTTACTAATTTAAATATTTTTTATCGCTGTTTTTGCTACTTTGTTTTATGTTTTGTTTTTTTTTTTCGTTTTATTTTGTTTGTTATATATATCTTTGTTCTTTATTTCAAATAAGTAGGGGTGTCCTAAAAATATACACAAAATTATAAAAGGTGTCTAATTTAGAAAACGTTTTTACAAGCGTCATCTGTAAGCATGTAAACAAGTCTTGAAAGTTAATTTGAACCTATTTCTAACAGTTAAATCGATTTGAACTTTGGTAAAGTCTAATCTGGAGTATAATACAATAATTGGATACTATTGACTTTATTCGATGAGGGAGTCGAGGAAAGGAGAAGGAGATATTGATATATGTATTCTCAGACGATTGCTAATAAGATTCGTTTATTTTGCCATGTTAGTAGTAGTACATACTGATTCCAAAATTAATTAAAATTCATTTTTTAAACAACAATTCATTGAGCAGTAAAAAGCTTCTTAGGACACCCCTTAGTAGCTGTAATTATTTGGCTTCCCTTTTTTTTAATGTTTATGTGCATTAAATGTTTTTTTTTAACCTTTTTTCTTTTTTTTATAATCTTTTATATTGTAAATCTTTGTGTACCTACATTTTGTGCCACGTGCTGCTTAGGTCTTACACAATTCCTAGTTAATTTTTTAAATAGGGATGAATATGCAATGAAAATGTTACAAGGGAAAAATTGTAGTATTAAGAGAATTAGAACTAAAGAATAAAAGTTTTATGTAGTCCCTGAAGATAATAAAGTCAAAAAGTAAAGAAAAAAATATAAAAAATACTTACCGTTATGGGTAGCGAGATCCTTTAAATAATAATTAGAGGATAACTCATCTAAGTTAAGTATAATAACTTCTTCTATAAGTTAAAATTATTGATGTCAAGTTATGTACAAGGTAAAAAGTATTTATTTTACACAATATTCATAAAATGAAGAGGATCGATTCTTACAGCTAAAGTATAAGATAATTATGCCATATTTTTTTTATTTGTTTATAAATTGCATGCGCATGCGCAAAAAGCTATGCTTTAATGTACTGGACTGGTGACTTTGCACTGCTAGTATATTTAATCGGACTACTATTATATATGCGAAAGTTTATTATATAGTCATAGTGAATGAACTGAGCAATACCGTCATGAAATTGACCACTCTCTCGAAAGAGAGAAAGCTAACGTGCGGCTAATATCCGCCTTTTGTTCCCATTTTTTATGAATACAGAAGACTTCTGGCCGCACATTCGTTTTATCTCTGTCGCGCCTTTCCGCCATTTTTAGCTGATAAAGAAACACTCAGTCAACTCTCTGTCTATAATTTAACGTTACTATAATAATAGGGGTGGGTGCCCACAGGTACAGGGCGGCGCGCCCGGGCCGCCTGCGGGCGCGGGCGCAGCGCTGAGCGGCGCCCCGCACAAGGACGAGTGGTTCGTCTGAGGCGGCCCGGTCGGGCCCGCAGGGCGGGGGCGCCGTACCGGCCCCCTACTCCCACCTACACTGTCATCTACTTACTGCACTGGACGCGACTGATGCTCACATATCGAACAAACATATACGCTATAACATTGCAATAATAGTCTTAAACTTTCGCGGATGGCGTAAACTACTAATAAATCTCATCATATCAAAGTAGCCAAAACAATTTATACCGCGAACAAAAATATTTTCCTTTACACCAGCATATAATATATTAAATTAGCGGTAAGATCATAAAATGCCGACATATCCATATCAATAGATAGATATATAAGTGAAATATACAAACGCAACAATAAAGATCGTGAGTCGATACAGTCGTGCGTCGTAGAGTCTGAAAGACCCAAAGGAACTCTGCCAGTACGTTATCTAACGTTAGTGATGATAGGTGAGTGTATTTAGATCAGTTTATAAGTTTTTAAAACGAACCTTCACATATCTGTTAATTAATTAAGCTACGGTTCTGCCGCGAGTGTTCCTTTAACTATTATAAGTTGTCTGTGGGAGTTGCATTCTGAGATATTCGACTTGTGGTTGAACCGCGTAGAATCGGTCGGTCTATAGTATAATATAATCGAATCAGCGGCGGCTTCTCGGTCGCGCCGCGACTGGGCGGCGCCTGCTCGCTCGAGCTACTTCCTCGTGCTACATGTACGAGCCACTCGCGCGAGTATCTAGCCGATGACAGTGAGCGATATATGCACAGTTACTCGCGCGATTGACTAAGACTTAAGCTGCGATTACACGCGCGAGCCACTCGCTCGTATAGTCACTCGCGTGTGCTAATCGCGGATCGTTCAGAATCTCAGTTGTTTGAATATACGCGTTTCGGTAGACTTAAGTATATATTATATGAATGATATTCAACATACTCTATCCAATGCAACCGTAACCACTAGCGAGTTAACGTCCTGAGTGACGTTGTCGTATACGTTCATTGGACAGAGTAGTGTGTGTAGAATGTGCAGTTCCAATATCTCCGCATTTCTAAAAATGTTTAGTCGATATTATATGTACGTGTGATTTTTTGTGTCTAATTTCTTTCAGTACCGAACCTATTATAAGAGTTATCATATTATGTATCTAAGTAAGTCAAATTTAAACTTTATAAATAAAGTTTTAAAAGTATTATCATGAAGATATTCGTTCAAATTGTAATCGGACCATATAATACATATTATGAATAGATCCCATAGATGTATCGATCAGTTACTTTTAAGTTGTCGCAATTTTGTAAATTACAATGTGAGTCGTAATTCGTGAGAAACTGATGAAGAAGTAAGCGAGATGGTGAGATAGAAGGTGGTAGCGCGCAGGCGTCCCCTCTCCCCACCCGCTGCACGCCGGCGCCCGCGGCGCGGTCCGACAAACCCCACCCCACCCCGCTCTACTTAGATATAATCGCTTGAAAAAGTAAAACAATAATAAAAACTTCCATTAACACGCTTAGATACTCGGTAAGGTACTACAATAATATAAATGCCTTTTAATGTTACAACGCTATATACAGATTTTATGAAGTTTTTTACTATGTGCGGGTCTAGGTCCGAACGTGCGAGGGCAGGTCGTGCCGCGCCGCACACTGCCGAGTGCCGAGCGATCTATCCGAACGTATCTACTCTAATATGTAATACCTAATTTTAGCAAAGATTTTTTTAGGTGAATTTTTACTCGTAATGTGGAAGGTGCACCGCGCCTCACGCGTGTCGTGGGTGTCCAGGTTTTGGTGTTACGATAAACGCAATGTAAATTTATCGATATGACATTAAACATTTTTGGCTTATTGTTCGTATGTTATTGTGTTATTATTTAAGTTTTCCGAACCCTTATTCCCTTATCCTTATCCCCTTTGACTTTATCTAATAAAGTATAAGCTTAGAGTAGGGACTGTCTTTAACAAGTATGATATAATGCTTTTGAGAAGTCTAAAATTTTAGTCTTTCCCCAGACCATGATTGCTGTAAAGCATTCTAAACGTCGGGGACCAAAAATCAAACTTATTTCACAAAATAATCCGAAAATATAGTTTTATTTAAAGCTAAAGCTTTATTATTAAAAGAAATTCTTTAGGACAAATATTATATTGAATTGTCAGTACTGGTTGGTGCCTGAGGTAGATGATAGCAACTGATTTATTAACGAATTGTCTATTTACTATTATTTTCTTTCAGGCGTTTTGCAGTAAATACAAGTTAATAAATAAATTATCGCGTATCGTTTCATATTTAAAGATGATAGATTTAGTAATCCCGAATGGTTTGTATAAGTGGAAATATTAGTCGCCTTTTTTTCATTTTTGACGCTTACATAGTTAAGACAAATCTCAAATCTAACGAAATACACCAGTTTCAGATTTAACTTTATAATTCCAACAATCTTAAAAAGTTTAATTATTTTATTCAAATTTACAAAAGTGATATTTTCAGTTCAATGCAAGAAATCACTAGTAATACAATTATTGTACTTTTTTGATTAATTTATTAAAATCGATATTATAATTGATAAAAGCTAAAAGTCTTACATGCCTTTGGATAAAAGATTCAAAATGAGAAAATTCAAATAAAATGAGGTACAAGTTACAAAATTTAATAAAAAAATAAAAAAAAATATTTTAATATTTTATTGATGTGTTATGCAATTAATAACAAGTACCTACCTGGGTGAAGGAGCTTCGCCCGGCGTTTTTTTTTGTTTTTTTTCGGAAAAGATATAAAAATTGCATTTTCTCAGAAAAGACATCTACATAGATAAACGGAAAAAGTAAAACCTTATTTATCTAAATGCAACGTTTGATCAAATTCGTTAAAGTCATTTTCGAGTTATACGAAATAAATTTATATAGCTACTCGTATATACAAGAATTGTTCATTGAACAAGATAATTTTTCAACTGAAATTTTATTTTTATCTCTCTATAGGTATATCTTATAAAAATAGATCTATGTTAGTAATTGAATTTATAAAAGAAAGTAAAATTTTGTGAAATATTAGAGTAAAATATGCGATTTAATTATTGTTCTTTAAATCTATATAATATATAAAAGGCAAAAGTGATTGACTGATGTATCAACGCACAGGCCAAACCCTTAAGGCTACAAAATTGAAATTTCGCACTCGTATTCCTCATATGACGTAGGCATTCACTAAGGAAGGATTTTTCAAAATTAAACGCCCAAGGGGGTGAAATAGGGGGTGAAATAAAGTGTGTATTGCGAAGGTCTTATTCGTAGTTTGATCGCGGGTGAAGCCGCGGGTTCTGCTAGTGTAACATATTTATGGAAGTTGCCAGGATTTGATTTGGTCATTTTGTCATACAGCGCCATCTTTGAGAAAGCTAAAAAACTACCTAGAACATTACCTGGACTCGTGGTTTGAATATGAACTAAGCTTTTAGTAAAAGCTTTGTATACTACTAAAAATATTACTAAATTTCTATTATTATAAATTAATTTGAAATACGAATACCAAAATAAAAATTGCTTCACTCATACAATTTCGATTTTAAAAATTCTTACAATAATAGAAATTAAAACGTGAGCTTTTTCTTGCGAGTGACAAAGCTTTAAAACCGGTAAGCTTGTTTTACTCAGTTGGAATCGGTCCGTCACGGGGAGAGGTGATTTAATGCTGGCGTAAATATTTTTGTTACGTGAATTCGTCACTTTACGCGGGTGAAATGTTTTAAAAAATACTAAATAAGTTTTATTACACTACAAAGAAATAAATAATAATAATTTTAATTTATTCCAGTTAAAACTTTTTTCTTAACTGCTACTAATAGTGAACAGGTAACAAATAATTACAAATTGGCGCCAATTTTGACAGATAAAACTAGCAAAAACATTGACTTGATTTTAAATAAAATATTTTAATATAAGTGAATTTATTAGTGTCAGTGACAAAAGAAATTTAATACTTTTAATTAAGTTGTTAGTTAACATAATATTATATATTAATTAATAAGCAAAAGAGTATCGTGTAAAGAGTGAATGTGATGGTGTAAAATGTGGTGGCGTGTAGTGGTGCTGGCGCTACTGGTGACGGCTGTCACTGGCAAGGGAAAGAAGCATCGGCATCAGAAACCTGGTAATTTATTAAAGTAAAATCTTCTGTAGTGTTATAATTTTACTTTATATTTACCTTTGTATTTATACCATTCTAAAAACAATACAAAATAACATTCTCTACTCTCTGGTATTTTTAAATAGATATGTTAGTAAATTATGAAAATAACATCTAATATTAAAGTGTTTAATAATATTAGTGTGATTTTAGTGTAGTCCTTTGTTACTTCTTCATATTGCAATAATAACTTTAAATGCTCGTAATAATCTCAATAAAATTGATTGGATATCGGAATGATTCCCTAATAGTAATTAGAAATAAATAATATAAAAGAATAAATTGTAGCACGTTAAGGAACATGAAATTGTATTTTTACTCTTATGTAGGTCTAATTTTGTAAATAAGAATCAAAAAGTTCTTATTTACTCCAAAAATATTAACTAGTAACTACTATTACAATATGTATGCTCGTATCATTATACTTATATCATCTCGTATTATACTTATTTAAAAAAAAAATCAATTATGTATATAAATTAGTTTAGGGATCCTGCAACGGTGATTTAAAAAAAATAAAAAAAAAATCCGCGTAATGCGAGTTAGATAAAGCAAAGGATTTCAATTATTATCTATTAAAATTTTAAAATTCTATGTAGATTTTGAATTTCATGCACAAATATTATATGATGGCACAGATCACATAATACTATACTTACTAGTAGTGGTAGTATGAAAATCTCAGAGCGTAAGACAGAAAACATGTAGGTATAGCAAAAAACACTGATATGATACTGAGTGATATTTCGAAAGGACTGACATACAGTTTTAGTTAGTACATATGTATATGAATAATGTATGGCGTAGGAATGTACGAGCTGTTAGCTTAGTTACATCTACTCGTAAGTTCGTCGTATTTGAAGTAAAGACTATTACACAAAGTAAGCAACCCATCTCGTTTCTCAGAACGTGTCACCCGACACCGCTTCCCGGTCACATTCCAGGTATTTAAAATAACGGGGATAATAAAGTTTTTGTGAAGTAAATCCAATTATTATAGTTAATCGATCGGTAATTGATCTGTTTGTATGCAAATAAAATATATTTATTTTGTTGTCGGTATGTAGTGAAGTGAATTAAAGATTTTTTTTAAAAAACGTAGAGATACATTTTTAGAAAGATTTAGTCGGTTATACTCTTTGAAGCTGGTCACAAATTTTAGTATAGTACTATGCCAAAATAATAAGAACAATAAAAACATTATATTCATCATATTTAAATGATTTATTTATTCACCACAAACAATATAAAATTTTTACACATAATAATCACATATTAAGTGTATAAAGGACGACTTATCTCGTTAAGAGATTTGTGCCAGTAACCCTTAAGCGTGAGAAATAAGATATAATGTGGCTAGATGTAGGTACAAATTAAAACCATAAATAGTAAATACTTATATACTTATATATGTAAAGTTCGTGAGTTTATGACGTTGTATAGTAAGAAGATTGGTAAGAAGATAGTTTGAGACCCTGGCAAGGACATAGGATACTTTTTATCACGGAAATCATCCATTAAGGGGGTGGAAATGGGGATGAAAATTTGTATAGAGAATCAAGCTAGGGACGAACCCGAGCGCAGCGAGGGTGAGTCGCTAGTAGTTAAATACATTCATATAATTGCTATGTTTAAAACGCGATTAGCGCCATTAAACGTTAATTACATCTTCGTAACGACTAGATAATATTTTTAATTAAAACGACGACAGCTAATAAAACAAAGAATTTATACTTCATTAGCATTGCCCGCGGCTCCGTCCGCGTTCAGATGACCAAAGGGCAAATCCTTGGGTTTTACATATTAGTATATTCTTACATTGCAGTTTTTGTATTTTTTCTCTTATATGAGATATTTTCCCGCGGTAAAAAGTATATTATATGTTGACCCGGATATACAGCTACCATCATACCAAATTTCATCAAAATCCCTCCAGTGGTTTTTCCTTGATGCGGTAACAGACAGACAGACAGACAAAAATTCTAAAAACTCTAGATTCGGCCTCTGTATCGATAATAATGTCTATTTCAATAAGATTTTTCAAAAAATATTTAATGTACAGATTCGACTTAGTTACAATTTTATTATATGTATAGATTACTATTTTCTATCTAGATTAAGAGAAATTATTTTAAAGCCTAACGCTACCTGCCTCATTGATTCCAAGAAAGCGTAAATTTTGATGAATGGAGTAGAGTGGGTTAACTCATGTCATATATCAGGTTACCAAAAGCTCAGTCCTGATCGTGTCACCAGACACGGGGGTCTATCCCATCATGTTTGGGAGCGCTATCTGGTTTATTGTTATTATTTTAGTTAATACCGTTTAATGAAAAAAATTGTCGCTTCATTCGTGGTTGTTTGCTTCCAAAATGAGGCAGATAATAATTGAACTAGCTAACTCATTGTGTCGACGCTATCAACTTTTTAGGCCACCGCTGATCTATATCTATGCATTCAGCCCTTTTTAACGTCCCACTGCTGGGCACGGGCCACCCTTCAATACGAGGGGGATCAGGCCATAGTCCACCACGCTGGCCAAGTGCGGGTTGGTAGACTTCACGTATCTTTTGAAAACTTGCTAGATTCTCTCAAACATGCACGTTACCTCACGATGTTTTCCTTCATCGTAAGATAAGTGGAAATCATGTTAGAAATGAATCACCAATGAAAATAGCAATACCCTAGATTTGAACCCGCTTCACTCGGTTACCCGAACGAGCACGTTACCACTGGGCTACATTATGAGGCATACAAATGTAAAAAATAGATTCTGCATTTAAACATCGGCACTAACGACCACAGTCATACAATAATTCTTTGAAATCTGATTTCCGATTCACGATTGCACTAGATCCCACTTCCTGGCGGGTAATGGGATCTCGAGCTAATTACGACGTCGTTAAATAACGGTTAAATGCGGCATTGGTAAAACTACTGTATGTCTTATAAAATAATAATAAATAAATAAATATGTTGGGACATTAACACACAGTACCATCTAGTACCATGGTAAGCTACGAGACTTGTGTTATGGATACCAGATAGTTGATACACTACACATTATAACTTTAAATACATACATATTATAAATATAAACACCCATGACTGGAGTACAAACATTCGTGTTCATCACACAAAATGAATGCCCCCTAGTGGGACTCGAGTCCGCGACCGCTGGCGCAGCAAGTAGGGTCACTACAAACCGAGCCAAACGTGTCGTCAAATAATAGATTTATAATAAGGAAAGAAAATTAAAAAATAAATAATTTTGTTCTAATTTAAACGCAGAGTGATCAAAATCTTGTAATCATTTTTAAGTTTTGTGTTTACGAAAACAATAATATTATTATTGCATTTTATTGTAGCATATCACCTTGGATGGATATTGTGTTGGAACTTGTTTCGGCAGGTGTATAGCGAGAGAAAGGAAAGTGAACTTCAAATAAAACGCCATACTCGTAAATCAATACTTTTGATTAAAAAAATGTATTTAGAATGTCCCCAGGAGTGAATATATTTTAAACTATATTGTCAATTTTATCTGGCCGAAGTCGTCTGAAGTTGATTGTTTTTTAACATAATCTTACGTTTGCTAAAGATGTTAAGATAATAAATACTTTATTATTTTGTATCTTCGAATAGGTACTTACAGAAAAGTCGTGTTTGTTTTTATAGATATATTTATATGAAAAATAAATTTAGACGAACTGGATGGTTTAAAGATTCGATTCCTGTGCCGTAAAACTACACTTTTTTACAAACTATTCATCTTGTATTCAGCCCTTTTTAACGTTCCACCGCTGGGCACGGGCGTCCCTTCAGTACGAGGGGCGTCAGGCCAGATTGAACTTCTTTTGTTATGTTGCTCTAAAAATATTTAATGAAAGGCCACTTCAGCCAAATTCTTAATTTAATTCCTTTATTTTTTTATATTTATCCATTTTAATTTATTTTAATATTTTAATCTTAGTTTGTTTAAATTGTTTAGCAAACTCTTAATTCGATTTAAAATATTTAAATTAAGTGAAGTATTTGATGGAAGTGACCTTAACTCTAACTCTGAGGTAAGCTATATTTTCGTTTAAATATCAATCATGGCGAAATAAAATTACTATCAGTTAAGTGAAACTAGTCGTATTTGCCAGTATAATGAAGTGGGGTCTAATAGTTTAGCTTGTTAGATAATTGCCGTATAATTTACGCGTTTCTTACATCAATTTAGTATAAAATAATAATATTTAATCACCTCATGCTTTATTACTTTTATGGTGAGTAGAGAGAATGGGAATTTTATGTGCTTTTTCCTATAGCTTTGAAAATTTCTAGCATATTTAATGATTAATCGATCTATACTATAGATCAAAACTTATATTTACCTAATGACCTGCTGACCTATTTCGGCCATGGCGGCCATCAGGGACTATTAGAAGGTATAGTGCCTAGCCAATTGGGGTTTTCTTTGTATAATCAATAGCTATACTTGACCCAACTCAGGATTCAAACCCAAGACCTTAGCATTTACGGTAAAAGCTAACCAGAGTTTATACCAACGAGACTGTTGATATGTCACAACTAAGTTATGTGAAATAAATTTCACACGTTACAAAGGTTACTTAGATGAAGTCGGACGTAATTCTACAAGTAAATTCAAACTTAATGTTTACTATTCACGCCGGCAGAGTTATTTATTGTACGTTGTGCGTGCGTATTGTATATTATTTATAGCACGTGCGGGAGATAGCGGCAATGAGTGATAGCGCATTATCGTATATGATTAGAGTCGCAGCTTCTCATTTATACCTATATTTAGTGTTTTTTTTTTTGTTTAAATACTAGTGGCTTACGCCCGCTTCGCTTTGGTGCTCTAAGTATGTAATGTAGAATTGGTATAGTTTAATAGATCTTTTTAAGGGTGCGCATACGGCAATTTTGTACTTAAATCATCTTTATGTTAGAATCTGTGAAAGCATTTTGAACTTTTGTAAATTTTATCGGACCGAAGTCGTCTGAAGTCGATTGTTTTTTAACATAATCTTACGTTTGCTAAAGGTATTAACATAGTAAACACCTTATTATTTTGTATCTTTTGTAAGGGTGTGCATATGGCAATTTTGTACTTAGACATTTAGACATCTTTATCTTAGAATCTGTGAAAGTTACCACTTTGATATTCAGGGAAATGATGCTTCGTACTTTTAACTTGAATTGCCAAATTTGAAACACCAATCGTGGTGAACATTTTCTCAATAATATTTTTTTTAAATACATGTTTTGCACACATATTGCTATTTATCTCAGAAACAGCTCACTATTTTTCTAGAGTTTTTGTTTTGTCGGGAAGTCTAGGCATATTTCTTCAGTTATCGATTTTAATTTTTGGATTACTTGTTTAATTGATTTATAGTGAATTAAAAATTTTGGCGCTTAAATACGTTGAGTTTGAGCATCTATCGCTCTATGCTTCTCACTCACGCTAGAACATTATCTTGTCATCCCGCTCCTCCGAATCTGAATCGCAGCGGTCTCATGACGCACTCTTAAGAGGAATAATTCGGTAATATATTATATATTGTTTTTATATAACCTTATTAGTTTAGGCGCCGCACGCCAATAGAGCTTTTAGTTGACATGATTTTTTCCGACATCTTCAACAATCATCGTCATATTTCAGCCAATTTACACAAAACCTTAATAAATTATACACCTAAACCATCCTTATGAATCACTCTGTCTACTGGTGATCGTATGAAAATCCGTTCGGTAGTTTTTGCGTTTATCGCGTTCAGACAGACAGACAGACGCGGTGGGGGACTTTGTTTTAAAATATGTAGTGATATTTAAATTTACTGTTTTTTATGTGTTGAAAGCTTCGTTGCTAGAAAGTATGCAACAGTGAGAATAAGTATTACGTTAAGGGTATCTCTTTTTATATAAAAACACAAGTTTAATGAACTTAACATTTTGGAGTTTCGGTTTCAAGTACTTGAAAACACTTGAGGAATTTATAGAAATTTCCTGTACAAAGGGCCCACCTTCAACAGGTAAGGGTTTCTAGGAAGCGCATTGTTTCACACGATTAGGCAACACCCACCCTTAGGTGCGGGTTCGATAATTGTTTTACACAGGTAACGTACCTGTCGAAGAGAAATAAAAAATAAACACTGGATGTGGCACTGTGGATTTTTTTGCTACAATAAAACAAATTATCAATTCAATAATACTTTTTTAGATTTAAGCAATTATTCGACATCTATATAAAAAAAAGTGAATCATCGAAATGTATGTACACGCATAACTTCCGATCGACTGCACCAAATTGGATGATTCTTTTTTTTGTTTATTATTCATAGTAAAAAATTCTTTTCACGGAATTTAGCGAAAACTTACCTTTTTATGTCCCAAACATACCTACTGTAATTTTTTTTGATATAAAATAATTTTTTTTTCACCTTATTTTGACTTACTATCGGAAAAGCATCCTAATTTTCAATCGAAAATTCTCGCGTCAAAATATCTGTTTTTTTAAAAATTCCGTGGATTTTTTGTTCGTTAAAATCTTTACTTTCTGATGGTGTAAATAAATACATTACTATGGTAAAATTTCTCTTTCTTTCTCCTTATTTTATTCCTCTATTAGTGAAAACCGTTTCAAAATCCGTTGCGTGGTTTAATAGAAGTAAGCTGACAAACAGACAGACGCACAAATTGACTTTGTTAAACTATGTAGGTACTAGGTATAGATTGTTATATTTTTGGCGCACTCATAGTTTACTTATGTATATACTATATATACAAATACATATTGCATAACTTGTAGCATTCCCGTACATGGTCAAGCCGGATATGCGTTCACCAAAACCCTAGGTTATCAGATTATTATCAGAGAAAGTGCAAATATTTTTTCCCTTTAATATAGCGACTAAATATATATTTTAAAGTAACTTTATTTAACTAGTTTTTACAACATCCATGCTATAATATTATAAATGTGAAAGTGTGTTTGTTTGTTTGTATGTCCTTCTTTCACGTCGAAACGGAGTGACGGATTGGCGTGATTTTTTGTGTGGAGATAGTTGGAGGGCTGGAGAGTGACATAGGCTTTTACCGCTAATAACACGTTATGATACAATCGAAAATAATATATGATCAGAATTACTTGAAACTTAGTAGTACTAATACTCTTCAATAAAATTAAATAAATACATGTTTTAGCATTTTTCGAAATTCATCCTATAAGGGAGTAAAATAGGGGGTGAAAGTTTGTATGAAACTACCTTTTTAGAGATTTTTTTGTAGTTTTAGCGCGAGCGAAGCCGCGGGTTCTGCTAGTATTATATAAATTCTAATAGTTATAATAATGTTTTAACAAAACACTTTTAACCTCTCATTGCTAAGCACTGCCGTCTTCTGCAATGCAATGAGATAACATTTATCTTATATCGAAAAGAAATGCACCCACTGACCCTGATCTTCAGCTTAGTTGTGATAGTTAACAGTACTTCATACATATAGACAGTCCAAACATCAAATAACTGTTGATATTATTGAAATGGATTTATTTCGATATCTATATACATGTTTAATGTCATAATATTTTAATTTTAAAAATCTTTAAACTGCACTATTTGAGTACGTTCGAGACAATCTCTCGTAGGTATCTACTAATTGATAATATCCACTAACTACTATTATAAATGTGAAAGTGTGTTTGTTTGTTTGTTTGTTTGTTTGTTTGTCTTTCACTTCGAAACGGACGGGTTGACGTGATTTTTTATGTGGAGATAGTTAGAGGGCTGGAGAGTGACATAGGCTACTTTTTATCACGGGAGATTATCTCACTCCCACGGGAAAACACGTTATAATACAACCAAAAAAAATATTATCAGAATTACTTGAAACTTGGTATTAATGCCCTTGAATACAATTAAAGAAATACGTGTTTTAGCATTTTTCATAAGAGGGTAAAATAGGGGTTAAAGTTTGTATCAACCCTACCTTTTAGAGTTTTTTTGTAGTTCTAGCGCGAGTGAAGCCACGGATTCTGCTAGTTCTTTATAAATAACTTATTGTTATTATCTATATCTCTAGCTACAATAATGTCTTTCTGACCGATTCCGGCCACTGCGGCCAATCTCATTGAGATTAGCCAACTGCGCAGGAGATATTATAGTGCAGCGCGTGTACGCGCAGAAACAACGTGCACTCTCTATTCCTTTTACTCTCAAAGTCCTATGGGACGATATTTCGACACGAACGATGAGAGTTAAGAATTAAGACGCAGGAGCGATGGCCTTACGTGCGCTTCAAGGCACGACGGTGCGAAAACGCCAACGTCTCAACTCATACTGAGAATATCTTATCTCAATAATTAAGTTTGGCTCGACTCAGGACTCGAACTCAGGATCTCCGGATCTACAGTCATGCTAGCCACTAGACCAACGTGGCAGTTAGAGCTGTATTATCACATAGCTACATACATGTAAGAATTTAATTTATTTCAAAATTCAATATTCCTGTTCCGCTATTGACATTTCTAAAACTAGCACTAGAATGATTTATTATGAACATAATTATCACACTTGTACTATAACACGAACAAATCGAGACCATTTGCTCTGATAATATCGGTTGCGAATTTCAAATAAGATTGATATCTCAAATGTTTCATGACAAGAACCAAATGGCAAAACAATGAGGCATTGTATATTTATGTGACCTAGCCTTTGCTAGTGGATTTACTTAAAAAGTCGGTTTATTTTGTTTGTTTATAATTTTTTTAAAGCACGTAAAGCCGTCGGTTCTGTGCCTTAACTCTCACCGGTCACGTCGTCTCATTGGACGTTGAGATTGAAAAAGAATAGAGAGTGGACATATCTCTACGTAGATACTTGTGCATTGTAAATATCTCCTGCGCAGGTAATCTCAGTGAGATTGACCGCCATGGCCGAAATCAGGCAGGAAGATGTCAATTTTTCAAATTATAATTATAATATATAAATACAGGACATTGTTTAATTATAAAAATATTTTGGTACATTAAGATTCACGTCCACCTCTTCTTTTCCAAGACATAAACTTTCTCCAACAGTCGCGTCGTATATACTATATATACATACATATATACCTTAAATAAAGTAAATAGTAAATAAATAACCTAAAGCCTCGTAAAGGTTCTTTCAAAATATGTTATAAAGGATATTTTTAAGGGTTAGCATAAGTACAGACAGAAAATCAGGCCAAACAATATACATACATACATATCTCTCGCTTAGTTAACTAGTTACTTTGTTGTATCGATAATGTAAAGGTTTTAACACCTATAATTTCCCTGCACAGATGATCAATGGACCGCTAAAATTAGGGGGAGCGGAATAAATAGTACTAGACACGTATGGAAGGGGGGCGTTGTCGCCGACTACAGATTTAGACAAGCTCATAGCAATATCACTAAACAACACACGTAAAGAATTCAAGACAGTCAATAATCAACTTTGAATTGTATATAGTAAGGTCGGTTATGAGTTGACATTGATCAGCTTTTCGTATTTTCGGTATGGCAGATGAATGCTGAGTCACCGGTCACTTACCCTCGCAAAGTTAGAAAATAATCTTGGAATGAAATTATTGTTTGCATACTCGGTGATAAATCATGCAGAACCAACCAAGGCTCGATAGCTCAGATTACTTAGCTATACTATAGCAATAGCCGACGTATAAAAACTTGCCCATAAAACATGACCGTGTTATTGTTTAAGAAACTTTTATATAAACTTAATGCTAGGGGGCTATAGCTATACAATATACATATAATAAAATTGTAACTAAGCCGAATCTGTTCATTAAATATTTTTTGGGAAATCTTATTGAGAAAGACATTATTATCGATACACAGGCCAATTCTACAGTTTTTAGAATTTTTGTCTGTTTGTCTATCTGTTACCGCATCACGAAAAAACCACTGGAGGGATTTCGATGAAATTTGGTATGATGATAGCTGGTTATCCGGGTCAACATATAGGATATTTTTTCTAACAAATCTATACTAAACGTTAAATAATTTCCTATTCTTAGATCAGTACGCTTATAATTGATTTAATTGAATGTAATAAAATATATTTTATTAATTGATTTTTTTATAATTCTAAATGGAATATGTGAAATTAACATTATGTAGGAAGTAGTGGCTTTCTTCCGCGGCTCTACGCGTTTGTTTATTTGTTAAATGTTATTTAAGTAAAAAGGTCCCAGACATACTTCTGGTTCAGATGTTGTATGCAATTATACTACACTACAGGTACGTTTTTGTTGAAATTTAGGGGCTAACCTAATAATTGAAAAATGGTTAACAATTGACAAAGATATGTATATTAATATTTAATAATGTTCAAAACGTTTTATTCAGCATTAAATTATAACAATTTTGTAATAATCATGAGCCTACCACCAGTTCAGAAAGTACTTCAATTTTATTTTATACTAGCGATTCACCCTCGCTTTGCTCGGGTTCGTCCCTAGCTCGGTTCCTAATACAAACTTTCATTCCCATTTCCATCCCCTTAATGGATGATTTCCGGGATAAAAAGTATCCTATGTCATTCATAGGGTGTCAAACTGTCTTCTTACCTTTTATTTGTATCGGTTCAGTAGATCCAGAGATTACCCCCTACAACGTCACAAACTTACAAACTCACAAGCTTTACCTCTTTATAATATTAGTATAGAAAAGCTACGTTCTTTTTAAAACTAAATACAATTAGTAATTGATTATTAAAATATTTGTTTTAAAATTCAAACTTCGTAGTTTATGTACATAAACATTAACATAATGATTACTCTCAGGTAAACTTCCGCTTTTTATAATTCTCCTGTATACTGGACATCTCGTTAACATGTCCTATTGTACGTCCTTCCGGTGATCTGTTGATATTGCCCATTCACCATTTAAGTAATCTACTGTGCTAAGCACTCAATGTATTGTGACAAGCTGTTGTGGTAAAGAATGGATCTTTTAAAGGAAGTTGTTATGGAAATTGGAAATTTTGAAAGGATAATGGCTTTTTGTCACTAATACTAGGCAAGTGGTAAAGAGTGGCAATTGCTACGATCTATACGTATTTTTTGCATAAACAACACTTATTAGAATCAAGTTTTAATATAATAATAAACTTTTATTCATAAACAGGGAAATTGAACATAGAACATAGTAATTTTACAGAAAAAGCTTGTATAATTGGGTGAAAACAAACAATTGGGTGAAGACCTACTGTACTCCTTGCTAGGTTATAGATATAATCTGTATTAAGGAGAGTTATCATCCAGTTGCACCCTTCTCTCAGGCTATTCAGCTAGACTTACACAATGTGATTGAGATTTTTATTAAAAACTTATATTTAACGTAATAAAGCATTACAAAAGTCAAGGACTATGTAACTATCTATTAATGAAAGAATTTATACAATTGTATTCCAGAGATTATCTCCTTTATGCAAGTTCAAAAACTTTTGCTCTTTATAATAATAATGTCAATAAAAATAAATATGTTGGGACATTAACACACAGCACCATCTAGTTCCACGGTAAGCTACGAGGCTTGTATTATGGATATTAGATAGTTGATACGCTACACATATATAACTTTAAATATATACGTATTATAAATATAAACACCCATGAATGGAGTACAAACATTCGTGCTCATCGCACAAATGAATGCAACCAGCGGGACTCGAACGCACGACCGCTAACTAGCACAGCAAGTAGGATCACTACAAGCTGGACTAAACGTGTCGACAATAAAAAATACCTAAAAGTTAACACCATTAATGAAGAAATACTACGAGCGATAAACATTCATTTTCCAAATCGCTCTTTTATATACGATTGCCTATAAAATTCTAAAATCCAAAAATATAAGTTATCTTGCGCAACCAAGAGTTATATTTATTACAGATTAGTTAATAAAGTGTACAATAATGGTCGTACTTAAAACACGAGCCTCGTTAGTATCGCTGTACGTACGTATTTGCATTCATCTGAGTCAGATGGTAATTTCTTCGTGACCGGCTCTCTGGGTGCAGCGGGAAGTTTATAGTAATATTTTGTAACGTTTATGCTAGTTTAGAAATTACTTATATGTCAATGAAAAGCCCTAATAACCCTTATATTACTTGAATCAAGTACCATATATCGTCTGTTGATACTCAACGTGTGCTTAAGGAGCATTCCTTATATCACCTTCCTTACAGACATACCTACATTATATATATATATATATATATATATATATATATATATATATATATATATACTTAGTAAAAATAAGTATATTTAACTGTCATTGTAAAAAAATAAAGGTCACAAGTTCAAGTGAATTGAGTAAGGTAAAGTGAAGATGAAAGCAACTACTGGTTTCGTCACCGTCACATCACTTCATCAAATTAGCGGAGACTAATGAGACGAATAGAATGATAAATAAATACGTTGGGACATTGACACACATCACCGTCTAGTTCCATGATAAGCTACGAGGCTTGTGTTATGGATACCAAATAGTTGATACACTACACATATATAACACTAAATACATACATATTATAAACTAGCGAGTCATCCTCGCTTCGTTCGGGTTCGTCCCTGAGGTCAGGGTAAGGCAAAAAACAAGGTCTTAGCGCAAATAAAGATAAAAAATACAAAAAAAAAAGTTGTAAATTAAACTTAAACAGATTTCCTACAAATTTGTACGGGACCCTCGATGGGCGAGTCCGATTCGCACTTGTCCGTAATTTTTCATTTTACTTATTTACCTACATAAAGAGAACAGATGGATGGATGGATTCAAATAACTTCTAACTGTAGTAGAAATTCAGAAGGCTTACTTCTATCGCGTCAAATATGCTCACATTACACATTATTATGTAACATATGAAACAGGTTAAGTACCCACAACCCCGCCCTAACTCATTTCCATCCCACACAAGCTGCAAGCGTTCTGTTTACGCTACAATTTAGCTCATTTGCTATTGTCTTTAGGCTATTTATACACTTGTTTGGAACCGGGACACTGATTCACTGTCACCATGCGCCCACGCCCACTCCGTGACTAACCGGCGCTGATTGACAGTTACGTCTGACTTCTGATACACACTTAATTAGATTTTGGATTTACTTTGTCGTATGTCAAGATTTGTCTTTATAAATCTACCTGTTACTTGCGATCGATTGTTGCATTTTTTGTGCAAAAATATTTTTAATTTTAATTTTTCTCGTTTAACTCTTAGATTATTTAATTATATCTATAGGGAAAAAACAGTTTAAAAGTAGGCAACTTAAAACAGGCTAGCTTATTATGAGGCATAATATCGTTATTAAATGCTTGATAATAAAAATTATTTTTACACAATCATTGGTTGTTTCATTCATATCAGTATTATCCTAAAAGTCTCTGAATAAAATCATTTTACCTAACAAAAAGCTAAAAACTATCAAAAGACAGTTTTAATGTTACCTTTACATAATTACTTACAAAAAGTAATTTAGACGGAATTTGCACCTAATTCAACATGTAATTTACGTGCTCTAACCTCATTAAGCCAGCTATGTGGACCATCTTCCAATGCCGTGCGGTTCTGAGTATAACGCGGCGATGCCATACATCCAAAACACGCCAAGTAAAAAGTTCCGATAGAGGGAAACCGGTCTCGGCCCAATTATCCCGGCTCCCCTTCGACTAATTGGATGTCGGGCACACGATGCACTGTGTTCCAACAGAGAGCACAGGTTTACACCGTGCGTGATTATTGTCAGCGATCGATAGGGGTTTTATGCGAGCTTTTTTGAAACATAGTGTGTAAAAGCGAATAAAGTACTAGATGATGGTTTTTGTGCTTCATTGTTCTTTACTTAATGATTTGTAGATAATTAAAATATGTTTAGCTAAAATAAATCTCAATATTTTTAAACTTCTTTAATAATAAAATAATCCAAAAGAAAAAATGAGGTGGTAACATCGACAGAGGAGTTTGACCTATCCTGTTAGCTTATACTTCTACATAATATTAAAGCGAAGTACCTTCCACTACTTAATCACTGATTATTTACAAATCCCAAAACAGATGTAAAATATCATCCGCAGACACATTTTTGATGATTTTTTTTGTATGTGTATGTATGTATTCAGCCCTTTTTTTAACGTCCCACTGGGCACGGGCCTCCCTTCAATACGAGGGGTATCAGGCCATAGTCCACCACACTGGCCAAGTGCTGGTTGGCGGACTTCACATGTCTTTCGAAAACTTGCTAAGTTCTCTTAGACATGCAGGTTTCCTCACGATGTTTTCCTTCACCTTAAGACAAGTGGTAATCATGTAGGAAATGATTCGCACATGAAAATATCAGAGGCGCGAGACCCGGGATTTGAACTCGCTTAACTCGGTTTCCCAAGCGAGCGCGTTACCACTGGGCTACCACTGCCTTTTTTGTATAATATAGAAATAATCGTTAATAAAGGTTTTAACGGAATATATAAACACAGAAATATTTATGTTTTCTATAGGGCTTAGGATTAACTATAGTTTATTTGATGTTATCATAATTTGACTCTAAAAAGTATTTATTCACCTTTATGAGTCTGAGTATACGCATATATATCCGCTATAATGTTATGTTAAAAATCAATAAAAAAAAATTAACTTCGATATTTAAAAGGCCAACTGTTGAGTTTCTCGCCGGCTCTTCTCAGCAGAACCGCTTTCCGAGCCGGCGGTAGCTTCTTCAAGGACTGACTACACTGACGCTTAAATGAAATTGACGTTTCTAAAGTGCTTGTAATGAGTCTAATAGAATAAAGTCTAATATTATTTCAGTCACTTCATTTCTTAACAAATGGCTTTCTAACATATATAGTGGGGAAAAGGAGGAAGTACAAGACATTTTTAACCGACTTCCAAAAACGAGGAGCGGACAATATTTTAAGATATGAATATCTAATAGGTAAATATGTATTTTACGTATCAAAATATATTAGATTTCCTATGCGTCGGCTGGCACCGACTTCGAAAATATCTGATTAGGTATCTATTCTAAATGAAAACCCCCGTTTAGTTATTTTTTACATTTTAGTTACTGGAAGTCGGTTTTAGTTTTTTTATACAATGAAATATGGTTAAGAAATTGAGTAGAAGTTTCGCAAAATACGTTTAATGTCACGGGTAACAGCCAGTATCTTATAATATCGGTATCCCCTTATAGCTTTGTAACAGAATAATATCACATTGTATGGATTGATGTACTGGAATAAAAAGTAGCTTATATTATTCCTCGTTGCAAAAAATCATGACGAACCACTGTTTGTGGCGTGTAATAGATTCTTTAAAAATATAGAGATAACAAAAGCTTCAAACTACCCAATTTACATTAATATTAAGAGGAAACAATTATAATTATCATTTTTATATATATGGAGGTAGGTAAATAAGACAAAGGAAACTGTAACAATTTATTTATATTATTGTAGTTATTATCATCACAAAATATCACAAAATAGTTTAGAATAACCAAAGAAAAGATATCAGCAAAAATACTATAAATAGAAACCTTATCCTTTAAACAATTATCAAAGCTACTTATCTTTGTCCTGATCAGCTGCTCGCCAAAGAAAAAGTGATTCGCTAACGAACACAGGGTATTTATAACATCGTATCGAGCCGTTATGTCAAATCATAGACTTTTTAAAGATTTCAAATAAAATGTTGCCAATAAAAAAACTATTTATAAGTATTGTAAAATTAAAAATAATAATAAAAAGATTATTATATAAAAAATATACTGTAAAATTAATAATAATCTATCACGTGAAAGAACGTCAAACTAATAAATTAACATTTATAGTATTATAAGTAATTATTACAATACCTTTTACAATAATCGATGTTTAATTATAAAAATAACTTAGCTTTCAAACCGTAACTACGACAGACATTGCAATGCGTTTAATTATAACATGCTTTGGGCGGTGGCACCTAATAAGGCAAACAAAATGACGTAATAAAATATGGCTAAATTCAAATTCTTAATCACTTCTGGGCTATTTGAATATTTACTTATGGATATACAAAACAAAATTATTACCAAAGAAACTTAATATGTAGATATACTTATAGCCATATATATCATGTTAACGAGTATCAATGGATAAGTTATATCTTACTAGATTTGCGCCAGTGTGGGAGTAACGAGTTCTCACGTATTCGACTTACGCGGATAATCTTTGAGTGTTCACACATGATTCGGGGCTGGGTGTCGAACGCTCTGGTTACTTATGGCATACCAGAGCTGTCCAGCTTTAAATCATCTAGGCGAGAGACGTTTGGCGTTTATAAATACCGTTAAATAACTTCAATGATGAGAAAAATGTTCATTACATATGTTTTAGATTTAAGGAATATACTATTGTTACATTTATTAATTGTAAAGCTAATTTTATAGCAAAATTAAAAATAACTATTTTTTATTATTGGTTAGTTTGTCTGTAAATAGTTTATTTTAGTTTTTATATAAGACAAAATAATTCCACTAGTTGTAAATGATGCTTGTACAAATATACCTAAGTAGCTAATTTATACATATAATAAAATTCTGAGTAGAATCTGTACATTTAATATATTTTTTAAATTCTTCTTGAAATAGTCATTATTATCGATAAAGGGGCTGAGTGTATAGTTTTAAGAATTTTTTTTTGTTTGTCTGGGAAAGCATCACGAGAAAACAACTGAAAAGATTTTAATGAAATTTGGTATGATGATAGCTGGTTATCCATGTCAACATATAGGATACTTCTAACTGTTGGAAAATATCTCATCTCTAAGAAATTTATACTAAACGTTTTAACGTAACTAGGGGCGAACCTGAGAGGACCGAGGGTGAGTCGCTAGTTAAATGACTGAAAATATTCATCTCTTTATTCATCCAACTAAAAGTAAAAACGACAGCAACAAGTCTTGAAAGCCAATTGGCTTATGGATAGTTGTAAAAATAATGTTACTGCTTCTGAAAGCTTAAGAAGCTTTTAAATATCTCAACGCTCACCACCTATACTTTGCACAGTCTATCGAGTCCGGCTAGTATTTGTTCTGTAAACATCGCCCTAAATGCCCTTCGTGACGGTATCACCATCACGTCGTGTAATTATATCTATGCGTGTGGTATTCTTCAAAATATCTAACCGTAGACTGTTCATATATTGATATTTATAGTAGATAATCTAAATATATACTTATGTTTTTTTTCACTTACTTCAAATATTTATTTCTATCAAAAACGTGACTTTTGTAAGCGATTTTAATCTATCGCTCGTTTTGGATAAACCTGAGTAAACAATGAAAGCTTTGATTGATCAATGAGTTGTTTACTCTACGAAAGTCTGATTTGTTGTAGAGCTTATTTATAGTGCGGGTGAAGAAATTTTTATTCGTGTCTAAACATAATTTATACTAATATTATAAAGCTAAAGAGATTGTTATTTAGTTGAATACTCTCTTAGATATACGCGGATAATTAACTGATATTTTAAATAACACTATTAATATATTGTCGCGGTTTTATTTTATACTAGCGACTCACCCTCGCTCCTCCTCGCCTTTGGTCACCCGTAGCTACATTTTAACGTTTAGCATAGATTTTTCAGAAATAAAATATTTTCTCGCAATAAAAGTATCCTATAAGTTAACCCGGACAACCAGCTATCATCATACGAAATTTCATCAAAATCTCTAGAGTTGTTTATTTCTAAAGCATTCATTTAAACAACAGGATAAATATTCAAAATAACTATGATAAGATCCTAAAGAATAGTTCTATTTAAATTATAATTAAGATTTTTGTTTATTTAAATATACATTACTTACATCCGACGCTACTTTAAAATTTGAAATATTCATTTTATAGCGTATTTATTGAGGAAAAGTATATATTATTTAGTACTATAATATAAAGTTTATAATGTGATAAGAGCGTTTATTTTATTTATTTATTATACGAAAATAAACTATGGTAGCGAAGTTACGCGCGAATGCTAATCTATACATACAAAAAAATTGTAACTAAGTCGAATCTGTACATTAAATATATTTTTTGGAAAATCTTATTGAAATCAACATTACTATCAATATAGAAGCCGAATCTATAGTTTTTAGAATTTTTGTCTGTCTGTCTGTCTGTTACCGCATCACGGAAAAACCACTGGAGGGATTTTCATGAAATTTGGTATGGTTATTCGGATGAAAATTGATAGCTGGTTATTCGGGTCAACATATAGGATAATTTTTGACTCGGGAAAATATCTCATTTCTGAGAAAAAATATAAAAACTACATTGTAAGAGTATACTCATATGGAAAATCTAAGAATTTGGTTTTTGGTAATCTGAACGCAGGCGGAGCCGCGGGTAATGTTAGTGTTGAATAAAAATTTTAACAACACTTATTATAGCTTAGCAATTATAACATTATTGCTATTTTATATATTCCTCAAATATCTTTAAATCTCCATCATCTTTAATAGTCATAATGAACATCATCTTAAATCCGGTCCATAAATCTACTACGTTTTCTAGATAAAGATATCTGAGCGCTGATGTGGTAATTTCATATAAATACCCTTTACATTCCCCGGAAGTAATTCCGTCCTAATGCAGCGATGAGCATTGAGCATGTTTAAAACTTTCTAGTTTTACGATTCGGGACAAAATAATAAATTTTTAATAGTAAAATATTTGAATGTTAGAAAAGATTTAACACTTTATATCGTTGAAACAACGACTAAAGTGAATTTATAAATAAAAGTTATAAACCATAAGCGTCCTTCCCATTAATGAAGCTAGAAGAGGAATGATATATGATCTTCACTTAAAAAATATTTTAACGACTGTACGATGATAATGATACACTATACTACACTTGTATGTAGATGTTAGTAGCCCGTTTTTTCACGGTATCTTTGTTTTTGACATTTTAGATATCACATGCTTAGTATAAAATAAAACGTTAGAAGGAGCGTGGAGAGGACAATGATTAGAGTTTGAAATGGTATTATAGTTAGATGTTTTATTATACCCTTCTTCCCATATAGAGCCTGCACTATATACACACACATATGTTAGTACAAACATTTGTATTCATCATACAAATGGATACCCCCAGCGGGACACGAACCCGCGACCGCTGGCACAGCAAGTAGAGTCAAACAAAATAATAATGTCGATTTGGATGTTTTCTTCAAAATGTTCACAATAATCTGAATAAAATTGAATTAGAAAAAATGATGGGCCGAAAAATAAGGAAATTTAAGATAAAACTGAGCTTTTTTTATAGAATTTTTGTATAAACTTAATTATTTTTTTTAATTTGGACAGTGTTCTTTTGTAAAGTTTGTTAGTTTATTATATAATAACATTGCTGGTTAGATGACACCAATTTTTGCCGGAAAATACAATAATATGAATAAATACCTCTTTGATTTTGTTGCTCTTTGGCTTTGATTTAGGGTTTACAATGGCGGCATTAGGCTGTTGGATGTCGACACGGGCCGTAAACAGGATCGTAAAGACAACTGGAAATTTTGGTAGCTTGCCATCGAATTTGACGATTTTGGAGTTTTAATGTTTTCACAGTAATTAACACTATTAATTTTAAGATTTTATGAATAAAATATGTATGAACATAATTTTATTGTCTAAAATATCACAAGCAGTGTAGAAAGCTTTTGCATGTAGAATTTTCTCTATGTAGAATGTAATTGAATGAATTATGTTTAAAACTATTCATCATTATAAGTGTGAATATATGATTACTTTACTCATTTTATACAACCGATATCGACTCACCCTCGCTCCTCTTCGCTCCTATTCCTGTTCGTCCCTATTAGTATATATTTCTAAGAGATGAGATATTTTCCTGCAGTAAAAAGTATCTTATAAGTTGACTCGAATAACCAGCTATCATCATACTAAATTTCATCAAAATCCGTCCTGTGGTTTTTCCGTGACAGACAGATAAAAATTCTAAAAATTATAGATTTGGTCTCTGTATCGATAATAATGTGTATTTCAATAAGATTTTCCAAAAAAAATTTAGTGTACAGATTCAACTCAGTTAGAATTTTATTATATGTAGAGATAATAAAATATTTGAAAACTTGTCTATTTGTTTGTCCTATTTTTACGTTGTAATGAATTTTCATGATTTTTATTTAAACCTTTTAGAACTGAGAGTGAGTGAGTGAGTGAGAGAGAGAGAGAGAGAGAGAGAGGAAAGAGAGAGAGAGAGAGAGAGATAGCTAGTGCTATTATTTAAATTAGACTATTATTTATTATATTACTTTGAATCTAATACTAATATTTCTTATTGTTTAAAGAGAAAGTCGTACAGAAGTGGAGTCATGAAAGCATTATTATAACATTATGATTATGTCAACGCAAGACTTTATTACCAAATATACTTTAGCGAAGTAGTAATTTACTTCATACCGCATAATTAGGATTCCTGCTTTATTAAATTTATTAATGTATATATTATGTTATTTTATTTTATTTTTTATTTTTAAAATATTTGGGAAACATACAATACAATAATACTTAGAATTAATCAGATATAAATAATACATAAACCAGCAAAGTTTCCACTTAAAAATATAACAAATAAGAGCACAAGTGACAAGGCAAAATTGGTATAAGGCAATTGATTAATTAAAGTTAAAACTGAAAATAATAATAATAACAATCAGAATACAATAATGAAAACATTAATAAATTTTAATAATATTTATTATTTAGTCAATAATAATGGGCCTCTGCTTACATATTTAAGATTCTTATGTAAATATTGCCTGAAATAAATGATTAAATTAAATTAACGCACAAGTTTGTAAGAAACAGTGTTACCTATTTAAATGTAGGTCGATAAGAAATGGTTGTTGTTTTGTTAGAGTAAAAGAAAAAACTAATGCACCCAATATCACTTTTAAATGTTATAAATATAATATTTGTAACACATGGTTCTCTCTCAGTCATGGGTGTTTATATTTATAATATGTATGTATTTAAAGTTATGTATGTGTAGTGTATCAACTATCTGGTATCCATGACACAAACCTCGTAGCTTACCATGGAACTAGATGGTTCTGTGTGTTAATGTCCTAACATATTATTTATTATTATTATTTAATAAAAAAATTAAAGTTCTATGATATCAATGAGTGTCTCATTACGACTAAGTGCAAACTGGTTGGTGGCGAAGAGTGGCGATTGCGATCAGATCACTATCAACGAACGCGTAGCTAAATTATATCGCTGTTAATTATGCATGCTATGCGAGCTGGTATTGCACTCTGCATAGGCTTGGTGCTTGGAAATATTATAAAATTGTCACAACTAACTGGATAATAACCGAAAAATTATTTCTGAATACATAATGGACGAAGTTATCAACGAATTTGTTTCTTTATGAGTCAGCTATACTATGTCATGAATTGTTTTTAATGATTTTTTTAATGATTCCTTAAGCAAATGCAAGGTTTCTACCGGTGGTAGGACTCTGTCAAGCCTGAAGAGTCTGACTGGATGGGTACCACCCCCTTATCTATTTCTTTCGCCAAGCAACAATGATTGCATTGTTGTGTTCCGGTTTGAAGGGTAAGGTAGCCAGTGCAATTACAGGCAAGAGGCATATCATCTTAGTCCTCACAGTGACAACGCACCTACGGTTCTGCATTTTGCATGAACCGTAAGTATTATGGGCGACAGGTACCGTTTTTACATCAGGTGGGCTGTCTGCTCGTTTGTCACTGAACACTATTAAACAAAAATATATTTACAGTGATTTTAAAGTTGACTTTTCTTTGTATTATACAGTGGAAAGAATAAGCGAATTAAAATTGCATCTTAAATAAACGAATTATCACTCTTAGATATTAAAATTACTAAGTATTAGCTTAAGGAAATTAAATATATAATTAGAATTGATTAAACATTTTTAGCGATCTAAGTCAGTTTTAAAAATACTTCGTTTCTGTACTAAGATTATTTTTAGTTATACACTTAATATTCTCTTAGTAGGTTATTTACAAATATTTTAAGTTTAGTCGCCTTAATATCTTATGGTCTACTAGCATTGCCCGCGGCTCAGACGACCAAAAACTAAATTCTTAGGTTTTACATATTAGTATACTCTTACATTGCAGTTTTTGTATTTTTTCTGAGAAATGAGACATTTTCCCGCGGTAAAAAATATTCTATATGTTGACCCGGATAACCAGTTATCACCATACCAAATTTCATCAAAATCCCTCCAGTCGTTTTTCTGTGATGCGGTAAGAGACAGACACACAGACAGACAGACAGACAGACAGACAGACAAAAATTCCAAAAACTATAGATTCGGCCTCTGTATCGATAATAATGTCTATTTCAATAAGATTTTCTAAAAAATATTTAATGTACGGATTTGACTTAGAATTTTATTATACGTATAGATAGATATTATTAGTAAACCTATTTAAGATTTAGTATGATTACAATTAATTTTTACACTCTTTATAATAACAACGTAGTGAACAGAGGCTATTCACGCCCCTACTAAAACATTGACTGGTGTTGTATGTGTACTTGAATATATTCAACCGCTTCCTTAACTTTTTATAGCGCGTTTTATTTGTTTTGTCAATCAAATGAGTGAATGCCTGTGCTCGAAAGGGGTTTTTTTATGTTTTTATGATGCTGTGTGAAGTGAATGGGGTCTAGTTGTTTGAAGCCATTAGGGGCGGGATGTCTGTCAGCGAGTCTGCTCTCGAATGAAACGCCTTGATCGTCATAGCCGTTCACAAGGGAAGCTGGCTTGTGCTGGGCATTAAGTATTAATTGAATAAGCACTTGAGATTGAACTTCAACT
Source organism: Brenthis hecate (assembly GCA_951806755.1). Lineage (NCBI taxonomy): Eukaryota > Metazoa > Arthropoda > Insecta > Lepidoptera > Nymphalidae > Brenthis > Brenthis hecate. Next base: position 7,133,365 of record OX638268.1, on the reverse strand, counting down.
AAAATGAAATGTGTTTCCTGTTTTATATTGACGCAGACGGTTTTATTACCCAATTTACTATCTAAGTTTCTCGTTTTGTAGATGAAATCTGTTTGTTGGGATGATGCTGTAATCATTTTCTATGGAAATATGTTTAATTAAAATTAAATGTTTATATTTTAAGGAGAAAATGGTGCCTTAAAATGTGTGCAAATATATAATCAGGTATAATATACTAACAGTTAGGTGGACTCTTGTCAGTAGTGTTTCAAAAATCACTTAATTTCATATAGTTTAGATTTCATGACTCATTTAACTTATAACATGTAATTTAAGTTATGGCGAATGAAGAATGAAATTATAAATGGCGTTACATACTTCTATTCATTTTTCGCTCAAAAACTATCGCCACTTTTTACTACTGTGTACTATATAACTGGTACAGATTGCAAAAATTATTTAATAATATTTTACATTCAGAGCTAAAACGATTAGAAATGTTCTTAAAGAATGTATGTATGTAATATGTTTAGCGATTTCTGGTAAAAAATGGGATACTTTTACATCTAAGAATAAATTGATAATTTATGTAGAATACTTAAATTTTTAAGTTATTAACGAAATAGCTATGTATTTTTTTTATTTTTTTTTACTTAGATTCACCCTTTCTAATCCCATTTTTTATTTGCTCGTAGAATGTAATCGAAGTATAAAATTTTTAAAATCTCTCATTATCTCTATATTGTAATCAATCCTTACTATCGATGACTGACAAAAGCGTTAATCCATATAACATTTTTATGTTGGCACGTTTTGAAGCCATTAACAAGAGAATTGAATTGAGCTTTTTTAGGGTTTCTTAGCAGAAGGCCCGAAGCGGAACATATTAATTTGCCTCTACCATTACTCTACAGGGGATGATATAGAGTGAGAATTCTGAGGGTTTGCTTGAATTGATATTTATAAAATGTAAATTATTACGGCGGTAAAATAATTAAAAATATTATTAACAAATAACAAAATCTCCAAAACAAAAAATGCCAAGTAAAAGCCCGTAAAATTTAAAGATTTTCCTAACGTAAAAGGTATCTTAAATATTAACCCGAGTAATAAGTTATCACTACAAAAAATTTAGTTACAAAATACCGTTCAGTTTTTTTCGTGAAAAACACTCAGATATACAGACAAACAGACAAGCTTTTTAATAACTATTATTTGGGGTCTACATACATTCTGTACACAGTACTTTACAGTCATTGTTTTAAAAAAAAAATCATATACGGAACTCTTACTTCTGTAATCTGACTCGTACTTGATCGATTTTAAAATCTCCTCTATTCTATTTTTACAAATAATTGGCTCTCACAACTCATATATAGAATATGTTATTCTAACGGCACAATAGCTGGATTGATTCCTATGCCATGAACTGTTTACTTTCATGGTCGTTATGGCGATGTTTGTCGATTGTGGCGCCGTGTATGGGAGAGTGTTCGCTCGTTATCGCGTCCATATTAGGTACCGGCGCCTGCGCATGAAACGGCACCCTGAAGTTCTAACAATTGCGCTAATTAAGTATATTTGGACATAAGCTATGTCTTATTTGTGCATAACTAATGGATATTATTATCTATTCAATTATATGAAATCTTTCGTCATTTTATTATGATTTCTATGAAATAAATTATGTTACTTGATAATAATAGGATTATAAAATAAGAAAAATATTGATATATTTATATTAAATTTAATACAAATATATTATATTTAATACAAATATATTATATTTAATACTAACCTTAACTTTGGCGATGACATCGAGTCGAAAGCACAGACTGCGGCCAAAAAACTGGGTATCCTAAACAAGGTTAAGCGATACTTCACGCCTGGACAGCTTCTCACTTTATACAAAGCTCAAGTCCGATCATGCATGGAGTATTGCAGTCACCTTTGGGATGGCTTTGCAAAATACCAACTTACCGCTCTTGACTCGGTGGAGCGCAGAGCTAATAAGCTAATCGGCGACGAAAAGCTTGTGAAAACTAAGCTTCACAGCTTAGCACACCGTCGCCAAGTTGCTTGTCTGTCGGTTTTCTACAGACTGTACTTCGGGGAGTGTGCCCATGAGCTCTACAGTCTCATGCCGCCATCGCCATTCTTCTATCGGAACACCAGACGTACTGTAGGATACCATCCTTTCTTGGTTGACATTCCGACCACTCGCACTAAGCGCTATTCATCATCTTTTATAATGCGCACAGCCAAGAAGTGGAATGCATTGCCTGCGTCTGTTTTTCCGAGAGCGTACAACCTGAAACTTTTTAAGGTGCGTGTCAACAGGCTTCTCCTGGGCAAACTCGCTACATCATAGACCTTATCTATGCCTTCAAGCTAAGATGAATGTCAAGAGTGAGCCTATTTTTAATAAAAAAAAAATATTACTTAGTATATCTGCTATTATAGGATGGATTTTTTAGATCCTTATACAATCCAGCAGTTCCAGACATTACTCCTTACATACAAACTTTGATTTCAAAATAGCTAGCTCATATTGAGCTGATATAGTCATTTGCGTATACAAAATTTTGAAAGTTTCTATCAGTAACGTAAAGTAACCCAGGTACGTTCCAAAAGCATTGAATGTATTTTATTGGCGGATAAAACAAAATAAAATTTAAATTAACTATAAATAAATTATAAAATTATCTACACACTTTTGAAAGGTGAAGGCGAAATATCTATACTATAATAAAACAGTAGAGGTCATTCGACTTGACGACTTTGTACATAGCAAAAAAATGCTAAAAACCGAGTCACTTGTAAGAAGACAAATAGAACAAATCCAGATTTTTTTCAAATTTTTTTTTCTCTGTCTGTTTGTCTGTTTGTACGGACTAATCTCCAATCTATTGGACCGCTTTAAATGAAATTTTGCGTGATCGTACCTTATATCCCCGGGCAACATCTTAGATACTTTTTATCTCGGAAAATTAAATAGTTCCCGTGGGATAGTTAAAGAACGATAATAACTTATACAACTTATGCACCTAATTTAGTAATATTAATATTCTGATACTTTATATTGCCGGTCAAACAACAGGTCACTTTTCATCCGGGAAAAATGAACGGTTCCCGTGGGAACTAATAGATCTCTATTAGGGTTTATTTAGTCTAGTTGTTTAATAAAAAGATTCCGACGAATTGAGAACCTCCTCCTATTTGGGAGTCGGTTAAAAATGTATTTGACACTAACGTTTATCAATGACATTTATTTTTACCAACTTTAAAAAGGCATAAAAGGAAGAACGGCCGATTTTGGGTTTATTTTATTCTGTGTGTGTTGCGTGATATTATCTTCCCCAAGGGATACTAGATAATAGCTTTTCTATTACTATTTTTCAATTTATAAGTCATATCTCAAAGATGATTCTATTTAACTTTTAAGAATAAAATCTACGACTAATTAAATAAAACTATCTTTTCCATGGTCACGGGAGAGACAGTCTCTCCCGTGACCATGGATGCTGTAAAGCATTCGAAACGTCGGGAACCAAAAATCAAAATAAATCCGCGAAATAATCCGAAAAGATAGTTTTATTTAATAATGTCAAACATTCGCGTAAATCTAAGAAAATATTATCTACGACTAAGTGTGGAATATTTGTTTTAGTGGTTTGAGGTCGGTGTGCCTTTTTAAAAAGGAACTATGATGAACAACCCTTTGAAGATCCGTCGAGAAAACGACTGATTCATTAAAGCGAGTGATTTGTGTATTGTTATTCTTTTGAAAATTTATTATCTAATGACGTGACTTGTTAGATTCTTTTTAGTATTATTATTTGTTTCAATTGCCTCGGTGGCGTAGTGGCTATCATGTACATCTGCACTTCTGGAGGTCCTGGTTTCGAGTTCCGGCTTGGACCAAGTTTAGTTATTATGTCTTTTTGCTAAAAAAGTCACAGTAACAGCTCTGAGTTGAGAAATTGGAGAGGTTTCACCTCCGGGCCCGACAGTTTGTTGTATCGAATTATCATCTCATCGAAACTTGTGAGTAAAGGAATAGAGAATGCACGTTATGCCTGTGCACACATTTGTGCACTATAATAATACCTATCTCCTGCGTAGTTGGCAACTCTCGGTGAGATTGGCCGCGGTGGCCGAAATCGAGCAGGTGTTCATCATCATTATTTGCTTTACCTTCATTCGTGACTTCGAGAAATCGACGAACTACAACCAGTGGGCTTACATAAGATGTCATACTACAATCGTTGAAGAATATAAATAAAAAAATGTATTGAAATGACGAATTAAATCATTATGTCATAGAATAATATTATGTCATTCTCATATTTTTTTTTTACTTTTAAAAAATAACATCTTGATAATAAATAAAAAGTTTATTTTTAGACAGTTGTATAGTTAAACTATACAAGTCTATAATAACAGAATATTCTGTAGACAGTACTACTTTTTTCATGGTTTTTACTCTGCATCGTTCGATGTCTGGCAATCTCAGAGATGTCGTAAAGGTCATATGAATCAATATATTTAGTCGTCAAATGAAACTAAAAACTAAATTAAACAGTTGTCCTATGCTGACGACTGGCACTTAATGACTCATTCCATTATAAAAATATTTTCCCATGGGAACTTGTTCTGACATTGTAAAAGTAAGCTAAGTTTTGTGGCAACCACAATATTAAACTCTCTTTGTTAAAATTAATGTGTCTTATTTGACAGACAGATAATATGTAATATTTGATTATACATAACATGTATCTTCGTTTGCCTTTTTCTACCTAATTGATAAAAATGAAATTTAAAATGGCATGGAAAATATTATTATGAGTTTTAGTTTAAGAGGTCAATGTTTTTTAACTTTACTTGAGTGTAGAGTTATTTTGAATGTTTATAAAAAATGCATAAAAAAATAAAATGTATATATGTATATAAGTGGACCTTCTTCACTTTCAAAGAACTGACTTGTATGGTACCATCGACCCATTGTACATTTGACGTTGACCATGAAATTACATCACCGCCACATAAATAAAATCCACAATCCGCTACATCATTAAACTCGATTTTAAAAGAGGAATAATAACATACAAAAACCATTCATCTGAAAAATAGTAGGGATAAGAGCTATTAAATTGTGATTTAAGGAATTCAAAGCATTTGTCACGGCGATGTTTGTCGGTGGCCCAAAGTATAAAGGCTCGTGGGTCATAAATTTTTAATGAAGTGTCCCCTTTAATAGCGTTCACCCTCACAGCGGGTACCGCCAGGTAGAGTCGGTCACCTCAGTACATTTTGCATATCCCGTCTCTCTGTACGATCAGCTCTCAGCTCGTAAAACTTGTGGTAATTTTATTGCTAGGTTATTTACTGTTGCGAAGTTTGAGTATGAAGTGTGGATACAAAAGCTTAATATGAATAGGTAAAGCTTAATGGTCATGAGAATGCTAAACTCTTTCAGACTTATAGAATAACTTATGTTGTGTATCTTTATATATATAATTCTTCTGTGAGTGTGTATGTCACTGAACTTCTCTCAAACGACTGGATCGATTTCGATGAAATTTTTTGTGTGTGTTCAAGGGGATCTGGGAATGGTTTAGATTCACAATTTTGTCCAAAAAGTTTGAAATTTTCAAATTAAAGACGTGTAGACAGGACAACGTCTGTCGGGTCCGCTAGTATTTAAAAATAATGATGCGTTTGTTTGTGTATTTTAGATAAAACTGAAAATTATCTTATCAAAAACCGGTTATTGTTACAAATTTGAGCTGTTAAATTTGCTTTATAATTTACTTAAATTAGTATTGCTTTGTCCCTTTCTCCTTAGCTCTACAATAGAGTCACATCTATCATCTAGTTCACGTGTCGGGTGCGCCGCCGGCGCCGGCGCCCGCGGCGCGCCTCTACGAGTACTGGAGCCCTTTACATTAGTTCCACTCAGTTCATTATTCGCAGTGATCCAGAGATTTCTTTGTCTCCTTTTCGATAGATCTACTTAGTGATTTGGTATGGTTATTTTTGATTTAAATTAGATTTTAATGTGTAACTTTAATACAGTTTGGCACAGTGACAGCCAGTACTTTTAGTTAAATTAAAGTTGCCGGTTGCTTATTCCATCCGTTTCATATCAACGTATATTCGTTTATATATATAATGTTTTTTTTACTTATTCTTAAGGAAGATATCCTGGAAAGGAAATAGGATTACATATTTCCTTAAGCATATCCTAGGGACGCACTAATCGCACGTGCACTAAATTGCTGGTATAAAATAAAATCGCGACAAAATCCGAAAAGATTTCACTTGAGAATACGAACGTTGTCGAGCGTACTTGATACTATGCGAGCGGAGCCAGCGGCAAAAAGTAGTAATAGCTAAAAAGGAAAATGGATAATCTGTGTGTAAACAAACGCTTCTTTGTTCATTGTTTATTCATATTTCTGGTAACTTGTTAGTTAAAAGATAACGAGGTACAACTAACTAGGAAACTGAAAAGTCTTAAGTTAAAAAAGGAGCGATTGAATCGTTATAGAATAGGCGACTCATCGCCTATCGCACTGTAAAAACCGCTTTAACCATATAAGGTGTGTACTAATGAGACCAATGGACGGGTGTAGGCAGGACTCGCTCCCGTGCGCCGACTGCTTCAGTTTTTATTTGAGAACTCCAATTTGGAAACTTACTAAACGTTTCAAGGCTGTTATAAATAAACTACAGTCTGTTTTCTATCGGTCTGGATCTGTTTAGGGATAGACATTTTTAAAATAATATTGATGATAGGTCAACTACAACATATATATGCATATATATATATATATATATTATTTGTCTTATCTATGTAAAATATGGCTGATAATACCTGGAATAATTTAATACTATCAAGCTGGTGTAACAATAGAACCAGGGAGTAGATAGTGGAACTCTTCACAAAATAAACACTTCGTCTATCAAAAAAATCATAACTATATGTGATTATTTATTACAAATATTGTTATTTATCAATACATCTACACTAAATACTAATATTATAAAGAGGAAAGATTTGTATTTTGTATGTTTGTAACGAATAAACTCAAAAACTATTGGACCGATTTAGATGAGGTAAGAAGATAGTTTGAGACCCTGGGACGTAGAATATTTTTTATTTCAAAAATTATCCGTTAAGGGGGTGAAAGAGGGGATAAAAGTTTGTATGGGGAATCAACTTAGACTTACAAACCCGAGCGAAGCGAGTGCGAGTCGCTAGTTAGTAATAAAAATGGTTTTAGTAAAACATATCGATATTAAATACATGCAATAAATACAAACTTTACACTTTTCGGCGGATCCGCTCGAGTGGTTTATCAATGTACGTACGTTTATAAAAGTAAAATAGCATGGCTTTTTTATGAAAGAATTATTTGAATCGGTTCAATGGATTAAAAGATTATCCTCCACAAACTTATAAAGAAATAAAAAAACTCATCTATAAATAAATAATGGATATTTTATTACTAAAACAAATATTAACATGAAGGAGTTATAATCGTACTTGGGAGAGCACGTGTCGCCGACCTGACTTCACACAGATCATGTCGAAGTGTCATCTCACCAGACTTTAAGAATTTAAAATAAAGAGTGTGTGTTTTCCGCACCCTTGTATTTTAAACCATCCAGGAGCCCTTTGAAATATACACACAAAATTTCATCCAAATCGGTCCAGTCCTTTAGGAGGAGTAGGTTAACAATCACACGTACGGAAGAATTATATATATTAAGATATTTGACTAGATAAACTAATTTAATATAAGGGTAAACTCCTAAGAACAAGGAAATTCTAAACTACAAGCCATTAAAATAGCTGACAGTTTAAAACAATGCGTGGTAATATTAAGTGGCGGTAAGTGGTAGAGCCGAACGGTTCCTTGGCAACAATTGTTTACAGAAGCCGCCGCTTCCTTCATCAGTTTGTATTTCTTGTTGGGGTTTGTTTATACACCGCAGGTAATGCTGAGTGTTCGTCATTCAATTTTCAACACTTTAGACTTGATTTTTTATTTGCTGTTATTGTTAAGTTACTTTCTAACAGCATAGGAGTTGGATATTTAGTAAATAAATGCCTTCTCGTTAAATATTCTTTACGAAGCAGGAGCATTGTGATTTAATGCTTAGTTGTATGTATATTTTCAACCGACTTCAAAAAGGAGGAGGTTCTCAATTCGACTGTATGTTTTTTTTTATGTTTGTTACCTCAGAACTCCGTCATTTATTAACTGATTTGGACAATTTTTGTTTTGTTTGAACGGGTATACTTCCAGATTGGCCCCATTTAAATTTCAAAAAAAATATCACCCTTAAAGGTGGGAAAACAACTAATGATGAATTTAACCTACTTCTAATTGTCATATTGACTTGAAACTTTGCAAGTATTTCTATTTCCGTTGATAGTACAGTGGTTCGGTGTTGTTGACCTGATCTGATGGCAAGACCAGAAGGTGGATAGGTGGAACTCTTCAACGGCTAATAGTAGATACTTTGAGTTTGGGCTTATTTTGTTTGATTTGACAAGCCTAACACGTTAAAATCCTTACTTTGCTACTACTGTCTACACTAAAAAGGGAAAAATAAAAACTTTTTTACAAAAAAATAAAAACCGACTTCAAACAAAAGCACTAAAAAGTAAAAAATAACTGATTGGTAGTTTTCATTTACTATACATACCTAATCAAATATTTTCGAAGTCGGTGTGTGCTTTGGCTAAGTAATTAAAGCCTACCTATTAAATACATACCTAATCAAATATTTTCGAAATCGGTGCCAGCCCATACAAAGCAAAGCACACCGACTTCGAAAATATTTGATTAGGTATGTATAGTAAATGAAAACTACCAATCAGTTATTTTTTACTTTTTAGTGCTTTTGTTTGAAGTCGGTTTTTATTTTTTTGTAAAAAAGTTTTTTTTAGATTTTGTCCTACTGTTTCGTGTATAGTATTTTTAAATTTGTGTTATAAATTTCGCATACTTAAGTTTCTCAGACTAAATAGTCTTAGGTCTGTACTTCTAGTTGTCTTTAAATTGCAAACTGGTACTTTGTAGAGGAAATTTTTAACCGACTTCATTTTTTTTAATCTAATTATGTATCAATAATACTTTACTAGATTTACGCGAATATTTGACATTTTAAATAAATCTATCTTTTCGGATTTTTTCGCAGACTTTTTTTTATTTATAATGTATCAATAACATTATCACAAGCACTTCACAAAAAATAAAATTATCTTTAAAATTCTCAGTAGTAGGTAGGTACTACTCGTAAAAAAAGTTTTATAACTTATTTTATCTTATATTTTATATTATATTTTCAAGTTTTTATGTAACCTGAATTATAAAAATATAATAAACAAACCGTAATATACCTACATATGTAGTGAAACAGCAAGAATGTCCCTACTATAGAGGGTTGATTAGTGCCTATATCATAACGCAATACCTATCAGTTGGTTGACGTCGAATATGCTATATGGCTAAAAGCTCGAACTTTCTCTAGCTATCACTCAATAAAAATATAATTTGAAAACGTTTTCATAGCAATTATAAGGCACACCTACTTACGTAAGGAAAAACTACTTTTTTGTCTTTTTTTTATCACGTTTCTTAACATATGGTAATGCAGCATTCTTTCATTCCAATTCAATGTTTACTAAATTAGATTAAGAATTAATGAATATTCATTAAGTATAATTAAATTTAGTTTACAACATCTACAATTTGGATCGTTTTACGACAAATGGTGTCAGAATTGACAGGTTGTAAAATTAAATGGATTTTTAAATTAGCATTTTGGTTTATATGGTTGCAATGTTAGGTTAGGCAGGTGCAGGCTGCGTGTGGTCCAGATGACCGCAAGGCTTGTCACGCGAAACTCATGCATAGCGTCCTGGGCTTTGACCTTTGGGACCTATGTCGCGTATTATATACATACATATATGTAATGACGACACGTTTGACTCAATTTGTAGCGACTCTACTTCTTGTGCCAGCGGTCGCGGGTTTGAGTCCCGCTGGGGGCATTCATTTGTGTAATGAGCTCGAATGTTTGTACATACTCCAGCCATGGGTGTTTATATTTAAAATATGTATGTATTTAAAGTTATATATGTGTAGTGTATCAACTATCTGGTATCCATAACACAAGCCTCGAAGCTTACCATGGAACTAGATGGTGCTGTGTGTTAATGTCACAACATATTTGTTTATATTTACGTATAATATAATAAGTGAATTTGGTTACACTTCATTTATCGTTAACTAACATATTTTTAGTTTTTGTTTCTTTTAGGACTGACGACTTACATTACAAAACATATATGTATTTTATTTCCAAGTAAAATATGTTTTAAATATTAATTGTTTTGAAGAAATTTTGTAAATGGTAATGAAAATAATATCAAAATCCATTACGCGACTCAAAAGTACTAACACAAAGAGACAAACTTTGTTTTATTATAATTTTGTAGTAAAAACTCGCGTGGGTCAATGCCTCTACCTACTCTGATAATTTTATCCCTTGACCCAGCATGCAGCACAGTATTTAAATACATATTATTTGGCATTTTTATTATCAAGGTCAACGAATTGCTGACTTAATATTTTTATAAAGGCTTCATGTTTTTCGTGTATCCTATACCTATAATAAAATTGTAACTAAGCCGAATCTGTACATTAAATATTTTTTGGAAAATCTTATTGAAATAACATTATTATCGATACAGAGGCCGAATCTATAGTTTTTAGAATTTTTGTCTGTCTGTCTGTCTGTTACCGCATCACAGAAAAACCACTGGACAGATTTTGATGAAATTTGGTATGGTGATAGGGGGCCGTTCAAGTATTACGTAAGCACTATGGGGGGCAGGGGAGTCTAGATGATGATTACGTCATCGGTAGTTATTTACTTTTTTACACAAATGGCAACCCTCACATTGTCTATTGTCAAAATCGGATGAAAGTGAGCAGACTCACAACACTGAGCAGCAATCCAATGTCATCGAAAACTTAGAATCATGGATTCGGGTTTCATGAACTGAAGACTGTTAATTTGAATTTAATATGTGTACCAAAAATTTAAAATAAGTTTGTTATGTTCGTAAGATTATAATATTTTTGTCCCTTACTCTATGTTGAATACTGTATCAGTAAAATCTAATCTTTATCCTAAATCTATTTTCTTATTTTTAAAATTATAATTATAACATTATAATTAAAATATAAAAAAAATACATTTATAATTGAAAAATGTTTACGTAAGCATGGGAGGAGGGGGTAAGAGCTTTGCTTACTTTTGCTGACAAGGGGGATGGGGGGGTAAATGATTGTAATAAATCTGCTTACGTAATATTTGAACGGCCCCTAGCTGGTTATCCGGGTCAACATATAGGATACTTTTTACCGCGGAAAAATGTCTCGTTTCTGAGAAAAAATACAAAAACTGCAATGTAAGAGTATACTAATATATAAAACCTAAAAATTTAGTTTTTGATCATCTGAACGCGGGCGGAGTCGCGGGCAATGCTAGTTCATTATATACTCGTAATAGTTGAAATTATGGATATATCAGTGGTTTTTTACCATTTTGAACATATTTCTATTTATATCTATGTATAGCTACTATGTAGTTTAATTTCACGGGTTACTGTTTAATTAAATCTTGAAAGTCGATTATAACTTTGAACAGTCGTATCATTTAGATTTATTTAAAGAATAATAATAAACTTACTCTCTTTCTCTCTAAATAAGCTGATTTTGTTCACAATTTCATAAGTTTAATTCTTTTTCTTAAATAAACGTAGCCTAATTTACTCTGCCAGTGAAAGTCCCGTCAAAATCGGTCCAGCCGTTTCTGAGATTAGCCCAAACAGGCAGGCTAAAATATTAAAAATTATATTTTTTATAAGCAACGTATACACTTTATAAATATATATTTATAATAATAAAATAAAGTATAAATAGTAAATATATATTTTACGTATCGAAATGTATTAGATTTGCTTTGCATCGGCCGGCACCGACTTCGAAAATATCTGATTAGGTATCTATTCTAAATGAAAACCTCCGTTTAGTTATTTTTTACATTTTAGTGTCTGGAAGGAAGTCTGTTTTTATTTTATTTTTCAAGTTTTTTTTTCTCGAGTCATATAACTGTCAGTCAGTCAAAAGGTACCTATATTGTTTTTTTTTAAATTATAGGCAATTACTCTTCTAATAAGGAAGTAGACTTAAAGAAGAAGTCAAAAAAAAATGCGGAATTTAATATTTTTACTACTAAAAGATAATAAATATTCCTAATATAGCAAAGTACACTTTAAGCACATGTCTATGCATTTCCACGACAATTGATTCACTTGGACATAAAACACAATGGGACATCATTTAGTGTGTACGATTGGATAGAAAGGGCTCGTGCAAGCGAATATGGTTTAAAATAACAGTTAAATTATATATTACTAGCGACTCACCCATGCTCCGCTCGGCTAGTTACGTTTTAACGTTTAGTATAGATTTTTCAAAGATGAGATGTTGTTCCGTAGTAAAAAGTATCCTATATGTTGATCCGGATAACCAGCTATCATCATACTAAATTTTATCAAAATCTGCCCAGTAGTTTTCTCGTAATGCGTTCCCAGACAGAAAGACAAAATTTCTAAATACTATAGATTCGGTCTCTGTATCGATAATAATAACTATTTCAATAAGATTTTTCAAAAAATATTTATTGTAGGTACGGAATGCGACTCAGAATTTTATTATATGTATAGATTTTTAAGACTGAAGAATATGAATTGACATAAGAATATAACACTCACGGCTACTTATATTACTCTTTACGTCCACATAAAGTACCTATCTATTTACTCTTTAGCATTGCTATATAAGAAAAGTAAACATAAATAACTTACTTAATATATAACTAAATCATGGTTTTATTAACTTGTGTGAAAATTTTATTGTCGAGTTAAAACTTGATAACGGGATTGATTTGCGGAGTTTCAAGGTGTATTATTAAGTCCAAATTAAATAAAGTATTTGTATGTAGTTCATTCATGCTTCACCAGTCAAGATGGACAGAGGCCGGCCACCGTAGTGGCGTCAGTTATTACCGTATAGTGTGAGAGCTAGCGGTTCTTTCTGATCACTTTATTGTATTATTTTTAATCTTGTTTTCTATTTTTTAGCAAGTAATATTCTTTCTAGATATTATAAGAGCAGTTATGTCAGTTTTTTTGTGGCTTTATTTTTTTACATATTCTAATTCGCATAGCTTTCCTGAAATTTTGGACGAAAAGAAAGCTTTTTAAACGTTCATGGTCACTGATAATATTTTTATGATGTAAAATGGGGTATTTACCATACACCCACCCCTATACCCATGATACTGTATGCTCGTGACCATGACGCTAGTAACAGTGGCGAAATATCGGAAACTCATAAAAGTTAGTGAAAAATAAAAAAGTAATAAATAAGTATATCGTTTTTTTCATTATAAAAATAAAAAGAAAGCTCGTATTAAAATTATAAAATGACATTTAAATTAGTAATGCCTATATAACTAGGTACGTAGGCTTTAGAGAAGTGAATACTTAATAATTATCATATCGGGCATGTTAATGAGAAGCATTTGTTTAGAGTACCTAATAGTCGGTGCCTCACGTGTGATTCTTTTTAGCATTCATAGATTGATTTATCGGAACAAACAACAATAAATGCCGAAGAGTATGTAAATCATTAACCATTTTAAATATTTTTTCATTACTACATACAATCAAAACATGAGGTTCAAAATAACTTAATCCTTTATAAAAATATGATAGTTTACCATATCCATAAGTTAACCTTAACCCAATATACTTTCCGATAAGGACTTATTAGAAAGTAAAATGTAAAGCTTCCTACATTTTACACCTTGTCGTGGTGGAGCGTTCGGTAGGTCAGCCGGGCGCGAAGCCAAGAAATGCACTGGGAGGTGGCCCACTTCGGTGGGTTGCTCCCAGTACTTATCTGACAGCAGAGTGTACCGTTGGAGCAACAACATAGTTATTGTGGTCTGCTTCGGCAGACCTGTCGTCGAGGCGTCGTGCTTAAGCAATCGTGCGACGAGATAAAGATTTATTGGGTTTTAGTAGATAGTACTAGCTTTTATAGCCGCTGAGTCCCACATAACCACCTGTATGTCTACAGGTGGAATGCATAAATGCATTTCCCAACATTAAAAAAACAAAGTGTGTGTGTGAAAAAAGTGTATGTGTACTTATGTATGCACGTAAGAAGTTATACTTCTTTGGCGTCACAGAACAAAAATAGCTAAAAATTTCTTCATCATGTCACTTTTTGGCTGTCGGTGTGTGCGTGCATGGTAAAAAATTTACTTTCATAATTTTTGCCAAACGTGCCAAAAGAAGTATAACTTCAAAAATTATATAAGCTCTTTGCCTATTCTATAAAAGACAAGCGCAAAATAATTTTATTGTTGAATCATTCCTCAATATTGTCTTCACTCTGTATGCATATCGATTTATCAGCTTGAGGTAATGTATTGCTTGCGGCATTCAATTATACTCCTGACATAATCTATATTATTGTAAAACTGCAACAAAAGCGTATCTGTACGTTGAAAATATTTTTATACCTAATAAGTAACGGATTATGACGTTTTATGAACAAGACGTTTTGCGAACTTTTAATCAGTCGGTCTGTTTATTTGACCATCACGCAAAAACTATTTACCAGATTTTGATGATATTTATTAACCAAAAAAGCTTTTCAATATAATTTAATATTTAATTTAAATTGTAATTAAAATATTTTATTTCCATTTATTATTTCCATATATTATATTTTATAAGCTAGTGATACAACTTAGTAACATAATTTATATAATTAGTATACTAGTAATACTTGCAAAAATAAGGAATTTAAATTATATATATATATATATATATATATATATATATATATATATATAGAAAACAAGATCACGGGAAACGCTAAGGTATTAGACGTTTCAAATATAGTCCTTATACATAGGACTTACCCACAAAATCATACAATGATTTCAAAAAAAAAAATGGCCAAATTAGTGGCAAAAGTTCTCTTAGCAGTCACTCTCTCAGAACACAAACACGACCGATCACAAAGGACTCTTACCATTTTGCCAATGGAATTAAACACCTATGTATATATCTATACAGATAAATAAAACTGAAGGATCTGTTTGTAATGTCTATGTATGTTTTTACTACTTATAGTAAAAAATATATGTCTGACTGTTTGTTCGCGCTAATCTGCGAAACGGCTGGACCGATTTTGACGGAACATTCACTGGCAGATATCTGATGTTATAAAGAATAACTTAGGCTACTTTTATTTACAAAGAGAGATTAGGGTTCCGCGCAAAAAAATTAAAACCCATGAAATTGCGAACAAAATCTGCGTATCAAGGGACGTAAGTCACTAGTGGACATTAAAATTAATCTTTATCTTTTATCGACATATAAATCACGCACGTAGAACCGCAGGGAGAAACTAATATAAAAATATAAACGTAACAGTTAGGTGTCTAAATAAAAAGCAAATGTATGATTTCGTCATGATTTTAACATTTAAACAACCAAGTTAATTGTGATCATTAAAGTAGCAGTGCCCAGAAAGAATTTTGTAATTCGGCGACATTTTTACTTAATGAAGCATTTCGTTAAGTTCTCGCGCACTTCTGAGAACTGATGTTAGTTATTAGCGGTAGCTGACCAACTTGACAAAAAATATACCAACTTTATAAAGCAAATATAACTAATTGGCAAAATAAATGTGGTGAATTAAAATATTTATATATTTCTATCTATAAGAGCTGCTTTGTTCTTTCTTTTTTTGGGTGGCAATTTCAAAGCTCGGACTAATTCAAAGCACAAAGTTCAAACATAGCAAAATAAAGTGAGAATGATATAGTATCACGATTTCCTTGTACAAAACCAATTGAAACCAACATTTTTGATTAGTTAAATTACTTATATTTAGCCGAAGTTCGGCTTTAGGCGATTTTTTAACCGAATTCTAAATAGGAGGAGGTTCTGTGTTCGTCTGTATGTATCTTTTTTTATGCATATTCACCGATTTCTCGGAGACTTAAACGATTTTGCTACTTTTAATGGTATTGTATTAAGGTAGGTCCCGAGGTGGTCTTAAAATGTTAAAATTTTCTTTTATATAGAGTTTACCGTTTTCGAGAAAATCAGGAAAACCCATGAAATTTCAAGTATATTAACAGATTTAATTAGACTTTTTTACCTACTTCTAATTGTCATATTGACTTGAAATTTTAGAAGTGCTTATAATACCAATTATTATAGTATAGTCTATGCAATGCAAAGCAAAGTCGATGCAAAACAAAGCAAATCTATTTCGATACATATAAATACAGTATAAATCGATATTCTCGTATAATAATATTTTTACTATAATTAGAATTCCTATATGTGAATATCTAAATAGGTAAATACAAATACCTTGTCATATAATACTGTCTTAGATTTACGCGAATGTTTGACATTTTTAAATAAAACTATCTTTTCGGATTATTTCGCGGATTTATTTTGAGTTTTGGTTCCCGGCGTTTCGAATGCTTTACAGAATCCATGGTCACGGGAGAGACAATCTCTCCCATATACATGTTAACCTATTTAGGTAATTACTAATTAGATATATTATTCAGTTTCATATTTAATGTTTAAATAATATTTAAAAAAAATAAATTAAAAAAAAACATTTGACTTCGCAACTTACAAATATGGAACACGTCAGACATTTCTTCACTACATCATAATACTATACTAGAACTGTACTTTCTAGAAAACGCTATAAACACTAGTGTACACATCTGTAACTTATTCTACAGTGACACCTGATCTAGTTTTAGCTCAGATTGAAGCACTTAAAGTTGAATTAACGACTTAAAAGCTATTTCTAGTAAAATTTTGAACATCAAAAGTCATAATATGCCGTAAAGAGCACGATTTGTTCTTCCTATCTCATAACCGTGATATTATCTATAAGACTGTCGAAACTTATGTGAAATTTTAACAGGAAATTTAGTTTAAATATAACTGAACCATTAAGCTATTAAATTAATTATAGTATAATTTTAATTAAATAAAGATATAAAGTTAATTTATCCGTAATTGTATGGAATTTGTTTGATTGAGAGATGAATATTCATTAATTTAGTTACTGATACATAGTATTTGAGATAAGCTTTTATTTAGAATGTTTATACATAATTTGTTAAGATTCATTTGTTTGAGAACCTTCTCACAAGTTGTTGACGATCTTTTGATTTTTATGATTTAGTACCTCCGGATGAGTGTATAGCGTATTGAAAACTGGCAGGTTTACTCAATCGCGATCTTGAGCCATTTATTTTTACCTAGCTCACGCGATTTCTATGACGAGGACAATGTGCTTTTGACTTGATAGAAAAAAGTATCTTCATAATTTTATTACTATAATATTTTTATGGGGCATGAATACCTACACGTAGTTACTTGACCACGAATTAGAAAATAGTATTAAGTATAATTTCGAAACTTGTTTCTTCTATTCCTTTCACAAATCTTACTCTCCGTTCCGATTGTAATTTCAAGATTATTTATTACGAGCTCTAGAAAAACAAAAACAAATCTATCCCACGGGAACCATATATTTTTCCGGGATAAAAGCCTATGAGCTATTCCAGACTAAAATATTTCTCTGAGCCTATCATCCAGATCCGTTCAGCCGTTCTGGCGTGACTGTGTAACAAACATCCAAACATCTAAACTTTCACATAATAACCTAATATTAGTAAATATACATTTTTTTAAAATTAACCAGCGTTTTACGTGTACGTTAGTATGTTTTGTATTTTGAAGAGATTAGTTTTCCGTTTGTTTAGACGCGCAAATCTGGAACTACCGGTCAGATTCGAAAAGACATTTTTTTATACTATAGCCTATTTATTGGGTAAGGTTTTAAGAAAACTAACAAAATAAAATATGCGAGCGGAACGGAATAAAAATTCAAAAACAAAGTTAGACCTGAAAATGCAGTACGCCTTTCACCTTATATTTAAACAATATAATGTAACATTTAATATTAAATAGAGGAAATATCTTATTCTAAAGCAATAAACATAAGCTTTACAATAAAATTAAACGTATAATAGGTTTTAGATTGAACTATAAATCAGAACTGCCAGCAACAGCGATGAAGAGCGCATAAAGATATCAAAATGTGAGGCTTTCTTGACGCCAGATGTAGACGCGCTCGGCGCCCGCGCAGTTCGCGCTCGTATTACTTATTTACAAAATGACATTTGATTACGTTCATACGACTTTATTATCAAAATATTTAGTTACACAGATTAAATTGCTTTACGGAAAGGAAATATCAGTAAATAACATGTTTCCGTATAAGTTTTAAATATTTACATATAAATAGTACTTATAAGAGAAAATGTACTAACTAGACTAGGCTGTGATTTTTTATGTGGAAATGTCAAAATAAGGCATTTAGCATAAAACGTGCCTGAAAAGAACAAATAGAATTGAATTGAAGGTGTCTGAAATATTTATTAATAACATAAATATAATAAATAAATACGAGTATGTTGAGACATTAACACACAGCACCATCTACTTCCATGGTAAGCTACGAGGCTTGTTTTATGGATCCCAGATAGTGGATACACTACACATATATAACTTCAAATACATATTATAAATATAAACCCTCATGACTGGGGTACAAACATTGCAAACAGTGCTCATCACAAAAATTAATGCCCCCAGCGGGACTCGAGCCCGAGACCGCTGGCACAGCAAGTAAGGTCACTACAAACTGAGCCAAACGTATCGTCAAAAAAATATAAACTATTACATATCGTACAGGGTATTTAACTATCTATTCGTATATTATTGAAACATACATATGTATATATAAACAAACATAATTTAGTCAAAAGTCACACTACCTTATAAATGCGACGGTTTGTATGTGCGACTCATTATAAAAAGGCTGAACGGATTAAGATAAAAAAGTATAGATAGATGATGACCTGAAGTAATACATAGGCTAATATTATTGATAAAACTCGCGAGACGGTGGCGCTGTCTGTATATTATATATCTTAATAGAAGTTTCTGTTTGTAATGTCCAAATAAAAGGTTTTTAATAAATGCATATGAAATTATATAGGTACGGTTCTTATCAGATAACAGTCATTTTTTTAAATTTTGTGTCTGTCTGTCTGTTTGTTCCCGCTAATCTACGAAACGGCTGGACTGATTTTGACGGGACTTTCACTGGCGGAACTGATGTTACAAGGTGTAACTTAGGTTACTTTTATTTTAGAAAAAGAATTATGGTTTCGTTCAAAAAAATTAAGACATGCCTAAGGACGTACCCGAGCGAAGCTTGGGAAAGTCTCTAGTGTAAGATAAAATAAGCATTTTGGTCCAGAGTTGAATGTCAAATAACGGTTTTGATTAATTGTGACTAGTCTAGTGTTCCAGCATCATTAGCTTACACAACATTTCTCTGCACCTCTAATGAAGGCACTTGTTAACGTAATATAAGATTGCTTTGTATCGAAAAATTATTATCTCACGTAAATCAAATTACCGCTTCCGCTATTGCATATTAATGAGCCGTAGTAAAAATATGTCCCAATAAGCAATAAAATAGAACAAATCGATTGTTAAAGTATAATAAAATTAGATATGAAATTTCTGTCTGTGTTTATAAAATAATCGTGTTGCTTAATTTAAATATTATAATGAGGTGTTTAATACTATTTGGAAGCAGCTTAATACCTCAACGACCGCGGACACGCCGGCGTTACAGTTAACAATAGACTTCTTAGAAATTTAATTAATTTCTTAGAAATTTACCTGGAGGTGTTTTTATAATACGTATATAATATCTTACCTTAATTCTTGATAAATGTATCATAAATAACTATATTAAAGGTATAAATAGTTTTTTTTTATTTCGTATTTAATAATGCTTCATGTTGTTGTTTAAACAAATTCAAGCAGGCCATAAAGCAGTGGTAGCCCAGTGGTAATGCGCTCGCTTGGGAAACCGAGTGAAGGTGATTCAAATCCTGGATCTCGCACCTCTTGATTTAATGCGAATCATTTCCAACATGATTACAACTTGTCTTATGGTGTATGAAAACATCGTGAAGAAACCTGCATGTCTGAGAAAATATAACAAGTTTTCGAAAGACATATGAAGTCCGCCTACCTGCACTCAGCCAGTGTGGGGGCCTAGGGCCTGATGCCCCCGTGTAGTTGTAGTAGGAAAGCCCGTCTTAGTGGGACATTAAAAATAGCCATAATTGTAAAGACGAGGTTTTTTGGAGACTCCTCATCACAGGTGGTCATATTTATGTGACCCCCTGGAGGGACGTGTGTGATGTTTTGCAACGTAAATTTTAGAAATTATTAAATAAATAAGCATTTTCAAAATTATTTTGAACTATTTTAAAATCTTTACTCATAAAGTTAATAAGAATCAACAATAAAGCGAAATATATGCTATCGACTTATACAGGGTCATTTTTAATTTACTGAAAACCTTTTGAGAATATACTATTGTATAAGTACGACATATTATTTATAGCAAAGATTCATAGTTATGTATGCATTTTATACCTAAATTCAAATTTGAAACAATTTTGCCAACAGGTCGAGCAGTCTTAGATCGACTGAGCAGCACAACGTTGAGTGAAGTGGCAGTGTCAAGTGATACAGGAGGCTTGCTGCCCGCGCCTCTAGATGTAGCGCCGTTTTCTGTAGTAACTGCCAACGCCACTTGCGGGCAGAATGGCGCTGAAGAGTTTTGTAGAGAAACGCCGGGAAAGTAAGTAAAAGTGAATAAAATATGAGGCACATGCGAGTTTACAATTTACATGACCATGACCATGACAAAAATGGTGTTTTAAAACTATGTTTTTTAGTCAGGCAATTTTTTATGTAGTAAATTGAAATTATACATATCTTACGATAGGTATGTTTAATCGGTAGTGATTTCACATGGCAGGATAGAATATGAACTAATAGCAAAGTTACAGATCGCAACAGGAATGAGATGTTATAATTACAGGCGCGGAATAGTCTGTGATGTGTGCGAGGGGCCTGAGGGATCCTCATCTCGACGACACCCAGCCTCCCATGCAGTAGATGGTGACCCCAACACTTGGTGGCAAAGTCCTGTTATAATTGACGACGAGTATCAACATGTGGAACTAGTGGCTACTTTGCCTGGGGTAAGATATAATCAGTTAAATGTATTTGGTAATAGTATAATAATATTTATTTATCTGCTTTATTTTAGTCGAAGTGAGTATAGAAGATTTCTTGTTACTTCCACTTCAATTTCTTATTAATAGAAAATATAAATTGTTTTAATGAAAATGTAGGTCTCGATTAAGATCGTTCAAATTAAAGTCTTTGGAATCGTCATTTTTTTTACATTTCAATTAAATATTATTATGTCTCTGAAGAAGCTACCGTTTCGGAAAAAAATCAAAATTAGTATCTAGGTACCTAACACTGATACCTATAACGGTTATTTAAATAAAACTACACCAACAATCTTTCATATATTATAGTAACTTATTTCTAGATACGAAATACGTAGTCTCTGCGCAAGGTAGTTTTACTGTAAAAAAAAACATTTGAATAAATAGAAACTATCATAGATATAATCGAATCATAATAACAAGAGTATTAGAGAGATCTCAATCTTAATGTTTAAACATGTTTATAAAATAAGCAGTCGATAGTCTACAAAAACAAGTAACAAGTCGAGCTGTTGAAGTGAGTTAACCAGACTCACCCACGCCTTATAAACGTATCATGATCTTGCTTCGACGGCAGGACACCTTCAGCAAATCTCGGATTCAACTCAAAGCAACTAAAAATAATACTCGTAGATTTACGCGAATATTTGACATTTTTAATAAAATTATCTTTTTGTATTTAATCGCAGATTTATTTTGATTTTTGGTTTTTATTTCCTGGTTTATTTGGGACAAGATAGGTTTATTCATATAAAATATAAATAATAATAAGAATCCATCTTGCCATTAGACACATTTTTCACTAGCGACTTGCTGACGCTACGCTCGTATCCTTTGTATATATGACATTGTACTCTTGCCGCAAAACTTTAACAAATTTTATTACTAGTAGTCTATGTGTTACATTAGATTATCTACATATGTGCTAAGTTTCATCGAAATTCGTCCAGTGGATTCAGCGCAAATATGTAGTATAATAACAGCAGTGTAATTAGAATTATTTTAGTACAGTTGATGTCAAATAGTTTAACTATCTTGAAATATCTAAATATTCGAAGTAAAAGAAGTAAGACCTCCGAGTTTCGATTAATATCTCTTCTCTCTTCGAATGATAACATTGATCACTTACTGGACTTGTCAGTCTTTATTTAATGTAAAAAAAAAGTTTTTTGAAGTTATACTTCTTTTGGCACGTTTGGAAAAAATTATGAGAATAAACATTTTTACGACGCGTGCGCACAGCGACAGCCAAAAAGTGACATGATGAAGTTAGCTGCATTCCTTTTACAAACAGAGAGTCGTGACATACGGGACGAAATCTTTAGCTATTTTTGTTCTGTTACGCCAAAGAAGTATAACTTCTTACGTACGCACATAAGTACACACACGGTTTTTTAATATTAATTTATATTTTGAATTATAATTTTTAGTTTAATTTAGTCGTGATAAAATTCTTGTCAAATTTGTTTACACGTAATTTAATACAACTTAACCTATTAACGTTTCACTTACTTGCATTTAATTTCATTAATTTTCGATAAAATATATCTAATTGATATTGAAATCGATATCAAAATAAACTGTAATAACGGATGGCACAGTGTAACGGGCAAGAGTTGTACAGCGAATACAAGTTTTGTTACGGTTTATGTAAGAATCTTTTCCTAGGCTTCTAAGAATGACGATACTTTGCAATGCTATTGAGAAGTTGTATCATTAAATGTGCAGTTATGTTCTAACTTAATGTCCATAATTTATCCCAAACTATGTGCTTGTATTTCGAATTTTACAACTCGTACGACGGGTGTTAATAGTGATTATTTGAGAAGTTTATTTCCTCTAGATATTTCTGCTATATGTTGCTTTGAGCATTGCATAGATCGCGTTGCATTGGCATAGGTCGCGGGTTCGTATAAACGTAAGGATAAATACAATTAACAATTTAGTTCAAATTCTGTTTTCTTCTTATATGATGTTTTGTAGTTTTAGTCTTCTATCTCTACGAAATTGAGAAAAATATAATAACTAATAACAAATAACTATCAATAAGTCCTTTAACTTCAACAATGGAGATTACTTCATATGACTGTTTTTTGTACATATTATCAGGTATATTTGCCAATTATAAAACGATTTTAACGACTTTTTTAATTAACAGGTTTTATATAAATTACAAGAACAAATCTACCATAAAAGTTAAATAACGAAAACATTCAAAATTATTTTAAAGTCCCTTTTGAATCAAAAATTAATATTTGATAAACACAATATATTTATATGGCAGTCTAGCTTCAATCGTAACCACCATTTTAGGTGCGCCAGACTCGCCCACACCGTCTGTTGCCTCCCAGAATAATCAGAATCACAGCATATCCGAATATACTCGTAGTTGTGAAAGAATTTTAATTATTTAATCGATATTAATTATCATCAATTTATTCACAATTTTCATTAATATTGACTATATCCGTAAATGGATATAACTCGCATTTATTTAAACGATAAAATTAAATATATATATATATATAGTAAGGGGAAGGCAATATGTAGTATTAATGGGGTCTAAAGAGTTGTGCATTTGATATTATTATGTTTATAATTTATAATATTATAATCCAAATGTTAATTTTTGTGTGATCTTTGAGTTCATAAAAAAATCTTACAGAGAGCACTTTCAGTTTAAAATTTTCTATAGTTTTAAGAGTTAAAAGTTCTATACACGAGACTAAATATAATATACTTATCAAATAAAATATGCAGATGAAACAGTATCAATTTTTCATGTGCATGTATTACGAATAAAATAGCTAAACTAACGTTATTTAATGGTTGTCGATAAACGTGTGAACTCTTATTTATGATGTGTTCACAACCGACGGACTTGAACCTGTGTCCAATTAATTATTTTCTATTGGCACCTACACTATATTTTCAGCTCTATAATGGCTTTAGACTCACTTGTGATTCCATGCTGCACTTATTAAAAGCGTTATGTTGCCTTAAGCTGCTTACACACATATTACCTTATTTATATCTTTTATATCTATGTATAATAATACCATTCGGCAAAAACAAAACTAGACCAGGGCTGAAAGCCTTATCGAAGTCTTATGGAAAAGAGTTAAATGGCAAATTTGTAGGTAATAAAAAGATTTAAAACTGTTGTATTTACGCTTTTTTCACATAACCTCAAAATTTATGTGAAAAATTCAAATAATCAAGGTTTTGTTTTCTTTTTTATTTTTGTCTTTTACAAAAAAAAAAATCTTTTCACGAAATTTGGTGAAAACTTACCTTTTTTTTGTCCCAAACATCCTGTAATTTTTTTCATTTAAATATTTATTTTTTCACCTTATTTTGACTTTCGATTTTAATATAGAAAAAGCAACCTAATTTTCAATCGAACATTCTCGCGTCAAAATATCTGCTTTTTCAAAAAGTCGGTGGGCTTTTTGTTCGTTAAAATCTCTACTTTCTGATGGTATAAAAAATATATATTACTATGGTAAATTTTCTCAGAAAATGCAATTATTATTTAGTTAACACGTAATAAGACACCAACAATATTTTGAGAATGTTGTAGAGTCTTTTTTAAATTATATGCGTAGATGGCTATTTATTGCTATTCTAAGATAACTTATATACCTGAGTGATCTACGGAACATTTTAGCCCATCAAAAGGTATTTCATAGAGAAGTGGGGAAGGGCCTAGGAGGGTCTGGCTTACACTTTTGCATTTACTTTACACTTGGCTTAACGCTTATCTAATGCTAACTCAGTTAATTGAATTTAGAAGCCGGGAATATAGGGTTTGTAACCTACATTCATATCTCCAATTATGTTTGCACTTTGGCAATTTTCATATGGCTTGCTAGATGCTCGCATTATTCATGCGCGCGTTATTGGTCACGCAGATTTGCAGTTACGTATGTAGCCACCTTTACATGTCAATACAGTATTTATCGAAGGAAGTGAAATAAATATATGTATTTTTTCGTCGGCGACTTTGTCTGCATTAGATTTATGGAGTGCCTTCGAAAGTTACCGAGTTTTTAATGACTCCTCACGTAACTTTATGGTGCATGTATAAAGGGTAATGTATTATGGGAAGAATTGTGTGAAAATTGTTATAGTTCAGACACAAAGGTTTTTTATGTATAGCTGTATCTAGTTTCATCTATATGGGTTAGATTTTAATGTTAATTTCACTATATTTTTAAACTTAGAATGTGGCATTGGCGCACTTTTACTACGGTACGTCCAGCGCAAAGTAAACGGAGAAGGAAATTATAAAGAGTTTCGCAATAGTATTTCTGGTAACTTCACAATTAATAAAGACTGACATTATAATAAGTTAAAATTACTATTATTTTAGTAAATTAGATTCACGTTTGCATGATACTTGTTCTTAGAGAGTCTAAATACTTAAATTTTCCTCTTTCCCCATGTCTTGATTACGAAAAAATTAACAGATGCTGTCGCAAGATGAAATGCTGGAGTAATAAAAAGGTCAATACCGTGCTGTACTCAATTGTTAAAGATATTCAGAAAATCTTTAAATTGGTTTTTAAACCTTTAATTATGGCTGGAAGAATGCACTTTTTAGTTGCGCCGCCACAAAATAATTGATATGTGGGGTCTCGAACTAATTAATTGCATTTCAAGTGTATAAAGACCGTGATATTTATCTGCTTATCCACTTTGGTTTATTCGGTATATTGATGTAATTTGTCTTTGTCGATTAAAATTAATCAGCTTCAAATTATTTCGATATGTGCAAAATTAAATGGAAAAAGTAGGTCGATAAAAATGTTGAAATTGGACCATAATCATTTTTTTTTATTAATAACACTAAAGATCATCAATAGCTAGTAAATAAAAAAAAGAAATCTGCAGAAAAAGGCACTAAACTATTTTGTCTTTGCTTATTTATGTATAGATTATAATATTATATACAACTACAGATAGTGCAAACTTTTTGGTATGACCAATAGTAATGTTAATTTAGGCCACAGTCTAAATACTTAATTTTATCAACTAAGTTCCTCCTTTAAGATGTAACAAACATACATACATCGCATTTATATTAGTAGTACGATGACATTTTCTAACGTAAACAACAAAGACAAGAGTGATAAGTAGCTGTACCACTTAACTCTATCGATAAGAAAAGGGGTGGTCTATAAATTAGGTCGCCCACCCGCTTACAATAGAATGGGGTATGCGTTATAAAATCAAATATTTTTATCTTGACACAAAAATAAAAGCTTAAATCGATTTCTATAAATTGTTCAGATAAACAACGTTTTTTGTACGTTTGTGGAATACTAATTATCCATTCTTTTGAAAATCTGTGCGATCGCTTGTGATAATTAGTTAAATTTTGTTTTTTCTTTGTATACTTAATACCTAGGCAGTGGTAGCCCAGTGGTAACGCGATCGCTTGGGAAACCGAGTGAAGCAGGTTCAAATCCCGGGTCTCGCACCTCTGATATTTTCATGTACGAATCATTTCTAACATGATTACCACTTGCCTTACGGTGAAGGAAAACATCGTGAGGAAACCTGCATGTCTAAGAGAACTTAGCAAGTTTTCGAAAGATATGTGAAGTCCGCCAACTCGCACTTGGCCAGCGTGGTGGACAATGGCCTGATTCCCCTCGTACTGAAGGGAGGCCCGTGCCCAGCAGTGGGACGATAAAATGGGCTGAATACACTTAATACCTAGTAGGTAAACTGCACTGGCTCTCTCTCAGGTCCTAACTAGATTCTTACTTTATACAGTTTCTTCTCCTTCCTGATATAGTGTCTATTAAATAGAGAAAAGGCATAGTTTATAATAAAGTCTTAAGTATTTAACATAGAAATTTTCTTTATATCATTTACAAACAACTATAATGACATCTTAAGTAATAGATAGCACAATAATATTATCATCTACCTATATTTATACATATAATAAAATTCTGAGTCAAATGTGTACAATGTATGTACAATAAATACTTTTTGGAAAATCTTATTGAAATATTCATTATTATCGAGACAGAGGCCGAATCTATAGTTTTTAGAATTTTTGTCTGTCTGTCTGTCTATCTGTATGTCTGTCTGTATGTTATTCGGGTCAACGTTTAGGATACTTTTTACTGCGGGATAATATTTCATCTCTAAGAAATCTATACTAACTTTTAAAATGTAACAAATGGGAGTGATTCGCTAGTATAGCAATAATTTTAAAGAATATAAATGCTCTGTGCATTCAGGTACGGTGCTACTAAACGGTACATCACATAAATTAAAAAATATTTGATATATATTTTCTCATTAAGTAAAGTATAAGACGGTAAAGTTCCATTCCTTTTTAAATAGACCCGTCGAAGAATCTATTTTGATACTCCAAAGGATATTTTTTTAAAGATAAGTGAATTCCCGTGGTGTACAATAGCTTCGGTTGTCTCTCGCACAATAGCGGCAAATGGGTTACGGCCGATACGATACGTGCTCTACACTATACCAAAGAGTTACATATATCGAAAATGACATCGTTTTCAAAAGTCAACATACTAAAAGAATAATATAAGGGTTCAAAGGTGTTTTATATACATATATGTATCTAATAATATTTAAGATTTATTGTGTCTTGGATTATGAGGCACGTAATAATACTAAATTGATAGTAATAATAGAAATATGTGATCATATCGTGCCATAGATCATGGAGTAAAAGAATGTCCAAATATATAGATATGACTTTATTTTGGTTATCAAATTCTTAGTATTTTTTATCTATATAGGAAGTATGCTAATTTAATTTTACATGGCTGCATTAAATGGCTGTGCCATTTGATATGTAAACAATATTTTTCCAGCCATTTTTGCAATTGTCAGCCATTTTCTCCAATTCAAAAACGGCCAGTGCTATATATCTTCTCAAACAAAAAAGTAATATTGATCAAACAAAAGCTATAATAAAGTTAAAATATATAATCGCCGATCGAAACAGCTATATTTATTTCTTCTTTTACTTCACATAAAATATAAAAAACAATATACGGTACAGAAAAGGTTCAAACGCACATACCACTTCTGCGTAGTTCCCGTTCTAAGACCGATAAGCATCGCCATTACATTACAGTGGACACCGCGCCGCGGGGCGCCGTGTAAATCATTACCATCCAGCCGCTTTAGATAACTTGCTATGATGCACTCTTAATCTTACGCCCTTATTAATAAAAACATCAGAAAGAATGCTTATGCCCGATTTCACCAACGTCACCTAAGTTTAAGGGATCCCCTAAGCATGGTTAGGGGGCTGTTAGGGGACAGTTTCTGTTTCACCGACAGTTAGGGGTCACTTAAATATTAAAAGGCCCCCTAAATTTAGGTGCTCGAAATATGGGCTTAAGGACGATCGTAAAACGAAATTTAATTTAGGGGCTAATTTAGAGGACTTTTAAGCTAGGGATCCCATACGTAGGTGATAGCTTATGGGTTGTTGGTGAAATCGGGCATTAGTGTTTCGTATAGCTCTACAATGGACCTATACCTCAGAGTAAGCTTTAATTTAGCTTATTTAATTTAGCTAAAAAGTTTGTTTATAATTTTGTTTTTATAAATGTTATTTTTTATTACTTTTTGAATGAATGTACACTTTTTTTTTGTTATGCTGACGAAGGACGTTAATAATAGCGATTTGCAACATATTTTCTTTACTTCTGCAATTATAACTGTTTTTAAATACTAAAAAAAATACTAAAAAACTATATAGCCGGAGTCCGCCAAAATAAATGTCAAAGTAGAAACGTGATTAGCTGTTAATGCTACTATTGTCGATTTTATCAAAATAATCATTTAAATTGCCTGAGCCTGAAGGCGCCACTCTCCACGTGCTTTATGACAAAAAAAGAGAGACAAAAAAGATAACTAAAAACATAAAAACAAGTTGACAACAAACAAAAAATTCAAAAATGGCATCAAATTACCTTACAATATATATTAATTTTAATATTTGTTGATTAATTTAAAGTGTCGAATATCACGTAAATCTAAGAAAGTATTAGATTTTCTCTAATCATCAAAACGTAATAATGCAGCAATGTTTAGTGCACAGTTTTAAGACTTAGAGAGTTTACTTTTTCGACTTAACTTATTGTAACGCCCAAAGCCCAGAGTCACACCCCTAAGACATCCACATGCGAATTTCAATTTTTAGCGGAATATCTCTTATACATACTCTTCATAGTATGACCATGGAAAGGATTGAATTAGAGTATCAATCAATATATTATAATATGAAGTTATAGTTTTAGAAGTTAGAAATTCTACTGTAATATAATTAGACATATTTTGTGTTTGTTAAACTTCCAAATTGTTAACTCGAAGGCCGCATTGCTATCTCAAGAGATAAGTTGATTGATGGAGATGCATCTTATCGCATTTCGTAATTATCATCTTTAATTAAATGTATAGTTTCTTTACAACTTTATCTGTGTTCAAATTAGTTATATCTTTATGTGGTTCATTTTCCAATTATGTTTAAGTATCGTATTTTTGGGCCTTCTCATGTACATTGTCGCTTGGCCTGGTACTCCAATAATATATTGTCTAAGTTTAAGTAAGTTCTTCCTATATCTATCTTTTTTCGTATGAAAAGTATTTGCTTGAGGTGTAGTTTTTGCACTACTCCTTCCATTTTTGTCAAGTTAACTAAAGAAGTATGACAAATATACACCATCCGTCTTCAGCAGTTTTCAGCAAAATTACACCACAGACTCCCATAGAACCTCTCGATATATCAGAATAACATGTATTCTTTAACAATTTTTGCATATTAATATGACGATAGATTGAAATAATATATTTTTGAATAAAAAGGTTACGCAGTACGCTGACCTCAAAATTATTTCACTTTAAGGGATACATTTTTTATAAGAGCACCCCTGACGTAATATTATCAAAAAAACAAACACAAAAAACTCAGTTAACAATGAATATATGATATTGAATAGCAATAAGTGTTGTTGCGCCACAAATTAATCACACTTACTGTATACTAATATACATATTATGTTTGTTACACCTTCAGGCTCATATAGCTGGACGGATCTAATCTCCGAATCTATTGGACCCTTTTAAATGAAATTTTCCATGATGGTACCTTATATCCCCGGGCAACATCTTAGATACTTTTCATCCTGGAAAATTAAAGAGTTCTCGTAGGATAGTTAAAAAGCTATAGTAACTTATACAGCTTAGTACACAACAACTTATGCATCTAATTTAGTAAAATTTGGCATACTGATACTTTATATTGCCGGTCAAGCAACAGATTACTTTTTATCCCGGAAAAATGAACGGTTCCCGTGGGATAGATCTGTTTGTGCTTTTCTAGAGGCGAACCCGAGCGAAGCGAGGGTGAGCCGCTAAATTTGAAAGAAAAATAACAATAGCGCTATTTTATTTGGTTTTTGGTCTTCTGAACGCGGGCGGAGCCGCGGGCAATGCTAGTTGCATATAAAAAAGCTGTTTTGAATTATTTTTTTATTCATAGCACTAAAGCTCATCAATTAACAAAAAATAAACAAAAAAAAAAGAAAATCGATTGACAACAACACAGTAGAAAAAGATACCTACTGAACTGTTTTGTCTTTGCCTAATCAACTAGACAGCAAATGTTTATCAGCATACGATTATATTTTACTATATTGCTAACTCATTGGGAAAACCTTTTTTTTTTTTTTAACGTTGGGAAATGCATTTACGCACGAGGTGTGGGACTCACCGGCAAAACCAGTACTACCCACTAAAACCCAACAAAGCCTTCCCCCGTCTTAATGGGGCGTCGCAGGATCGCTTACGCATTCAACTACGACGCCCCGACGGCAGGTCTGCCGAAGCAGACCACAACAACCACGGGGTTGCTCCAAGGTCCACTCTGCTATCAGAGAAGTACCAGGAGCAACCCGCATGGTACACCGCCCTCCGAAGAGGGCCACCTTCCACCGCCCACCGAAGTGGGCCACCTCCCTGTGCGTTTCTTGGCTTCGCGCCCGGTTGGGTTGCCGGGCACTACTGAGCCCCCCCACCACGACAAGGTGAACGCACGTTGGGGGGGAATCATTGGGAAAACCTGTTATTACTTAAGATAACTAAATTAGCTGGCTTTTAAAAATAACTTTTTAATTTATTGTAATATATTTGGCCATACAATTCATTAGTCATTCAGTAGATCAAATCGTGATAATCCAATCAAGACTTTGATTTATATCTGTTATCTAGAAAGTGCAAAATTGATAAAGTACTTCAGCATTCTTACAAAATATATAAAAAATGGTTATTTATTTTTATCCAATAGAATATATGTGGTCTGGTTATTTTTTATCATTCACAGTTTGATAAAATTAATAATAAATATCTTTTATATTTCATTAGCGAGTTTTTAACTTAAACTCAGGCGCTAATGATCTGCATAGTAACCACTACACCTTAGAACACCGATACAGTTAAAAATATTACCTAACTTTTATAAGTTAGGAGTACGAAATTTTCAGAGAATACCGTCCAAGTTATACACACATTGTAATAATCTATGTTGCATTTAATCTTCGTTTTCAATATGACAGACATAAAAGTTCCGTCTTTAAAAAAATATGCTACACTGAACCACTGTAATAATACAGTATTACAAACAGTATTCCATCTTCATACAAACGGTCGAAAATCGAGTTATACCTACGCGCGTTGCGTTCGGTATAAACTCGGTAGACAACCGTGCGAGGCTGCCACATGGTATAATTGGATACGAAAATTGTATAAGGTGGTTATGTTATGTAACTTTTATAATTTTGATACAAAAATAAAAATTTTATTCCTCCCGTAACTTCGCTCATGTCAAACAAAATAGTATCGAGACATCGTATGTTTTAAAAATAAAAATTAATTAATTAAATTAAAAATTAAAGTATTTTTAATTAAACTTTTTATCCGAATGCGGATTGTTTACACTATTAAATTTAACAATAAACTTTTCGTACGTCTCACTCGAGACGCAAATATTTTTAAATCTCAAATTTATGTCACATACCACTGTTATAAATTTGTGATTTTTGGATAAAATCTACTAATAATAGTTTTTAAATATAAAATATAATATTTGAAATCACAAAATTAGAAAGAAACTCAAGTAGGTAGATGAAATTAAAATACTGGCCGGCGGGCACTCGGGCAGCCCTGTCGCGTGGGTACGCGCCGCTCGGCTGTAGGTAATTACTTCAAAGACAGGCCCGAGTTGGAGTACTGTATGCATTACATTACCATGACTGAACCCTTAATTGTGTTCAGAATGACATTTTACACTACTAAAACTTTTCATAATAAGCTTTACATTAATACCTACTCGTACATCTATCATCTTCTTTGTATACCTAAATAAAAACGAATAATTGTATGTTTGTCCTCTATCCGTTCCTAAACCATTGATCCGATAGTGATGAAACTCTGGTGGGTTATTTTCTTTGGACGTTTGTCTTTTATGCGCTCTTAAACAATTCAAGAGACCCGAGTGAAGAAAGGGTAAGTCGCTAGTAATTTATAAATATTTTTGACGTTATCTTATCACATGTCACGCTATTTACGGCTACACTTTAATATTTGGAAATAAAAATATTTAGACTGTTTTCTAGCACATAATATGTACATTGTACATTCATTCATTTAGGTAGGTATTCAGAGTTCTGTTCATACTTGAGACACTTTATTTGCTTTATCTGTGCTGGTACTAAACTAGATCTTCTCTCACTTTACTGCATGATATAAGGTCAAAAGAAACCAATATAAAAAGTCTGTAGAATTTTTATATTGGTCTCTTTAATAATAAAGTGTAAAAATTAACGATTCAAAAGTGCATGTAAAAATGCTTTAACTAAAGTATATTTTGATTTTACTGAGAATTCACATCAAAATCAAAGTAGGTTATAAAATAATTGTACCACCCATAAGGATAGAGTTACTGGAAGGGACTCCCTTGATGTATATATGAAATTCGGTTCTCAATTGGCGAAGACAGTAAAAATGAATTACCCCTCATTTTTAAAGTTGATCAAAAAATAAAACAACGTATTGTTTGTAATTATATATTTACTAGACATTATTTACACACTACAATGTCATAACATAATTTATGTTTTTATTCTGATATATAGTATTTTATATAAAAAAACTGTCATATATATATATATATATATATATATATATATATATATATATATATATATATATATATATATATATATATATATATATATATATATACTTAAAAGCGGTACATTTATTCTGATAAAATACACATATACACTAAAAATTCGAAATCTATATACATATCTATATAAATAAATATAGTAATAATAACGTTGGCAGAGTATCGTTGAGACGTAAAGTGTTTGACTGACAGAGGTCTGAGGTTCATCATAGGTTCGTACAGGTTCCTATAGTTTCAAGTGAAACTTATTGATATAGTATGTTAAGGAAGTTACGTATATACTTTACTACTTGTTTAACTATAATGATAGAGACTCGTTCTAACTAAATCCATGTAGTATGTGGGGCATTCCACTCTTTTTTCGCGGACAATATTTTAAGATATGAATATCTAATAGGTAAATATGTATTTACGTATCGAAATGTATTAGATTTTCTTTGCATCGTCTGGCACCGACTTCGAAAATATCTGATTAGATATCTATTCTAAATGAAAACTTCGGTTTAGTTATTTTTTACATTTTAATGCCTGGAAGTCGGTTTTTATTTCTTTTAAAAAAGTTTTTATATGTATTGTAGTGCGTATTTTATTGAAATTCATCCCCTAACGGAATTCAAAAAGGGTAGAAAGTTATTTTGGGGGTGATTTGTTTCGAAGTTGATATGAATACTTCTTAGTGTTTTTGATTTAAATTACATTTTATTTTGACACATGTTTGAAATATTATGTAAATAATATGTATAACATAAAGCCAATGACTTTTTTCTATATTGAACGCGGGCGTAGCCACGGGTTCTGTTAGTTTTTTCTATAAAATGTAAATTAAACCATGTCTTTAGTAGATTATTTCAACACAACTAATAGATAGATTTGGTTTGACTTATAACTTAGTTATCGATAAGTTTCTATAGCTGATTGTTTTATCATATCGCAACAAGCTTTGTTTAAAATCTGACAACACCTGTACAAGATAAACTAGTCGGGTGGATAAATTTCTTGTCAATATATTTTCTATAATTTTCTTTATAGATATTATGTTTTTTATTTTTCTTTTGAAAATGTTAATTCATTGCACGTATGAAGCTTTATTTTAAAATATTTAGGTGTCTAATTTTATTAATAACCTCAACCGATTTCGCCACGGCGCGGCGGCCAATCTCACTGAGATTAGATAACTGCGCAGGAGATATTATAGTGCACAAGTGTACGCGTAGACACAGGTGCACTCTCTATGCCTGTCACTCTCATACTCCGGTGGAATGACTGCTCGACACGACCGGTGAGACTGACGGCTATACGAGCTCTTTCAGGCACGAGGTTGCAACATTGTCAATTCCCTAACTGGGCTTCTACATAATACTATACAATAGCGGAATATCTTAGCAGAAGATCTCAGTGATCAAACATAACCCGACCCGGGAATCGGACTCGGAAACTCAGCATCTGCAGCCGTACATGCTAGCCACTAGACCACCAAGACAGTTTAATTTTATTATTCTCTATTGCTCATGGTTTCATTCCAAGATGTATATTTAACGGCTTCAATTTTTTTTCTTCAAAAGAATTAATTATCAAACGTAACTATGTCCTTATAATAGTAATTGTCAAAGAATACCGACTTGTTGCGACTCTATTTCTGTGTGTCGAATTTTGAATGCATCCTATTGGACAGGAGTTTCAAATATTATATGTACTATATTATGTATCAGAACAATCATCTGTATTATATAAGGCGCTATCTGTCGTAGGCAATGACCTTATTTAGAATATGGCCTACTTTTAATCTTTGAATCGGTTTCATCTGCAATTTCGGCCGTCTGGGAAAACAATCTTTTAGGTACTCTGCCTCTCTTCCATTAACTCTACATTACCAGATATGATGTGTTTTACGAAGTTTTTTACGTACAAAAATATTACCCCTAACTTCATATGCAGTGCCGAAGAGTCTCTATATCATAGTTCGTTTGATCTATACATAATAAATCTAAAAAACTTCAAATACTCTACAAATGCTATAAATTACAATTCATTTACTTCTCAAACTTTTGTAATACAACCTATAATAATATACATATAACTATATTTTCATGCTTTAATTAGAAAAATATATAATGAAATTAAATCAGTGGCGAATTAAAGTTGTGTAATCAAAACTAAAAAAATCGTAGATAGAGTATGAACATAATCAGCTTAAACCTTTGATTGCAGATTACATTATTAAAATAATATAAATTAATTAATTAGGTATTAATCATATTAAAATCTAAGTATTTTTACTTTTAATCTTTATCTTTCATAATAGATATCAAAATTATTATTTTACATATGTATCTATATCAACCTGCACCGGTGCATTTATTACCACTTTCTGTAATTTCATATAGGAATCATTCAAAAATTATAAAAATGTCGACTAGTAAAAGAATTTAAATAAATCAAAGTGGAAACTTTTACGTCACAAACTCAAAAATTTACCTCTTTATGATATTAGTCTACATAAAAGGAAACAAAGTCTTTATTATAGACGAATATATTAATAGAATTCATGCGACAAACAAATCTGGCGCCTTTAGATTAGTCATTAGGCAACACCATATTAGATCGATTTATGTATTATAAATGATATATTCTTTATTGCACTAAAAAATAAATATGTCAAAAATACCTAAATCTAATTTTAAATAAACAGCATGTCAACAAAGGCTTCATAGTATTTGATGACATTTTCCACTAAAATGTCATTATTTTTACTTCGCCAATGTAATGTAGGAAAAGGAAGACATTTTGTTGAATACATGGTATAATATGGCAGTCAGTAACAGAGAGCTTTCATAGATTTACATATATAGAGTTCATACTCTAGTATATAATCATTTATATACTAGAAAAAGCTAAAATGTTTTTACATAAATAATACATTCTCCACATTATAATGTGCAGGTACATATAACAATGTTCTACTAATTTCGGCAACAGTGGCCAATCTCACTAAGATTAGCTAACTATTTAGCTTCACCCGCGCCCTGAACCTAGAACCTCAGGAATAATGTAATGACTGCTAGTACACTAACGAGTCACCATCGACTCATTTACTTCGTGTATAAATGTAATTTTGCTCGACTTGGCGGGGGCACTGCCGTGCCCCCCGATATAACATAAACTCAAAGTGGAAAGTGCTGATGTATGTATTATATAAAGCTATAATTTTGTTAAAATAACCATCAATTCACCTCACTTTATAGGATATTTCATTGTCTTTCTAAAACAAAAAACGTTACAACAAAAATTGGACGGGTTTTGACAATTATGGTAACAATAATATTAGCCCAAAATCATAGACACTTTTTATTCTATACTTCGTATAGGTATAATTCCATAAGTAGAGCCAGTGGTCAGAATACCTCAGATATGTTTGTTTTATCCCCTCTAAAAACCACTAAGAAGGCTAAACCAATCACTGCGCCTGTAAGTATGCCTACAGCAAGTGCTAGAATCCGCTGCGCGAAGGACCATTTTGAACATGCCCAATATTGCTCCCGAATTACTCTGAAACGCAAAAACGATCTTTGAAATACACAATACTTATTAGTAGAACATAAGTTTAAATATTTTATAGTGTATTACTTTTTTCTTCGTGTTAAAAATGAATTGGAGTTAAAGTAGAAAAGTACCTTTGATATGAACGGTAATTTAAAAAAAAAGATATTATACTTATACATAAATACGAAATCTATGCATAATATAATAAAATTGCAACTAAGCCAAATCTGTGCATTAAATATTTTTTGTAAAATTTTATTGAAATATACATTATTATCGATACAGAGGCGGAATCTATAGTTTTTAGAAGGTTTGTCTGTCTTTCTCTCTGCCTGTCTGTGACCGCAACACGGCAAAACCATTGGGCAGATATTGATAAAATTTAGTATGGTGATAACGGGTTATCCGGATCAACATATACTTTTTACTGCGGGAAATATCTCATCTCTGAGAAATCTATACTAAACGTTAAAAGGTAAGTAGAGACGAACTCGAGTGGAGCGAGGGTGAGTCGTTAGTATTATATACCGATGACATAATACTATGCTAGTACAAATGTCCCATCCCATACAAAAACATTGGACAGTCGAATTATTTTATTTCGTAAATATGTACAAGTAAGACATGATAAATTGCAAGTTCTGCAACACTTTAAGTGTTTTTTAATATGACAATTGTTAACAACTCATAAAAAGTAAGGCAGGCATTTATATCATTAACAGACACATACACACATGCACACGCACACGCACGCACGCACGCAAGCACGCACGCACGCACGCACGCACGCACGTACGCACGCACACAGATAGCCCGTTCATGATATCCTGAGATATCAATAGTATGAAAAATCCACACATACAAGATATTTTACTTTTCCAATAAGCATAGTTTGCTTTATAAAGTTCAAATAAGTTTGGATTAGGTAAGTTAAAAAATAACTTGAGAGAGTATCAAATAAGTTTAACATTTTTAAAGCTTTTTGTTCTATAGTAAGTATCATATTAACATAATCCAATTCTACTGTCCTTATTAATTTATGATTAGATATTCTTTACTGTGGTGACATTGGTTTACCGACATCACTTTCAAAGTCATAAGATAGTGAAAATCTATTTCTATATGGCTTATTGTCGATAATATTAGAATTCTTTTTTTTAATTTAAGAGCAAAAAACCTAATACTTTCTTCTCCCGGGCATAAAATAACGACATTATGCACTGAGTAACTTTAGAATTGCTTGCAAAAGTTTTATAAAAACGCTTTTATTGTTTAAAAAAACGCGCCAACCTGTAACAAAATCAATTTAGTAGTTGTCCTATAATGGCTGAATTTTCATACAGCAAAGCAAACAGTTAAAAATATCTCATATTTCTGTATGCATGCATATGACCTATGAATATAGGCCAGATATTTTAAAATCCCAGAAAAACGGTTAAAGTTTATTTTAGGAGGCACGAGATCGATTTTAATATAAAATAAGGCAGCATTATTGGATTTAAAAAAATAATGTATCTGGGAATCGAATCTGAAGTTTTAGAAGTATACATTAAACTATGACAGTATCTCTTATAAATATAAAATTTTGAAAAATTACGATAAACTGCTTTTTTGAAATTAATTAATTATTACATATAATGCCGCCTGTTTTGTTATTTTTTTATGTCTTTATGTATACATATATCCTATTTAATCTTATCTCAATGTCTCACCAATATTATAAATGCGAAAGTTTAGATGGACGTTTGTTAGGTACTCAATCACGCCAGAACGGCTAAACGGATCTGGATGAAATTTAGCACAGAGATAGATTATAGTCTGGAATAGCGCATAAGTTATTTTTTCCCGGAAAATGCACGGTTCCCGCGAGATAGATAAAACGTATTTTATTATATATTAAAGGCGATGTAAAAATTTTCAAAAGTTCCCAATTTTAATCTTCAAATAAAAGAAAATAATAAATTATTATTCCGAATAGATTACACAGATTACACAGATACGTACTTGGTCAAAGTCTTTCCTCGCGATATTTATAGATTGTGGAGTATTTTACTCAGTCCCGTTGTATCTTTTAAACAAATAATTTCTTATCTTTTTAGAACACTTGCTTCTAAGTTAGAATACAAAAGTTATCATACAAAAGATTTACGTTTTTATTATATTATCACCATTACAAATAGTATATACAATCCAATATAGGAGTTTTTAATTCCATTATTACATATACTTGCTGACTTGAAAGGTGTTGCCTTATCTAAAAATATATAAATATTTTTGTTTGTAATCTTTGATATTGCACAAAATTTTTTTTAGGGAAAAATACTTTTAGTTTTTCCGAATCCTTTTTCTAAAAACTTTATTAGCACTATAAATACGGGTATTTTGATCAATTGTATGTTTGACTTTTTCAAGTTATGCTTTTACTAATGAACATTTCATTTTTATTTATATAATAGCTCTACGAGTATATATTTAAGTGAACATCACCTCGGATTTTCTTTAATCATAATGAAATTGCTGCTTATTTCAGCTTTAACTTTGTATTTAGTTACTAGCATTGCCCGCGGCTCCGCCCGCGTTCAAATGACAAAATACATATTACTCTTACATTGCAGTTTTTGTATTTTTTCTCAGGAATGAGACATTTTCCCGCGGTAAAAAGTACCCTATATGTTGACCCGGATAACAAGCTATCACCATACCAAATCTCATCAAAATCCGTCCAGTGGTTTTTCTGTGATGCGGTAACACACAGACAGACAAAAATTCTAAAAACTATAGATTCGGCCGCTGTATCGATAATAATGTTTATTTCAATAAGATTTTCCAAAAAATATTTAATGAACAGATTCGGCTTAGTTACAATTTTATTATATGTATAGATTACCCCCTCTACAATGTTCCGAATATACAATACAGTCATTAGATATGTAATAAATAATATATAAAAAACAATATACATACGTTGTAGGCGGTTCATACGATCTATTCGAATTGACATTGTTCACACTGCCCACAAAAGCGCTATTCACATAAACAAAATCACTTTTAGTAGAATACTGTGCGCCACTATTATTAGCTTTTTGTGGATACCCTAAATATTCTCCATATGTTTGTTTTTGCGGTGTTATAACGTCAACTCTCTGTAAGGTATTTCCTAACGCCTGCTTCGACATGGTTCTAATGACCGTCTCCGACGCTTCTCAGCGGAAAACTAAGCCGAGATATCGAAAATTGATAACAACATCAAATGATAACAGGTGCCACCGATACTCTGTCAGATCGATTGTTTTAACATTTTATTCAATAGCTAAACAGCTTATCTCTATTTGTTTTATTAGCACACATTACGAGATACGCTATGGTTAAAAATAGTTTCATTGCTATCTTTTATTGCGATAAATTACTTTATAGTGATAAGCGATCCTATATCTGTACGTGGATTATGGGTTTTGATCCCTTTGATGGTAATGGTGTATGTATTATATAAATATTTATGTGATGATGTTCTCCTAGCCGATTCCGGCCACGGCGGCCAATCTCATTGAGACTAGCCAACTGCGCAGGAGATATTATAGTGCACAAGTGTACGCGCAGACACAAGTGCACTCTCTGTTCCTGTCACTCTCATACTCCGGTGGGACGACTGCTCGACACGACCAGTGAGAGTTAAGGCGCAGGACCGACGGCTTTACGTGCTCTCCGAGGCACGGGGGTGAAACACCGCCAACTTCCCAACTCCGGGCGGTTACTGAGACTTACTATACAGAAAGACTCAATAACTTAACTTGGCCCGACCCGGGACATACTAAATCTGTTACACTTTTGTATAGCTAAAACCCTTCCTTAGGGTTTTTTTTAAATAAAATTAGTACATTTAGCTTGAACCATACGACAGATTTGAGTTTTATTTGTATAGGGACGCTCTAAAAAAATACTTTTCCTAAGAACTTTTCTAAGAAAGTATTATGGACTTTTTAGATATTAACGAGTGTCTTCGATAGCAACTCTAATTAGATATTGCATTTACATTGTCTGTCTAAAGTCTAAACATATAGCATAAACAGCTCTATCGTTTTATAAACAATGTCTTATTCCTAAAGCGGACAATGGAAAAAACTCCAAAAGCGGTCGAGATGGGTCCAGAGCATCATTAATTTCGCCATACATGGCCCCATCCATGAATGCGTTGAGGTCTTCCACGTAACCAGTATCTGGTTTTTTGGTCGCAGACTTATTAGTTATCCAATATGGAGTTAGGCGTAATTAACGGGTTTATTATTGGTAATTACTAGCAACATACTGCCTATTAAATAATGTATAGTTTTTATTATCTGTTTCTATCATAGAGCTTTAACTTATTTTTTTGTTCTCTTAAAACTCCTGTATGCTGAGAAACAGGGATTTATTTTAATTTAGCATTTTGTTTTACTTCTGCACTGGTCGTGGTTAGTCTTAATTGGCTCGCGCGATCTGTATTCCCGGCAACTGCTGCGACAATTTGATTACCTTTTGAATCCATTATTTAAATTCCACGAAAGCCTACATCTCAGGAACTCGTCTATTATACATGAAACCAACTACCCTGTAATTTGGTTCGGTAACCTGCGAGATTGCTACATTTATTTAAATTGTACTAGAACTTGTGTAGCCTTTATGCCTTTGCAAGTACCTATCTCAGGTATTTTAAAACTAAAGATCTTGTATCATAACATGAATAGAATAAATGAGGTTTGTCAATACATGTTTTGAGTCATATCATCTAGAAATATAATATTGCGAGTATATAAATAATAGTAATATTATATTCTACGAGTAAATTTATTTCGTGTTTCTCGGCAAGTGCTCTACATAAGAGTATTTGGATCGAATTTTGTATTTAGATAAGGTTTTGCTTTTTAAAATTATCTATATAGGTGTACAAGGCAGTGGTAGCCCAGTGGTAACGCGCTCGCTTGGGAAACCGAGTGAAGCGGGTTCAAATCCCGGATCTCGCACCTCTGATATTTTCATGTGCGAATCATTTCTAACATGATTACCACTTGCCTTACGGTGAAGAAAAACATCGTGAGAAAACCTGCATGTCTGAGAAAACCTTGCAAGTTTTCGAAAGACATGTGAAGTCCGCCAATCCGCACTTGGCCAGCTTGGTGGACTATGGCCTGATCCCCCTCGTATGAAGGGAGGCCTGTGCCCAGCAGTGGGACGTTAAAAGGGCTGAATACTATAAAGGTGTGTGTCTTTTCTGAAAAAAACGCAACTACTTCGACAAAACACGATTTAAAAAAAAAACGCCGAGCAAAGCTCGTTTAGCCAGGTGCTATTATATAAAAGAGCTAATTTATATGTACATATGTCGACTGCGACATTGAAAATTGATAACAATATCTCAGTAGCTCACCTCCATTTTTTGGATTGTTATCGAAAGTTAGTGCGGAGTACAGTATTTGAAGAACGGAAACTTTAAAAGTAATAAAACTATAAATATATTTTTTTTAATTAATTGGGACTTAAAATAACTACATCTTATACTAAAAGGTAGACAAATCATATTAATAGAGCTATGTTATTTTATATAATACATTTTTAGATGTATGTTAAAGCATTATTATACTCATATAATATGAAAGTAAGAATAAAAAATCGTATCCCGTATAAATGCACGTATGAAAACGGACGGAGCTATTGGAAACTTTTTACAAACCGTTATCTAAAATTAACTTAAAAATACCACCAATTTAACTCCCATCACATCATAAAGAACAATGCACCAATCAATTGCATTTATTTCTTAACCAACTCATACGTTTGTTTGTTTGTACATACTCGTCGGTTCCCATAGCGCCTGTCGCATCGTTAATAGCGTGGCCACGACCAAGTCTAATTGGTCGGGTGAGAACTACTGTCTTACCCGTTTTGTTTGCTCTCTTAATGGCTCGATCGGTCCATCGCTCTAACATACTAGGTTTCTATGTTGAATGCCTTGATAGCTATGTAAGTGCATGTCAGACGACAATTATAAATAAATAAAATATGTTGGAACATTAACGTCCAGCACCATTTAGTTCCATTGTAAGCTACGAGGCTTGTGTTATGGATACCAGATAGTTGATACACTACACATACTATACAACTTTAAATACATACATATTATAAATATAAACACCCATGACTTGAGTATAAACATTCGTGCTCATCACACAAATGAATGCCCCTAGTGGGACTCGAACCCGCGATCGCTGGCGCAGCAAGTAGGGCCACTACAAACTGAGCCAAAATTGAGGAAATAATAACCATGAGGTATTTTTTTAACAATTTTGTAGAGTCAACGTTCTCTCGTTTTGATTAGGTATAATACTGTTATATGTTAAATATTTCGCAATTATTCGCTTGTAGGGTATTGTGTATAATGTTATTACCTATTGTTTGTTTAATGTAATGGAGATATCCGATTTCAAATTATCCTAACAACGCTAGACGTTTCAGCTATCTAAGTTTATGTACTATAAAATTGTACATAAACAGAATTATTGTATTATTTCTATGCTATCTTACATTTTGCTCATTTATTTCTTAATTTTAGAAATGGCATCGATATATACACAAAATATTTATGTATATATGTGAAACTAAACAATTTTCAAAATTGAACGAAAATTTTGCTACTGCTGTTTAAGATAAAACAATTTATGCACTGGTGATATCTTGACCTATTAATATAAGTTCTTAATTTTTTATCTAAAAAATTTATGTGAAGATCAAAAATAAACACTTTTGAACAATCTCCTACTCTACATTCTGCTTTTATTTACACGAAAAAGCTCTTAATAATGTTTATTTTTAGTAACTATGTATATTTGTGTTTCATAGAAAATGGAATTGTTGCACGTGATTATCAAAGCCGGCCCATCGCCCCGTCCTCTGGCGTGGTCTGTAGAAGTGTCTTCAACAGAGAGTGGCGATGACTGGCGGATGCTGCGCGCTTTTGGAGACCGTGATCATTGCCGTAAATTGTGGGATCTTCGACCTGAGAGGCGGAGAAGGAAAGCTAGAGGTGCTAAGCGAACTAGTCGAGCGGAAAAAGCATCTTGCTCAACTCAGTTTACAAGCCCGAAGCCGCTAGAAAACGGAGAGGTGAGACATTGTAACAAGCTTTTTATAGATTAGTAAATTCTACATTAAAATCATAAAAATTATTAATATTTCAAATAAAACTATCTTTTCGGATTTTTTCGCAAATTTATTTTGATTTTTGGTTCTCGACGTTTCGAATGCTTTATACAGCAATCATGGTCACGAGAGAGACTGATTGATCGATTAATTGATCATCAGCAGATAATCACCATGATTGCTGTTAAGCATTCGAAACGTCGGGAATCAAAAATCAAAATAAATCCGGGAGAGAATCCGAAAAGATAGTTTTATTAAAAATGTAAAATATTTGCGTACATCTAAGAAAGTATTAATTATTATTAATATGTAATATTATAAATAGCAAAATTTATTTCATCAAAAGTGAAGAGTCTTCTACTTAATTACTGAATTTGATTAAAGAATGAGAGGACCTCACATAAATTGTTTCGTATAGATATATAATTATATAGTATATATATTAAGCTTTATATTTTGACGAAGCAAGTAACTAAGATATTTGTATGATGTTCGAGTAAACGAGTATGCGACAAGAATTCTGAGATGTAACTCGCCACTGATCAATTTTTAAGTGCAATAAAACCAAAGTTAACTAA
Organism: Brenthis hecate; assembly: GCA_951806755.1. Taxonomy (NCBI): domain Eukaryota; kingdom Metazoa; phylum Arthropoda; class Insecta; order Lepidoptera; family Nymphalidae; genus Brenthis; species Brenthis hecate. The sequence continues at coordinate 7,088,449 of OX638268.1, read as the reverse complement.
AATTTAAGCGATTAATTAATGATTTTATCAACTTGATGACATATCGTGTAAACGAGGTAAAGTGCCATGTAGTACTTTGACCTTTCACTGATATTTTTATTAGTCATCAATATGAAAATAAATCTTTAATGATTATCGCGTGAGATAACAATAATAATCACATGAGTCACTCATTAGTTCATTTAATCGGTTATCTGTTATATTATCATTTGCAACATGATTATTATCACTTTTTTTACTTATACGTAGAAAAATCGTGAGCAAACCTTCATGTGTGAGAGAGCGCAGAAAATTTTCGAAGGACATGTGAAGTCTGCTAACCAAAAATAAATATATATATATATATATATATATATATATATATATATATATATATATATATATATATATATATATATATATATATTAAATCACAAGAATTTAATAGAAATAAGCCTATTTTAGTCCTTATTGTCTTTACCTGTACTTAAAATTGTTAGTTAAAACTTGCACCGTTCACACAGTAACACTTTACTATGGAATAGGGTTCGATATAGATTTTAACACTAATTTGAAACCATACATCTGAAAATAAAAATTTGCCAATCTCGGGCTACTACAAGGCCTAGAAAATTTAAAAAAATATACTTAATAGCATACATCTAACTAATGCCTAGCTAACTAAACAGCTAGCTAAATGAATAGAAGAAAGAAATGAAACCGTCGCTCTAAACTCTCAAAATATCTGCTATGTATTTACAAAGTAATTGTTGTGAATTTCAACGTATTCACATAAAATAAAACTAATTTGGCACTGACTAAAAATATGTATATAAAATTTCATGGCGATTTGAGGTTGTATTTATTAATAAATAGGTCTATATATAAATATGTTATTGTTATTTTACTATTTTGATTTTTCGCAGATGCATGTAAACATGGGTGAAGGGGTGCCGGCTCGGCGCGTGCGGGTGTCGTTCCGCGCCGCACACTCTACCGCCAGACACCGGTATTATACAGTTCGTGAAGTGACTCTAGCTGCAAGGTGCATATGTCATGGACACGCGAAACACTGCACTGTGGACCATAAAGTAAGATTTCTTTCTATAATATAGTTCAAGAAATAAAACTTATTATTAAGTAAACAACGAGCAAGCGTAATCTATACATACTCGTATAATAAAATTGTAACTAAGCCGAATCTGTACATTAAATATTTTTTGGAAAATCTTATTGAAATAAACATTATTATCGATATAGAGGCCAAATCTATAGTTTTTAGAATTTTGTCTGTCTGTCTTAACAGACTACTTTGATTTTACTGTGATGCGGTAACCCGCATCACAGTAAAACCACTGGAGGGTTTTTGATGAAATTTGGTATGGTGATAGCTGGTTATCAGAGTCAACATATAGGATAATTTTTACCGCGGGAAAATGTCTCATTTTTGAGAAAAAATACAAAAACTGCAATGTAAGAGTATACTAATATGTAACACCTAAGAATTTGGTCTTTGGTCATCTGAACGCGGGCTGAGCCGCGGGCAATGCTAGTATTTAATATATAAGTACCACTACATCTTTAATTCCACGTTGTTACTTCACTAACTGTAGGTACTTGTATTTTATGTTTGGCGAATTGTACTTTGATTTATATATTATATTATGTAATTGTTGAAAAAAAAATCGTATTTCTGTGCTATTTTTGTGTTGTCATGTATTTTATGAATAGCAAATTGATTGTTTCCTTTTTATTGTATTCAAGACCTATTTTTGTATCGCAAGTGCAGCAGGCGAATCTTTTAAAACTTTTACCACCGAGTGAATGAAGTTGTGTTTTGAATTTGTGATTCTACAAGATTAATAAAAGAAAATACAAGTCTGTTAAAAAACGATTATCTATACATATAATAAAATTCTAACTGAGTCGAATCTGTACATTAAATATTTCTTGGAAAATCTTATTGAAATAGACATTATTATCGATACAGAGTCCGAATCTATAGTTTTTAGAATATTTGTCTGTCTATCTGTCTATCTGTCTGTATGTTACCGCATCACGAGAAAACCACTAGACAGATTTTGATGAAATTTGGTATGATGATAGCTGGTTATCCGGGTCAACATATAGGATACTTTTTACCACAGGAAAATATCTTAATTCTGGAAAAAAATAGAAAAACTGCATTGTAAGAGTATACTAATATGTACAATCTAAGAATATGGTTTTTGGTCACCTGAACGCGGGCGAAGCCGCGGGCAATGCTAGTAATTTTATAAAAATCTTCAAAAAATGTAAAGTGTAGGCTGTAGCAAAGCCATTTTCCAAAGCGATGACGTCTTAAGTAAGGTGCTTTTACATCACCATACATACATTCTTGGAAGTTAATGCTATGTACATATATCAATACTGCCATTAGTATATTATGTATTGTATACCAGTGAGATTATTAAAAAAAACCAACTCGCTAAACCCATTTCTTATTATCAGGTATTCGTTTTAAATAAATACATACATACCATAAATACTGATATTTTCTTCTCAAAAAGTTTTTGTCAAGCGACTCGCCAACCTAGTTCATATACGAACGTTACCTCCATATTTCGGTGGGGTATTTAGGTAACAAGTGGATCTATTTTTAATAGTTTTTATGAATTACTTATGATATTACGAAATATTTCCATTGCAGAGTGCAAAATGCGATTGTATCCATGGGACTTGTGGTGTGCACTGCCAGCGGTGTTGCTCCGGCGGTCTGTGGCGCGCTCACAAGCCCTGCGACCAAACCATGGAAGATAAGAGCGAATGCTCTTGCGGCGAAAGAGGGGCTTGCTCCTATGACGATACTGGTGCTATACTGTGTGTTAATTGCACGGTAAGACATTTTTATATTGCACGGTAAGATAGTTTTAACGTTTAGAATAGATTATGTATTTTTGTTTGTATCTTTTTCTTGGTGTACAATAAATTGTAATTGAATTGATTTATCAGAGATGAGATATTTTCCCGCAGTAAAAAATATCCTATATGTTGACCCGAATAACCGGCTATCATCATACCAAATTTCATCAAAATCCCTCAAGTGAATTTTCCGTTATGCGGTCACACACAAACAGACAGACGGACAAAAATTCTAAAAATTATAGATTCGGCCTCTGCGTCGATAACAAGATCTATTTCAATAAGATTTTCCAAAAAATATTTAATGTACAGATTCGGCTTAGTTACAGTTTTATCATATGTATAGCTAGATTTAAAATATCAAATTTTCGCGTAAATCTAAGAAATTATTATTTTTACTGGCTATTTTATGTGCAAAAATGACTTAGCTAGTACTTTTGTACTTGGTAAAATTTAAATATATGTACAGATAAAAGGTAATGATTGTTTGTTTTTTCATTTTCTTTATTAGATGTTGAAATGAATGTTTATTATATTTAATTTAGGAACTAAATAAAATTTAGTCTTAAACGCTAAAAGTCCCAAATAAATAAGAGTGTAAAATCTTCTTTACGTATGCTTGTAGATGCGAGGATTATATTGTTCTCGTAATATTTATTTTTTAAACGAGTCTATAATTTAGCAATTACCATATAAAAATATATATAAATGTTCGTATATTTAGAAATATTATTATAATAATAGCAACTCTAGCTACGTTTTAACGGTTAGTAGAGATTTCTCAGAAATGAGATATTTTCTCGCAGTAAAAAGTATCCTATATGTTGACCCGGATAACCAGCTATCATCATACCAAATTTCATTAAAATCTGTCCAGTAGTTTTCTCGTGATGAGTTCCCAGACAGACAAAAAATCAAAAAACTATAGATTCGACGTCTGTATTGATAATAAATAACAAAATAAAATTTCAATAAGATATTTCCAAAAAAATATTTAATGTACACATTCGTCTCAGAATTTTATCATATGTATAGATTACTCTAATTAAACATTTTTTAATTAATTTTTAGGAGAATCGAGCAGGTCCTTTCTGTGATAAATGTCTGCTTGGCTTCTACAACATACTGTCGGACGATCCGTGCGTGCCCTGCAATTGTGATCCAGAAGGTTCTGAAGGTAAACCGTTATATTTTAGTGTATTTGATGAACGATTAAAGGAGATTTTGTGTATCTTTTTTCTTCTTCTAATACTTTGCACACTTAAAAAAAGCACTACTTACGACACAAAATGTCCTCAGAGAATATGCGCTCTTTTAAACATTTGAGTGCGCTTTTAAATTTTTTTGTGAAATCAACTTTGAGCATTGCGTTTAAGGTTCGATTTAAATTGTTGTATGTTTACTTCAACTAGAATAATTACCTAAACACAATTACTAAGAGTTTTAAGAAAAGTTTTGCATGGCAACAATCCCAAAAAAGTAAAGATACACAAGTCTTTTTACTTTTATGATCTTTGTTATTGGGATATATTTTAACTAAAAAATTGATATTTAAATTATATTCGTAGTAACAAAATCGGTATAGTAGTTCCGAAATATTTTCAGTTTTATTTTTTTTAAATTGTACCTATTATTACACCACTATTATATTGTCAAGTTTATGAATTCCCACGTCGAAAAATTACATTTTTGATCATAAGAAAAAATTGCAAAAACAAACAAAACTAATAACTACAAACAACACTTACAGGTTCATGCAAATGGGACAGAAAGCATAACCAGGTAAAGTGTGTTTGCAAGGAAGGGTTCACGGGGCACAAGTGCGACAGCTGCGAGGATCCGGACGCGGAGTTCCCCAACTGTCTGCGGCAGGCGACGGCGCCCGCGTGCAAGTGCGACCCGTGGGGCGTGGTGGACCCCAGCCGGGTTTGTGACGACGTTTGCGAGTGTAAGGTGAGGAGTTGTATTCATTTCAGTATTTATTATTGGTATTTTGTGATTAATTTAACTATAATAATAATAATGGTGAGACCTACATAACAGGAACGAATGTCTTCTAGGATTAAAGCATAGGTACTAAAACTTTTTGTTCATGTGTGTGTTTTATGAACCTATCCGTAAAATATGGTATACCGTATACGATTCAATTCAATTCAATTTTCTTATTAATGGCTTTAAAACATGCCAGTTGAACACAGATTACTTCGCCAATGTCACGTAAAATAGAGAAGACACGAAGGAGATTAGTCGGTAATATTCATAAATAAACTTATTAAGAGAAACCTCTCACGCCCCTACATGTATTGTACCGTGTACAAAAAGGCTTAATCTCATTTTTGTAGTACGATTTGTAGAAACAGTATTAAAAGTATCATAATATAAAATATCATGTTATATGTAAATAAATGATGGTAATAAATAGTAAGCTGTATTGCAGCCGAACGTGGTGGGGTCGCGGTGCGACGCGTGCGCGCCGGGGCACTTCGGGCCGCGCTGCCTGCCCTGCTACTGCTCGCGCGTGGCCACGCTGTGCCGCGCCGACGACACCGTCGGGGAGGATGTGAGCGATTATTGTCTTAGTTTAGTTTGCTTCTTTAGCACCCACCTAATTTGAATTTCGGACTGAATGTTCATGTTATACTAGCGACTTATCCTCGCTTCGCTTGGAAGTGTCCCTTGGTATGTTTTTTTTTAAGTGGAAACTTTATTCTTTTTCTAAAACAAAATTAGAGTTACACATTATAACGTGAACTACCTAAAAGTAGAATTCTCGTCAAAATCAGTCCAGATGTTTCGAAGATTAGTCAAAACAAACAGATAGACAGACACACAAAAATTTTCATAGGCATTTAGTAAAAATTTGTTATTTTGACCTTAGAAACACATACATCTACTTTATTTATCTGTGTAGATGTAAATAGATCCTCTAATATTTAACAAGCCAAGTTATACAGCGGTAGTTATAGTATTTATAATATGCCAAGTAATGCGAAGTCTTATCCCAATTATTTTATTTGAAAAACCTGAAATTCAAACCCAGGACTTGACAATAATAAAGAAATATGTATATATAATCGTTCGGTATGCGGCAGGTGACTCTGCCACTGGGCGACGCGTGGAGCATCAGCGACGCCGCCACCGAGGACAGCGTGTCGCCGGCTGTCGACGAAGAAGGGAGGCCCTTCCTCATCAGCTATGAGGTTTGTATTGCTTTATTAAATACAAGCGACACGTCTTCGTCTCGTTTCTGCCTTACATACATTGCGAGTTAGACTTCTATCTTCTTCTCTAATTTAGATTGGATTAGAATCATGTCGTAGATATCGATTTGGTATTATCTATCTGTATGCCAAATTTCATCTAGTCTAATTTCATCCGTTTAGCCGTTATAGCGCGATCGAGTTATAAACATCCATCTTTCGTATTTATAATATTAGATAATGGGATATACCACATTAACTAAGCCCCCAACCCCCACAGGTGGAGGGGTGGGAGTCGTACTACTTCGTGAGCACTCGGGTGCGCGGCGCGCGCGCGGCGCTGTACGGCGGCGCGCTGGCGGCGCGCGTGGCGTGGGGCGTGGCGCGCGGCGACGCGGGCGGCAGCGCCACCGCCGGGCCCGACTGCGCGCTGCTCGCCGCCGGTCAGTGCCAGTGCCGGGACATGACCGGGGACTATGTTATCAATATTATATTTAGTTAAAAATTCAGTTATCCATATTTTTTGTTTTTTTCAGCGTCAGATATGTATAACATAATAATTTAGTTTGAGTATATAACATACTTACGTTATGTTTGTCGCTACATACGTTCTAATATTTAGTATAGATTTCTCTGAGATCAGATTTTACCACTTATCATCATACTAAATTAACCACTTATCATCATACTAAATTTCATCAAAACCCCTCCAGTAGTTTTTCTGTGACGCGGCAACAGACAGACAAAAATCCTAAAAACTAAATTCGGCCTCTATATCGATAATATAATGTCTATATCAATAAGATTTTCCAAAAAATATTTAATGTACAGATTCGGTTTAATTATAATTTTATTATATGATACATATATATGTATATACATATAACAATTTCTTGTCTTTATCTATATTACAGATGGCACAAAACTAACATACGGCAACACCAGTTACGAAACTCCAGGGCTAACAGAGTTGAAGGTCGTGCTGATGGAAGATGGCTGGTTCCTGGGCTCGGACCCCATCTCCCGCTCACAGTTCCTCGACGTGCTCAGTGACTTAAAGGCTATTATGATCAGAGCTCATTTTCATTTTGATCAAGATGAGGTAAGGTCCTTGTAATTGTATTGAAGCGCCTGTAAAATATGAATAGCAATATCTAAATTTAATGAATTGCTAAATATAAAAATTGAAATTATTAACACTAAATTCCAAAGCTTGATACATTAAATTCCATCTACCTTTAATTTTTCTTGTGTACTAAGTTGGGAAAATATATATATGTACTTTTATATATGTAAAAGTACACCACTACGACACAGTGTACCTCTACGACATAAACGTGTGTATTGTGTGTATTATAATATGTAGGTAAATAATCTTTATGTTTATAAATATAATAATGGCAAAACTAAATATAAATTACTAATTAATAAAAAAAATTACAAAAAAATGTTATAATTATAATAATAACATCTAAAATTAAATAAATAATATTTCATATTCAATTATAATTATTAAAAATAATTAAAAGTATAAAAATGTTTTAAAATTAAATTAACAAATATTCATTTTGTTAATTTGTGGGTACGCCGTCTGTAACAACTATATAATGTCTTTGAGACATCTGACACCTAGAATCTCCCGTGACCATGATTGATGTAAAGCATTCGAAACGTCGGGAATCAAAAATTAAAGTAAATTCGCGAAAAAATCTGAAAAGATAGTTTTATTTAAAATGTCAAATTTCGCGTAAATTTAAGAAAGTATTATGTCTACAGTCATTTAATGTCGTTCTGACCGAGGGAGAAAAACTCAGTAATTAAACGTGGCCCGATCCGGGTTCGAACCCGGGACCTCCGGATGTGCAGCCATTAAATCGAGGCAGTTCTACTAATATAATCCATGCACCAGGTGCGCCTGGAGAGCGTGGAGATAAAGGCGGGCCCGGCGGGGCTGCGCGAGGTGTGCGCGTGCCCGGCGGGCTACGCGGGCGCGCAGTGCGGCGCCTGCGCGCCCACGCACGTGCGCCTGCCGCGCCGCGCGCCGCCCGCCTTCGAGTGCGTGCCCTGCGCCTGCAACGGCCACGCCGGCTGCGACGCTGGTCGGTGGTGCTGCCAGTTACATACATACATACATATATTACACCTTTTGAAGACAGTTTTTAATTTAGATATTATGATCGGACGAAGTGTAATCAATTAATTGATCTCTAATTTTATAATAACCGATCCTAGTTTGATGACTTTTATTGTATTTTTTTTTGGTACATTTAAATTTTTCATTGTTTATTTTTCGATATATTGACTTCAAAATCTATTTTAAATCAATTATTATTACATACAGGACACCTTTGCAGTGAAACGTAAAAAAACACCCAATTTTTCTCTAAATATTTAAAAACATCTAATAATGATATTATTTTAAGGTATTTTATTATACTCATAGTTGATACTTATTATTCCAACAACTGTCCGCAGTGGACGGGCCGTGCGGGCCCTGCCAGCACAACACGACGGGGCCGCACTGCGAGCGCTGCCTGCCCGGACACTACGGGAACCCCGTACAAGTAAGTCATAAATTATGTATTATACTAGCGACTCATCCTCGCTTCGCTCGGGTTCGTCCATAAGTACATTTTTTTTGAACTCTAATACTTTTACTGAAATAAAAGTAGCCTAAGTTACTCCTTATAACATCAACTACCTACCAGTGAAATTCCCGTCAAAATCGGCCCAGCCGTTTCGGAAATTAGCCGGAACAAACAGACAGACATACACACAGACAAAAATTAAAAAAAAATGTGTTTTTCTTATAAATACCGTATATAATTCCATGTGCATTTAGTAAAAAGCTGTTATTCCGACATTATAAACAGACACTTCAATTTTATTTATCTGTATAAATGTATAGACTAGTTAGTGACTTAGGGTGCGTTTTGAATAGCTATAATAGTTATTGTGAATGCACCTTAGGAGAAAAAGTTATTCTATTGCCGATTTCTCTGTAGGCCTTATTGAGACCTACAATTTTTCACTACATTGTTTTGATGTATCTCTTAAGAGATACGCTATGTACGACGCTAGATACCACGCTGGTTTAACCTTAAGGTATAGCCAGCGTTACACATGTAAATATCTAAGGACGACTCGGTAGGACCAGTTGTCATGTTTTCCCGTGGGAATGAAAAAAAAAACCTGTAGTAAAAGATATCCTAAATGTTGACCCGAGTAATAAATAAATTATCACTATATAACGTATCATTTATCAGTGGCACGATCTTTTGTCATTTTACATCGAATGAGAGTCTGGAGAGTAAGTGAGAGAATGTAAGCTACTAAGTAAGTGGTAAATAATCTATTTTCACAGGAAAATTCGATTTGCTAAAATTCATACAATATCATAATATAAAAAAATGTTTCGGACTTTTTTTTTCTATGTTAGGGTTTGATTAAATCAGCCGTATCATGCATTTCCTACTTATTACTCACTAGCGGCTCACCCTCGCTTCGCTCGGGTTCGTTCTTAGGTACGTTTTAATCTATACTAATATTATAAAAAGGTAAAGTTTGTGAGTTTGTGACGTTGTATGGGGTAATCTCTCAATCTACTGAACCGATTTAGATGAAATTTGGTAAGAAGATTGTTTGAGGTCCTAAGAAAGACATAAGGTACTTTTAATCCCGAAAATCATTCCTTAAGGAGATAAAAAAGGGGATGAAACTTTGTATTGGGAAGCAAGCTAGGGACGAACCCGAGCGAAGCGAGGGTGAGTCGCTAGTGGTAATATAAAATAGGAAGATTATATTATACAACGTGTTTTTCCGTGGGGACAAGGTAATCTTCCGCGGTAAACAGTAGCCTATGTCACTCTCCAGCCCTCTACCTATCTCGATACAAAAAAATCACGCCAATCCGTTACTCGGTTTCGATGTGAAAAAAAGACAAACAAACAAACACACTTTCACATTTATAATATTAGTATGAATATGGAGAACATAAATGTTTTTGTTTATAATATATAATTTGGCCATATCGTCAGGGCGCGTGCAAGCCGTGCGCGTGTCCGCTGTACGAGGCGTCCAACAACTTCAGCCCGAACTGCGCGCTGGCGGCGGCGCGCGGCGACGAGTTCGTGTGCACGCAGTGCCCCGACGGCTACACCGGCGACCACTGCGAGCTGTACGTGCACTTGTGTTTTACTATCGTCGAGCAATGATCATTAAGTACTAGAAATAATATTATCAGACCAATATTATACGACGTATATGTGATTAGTTATAGGTCATTCCGCTTATAAAATCTCAATAACAATCCGGAGCTCGGCGCTCAATTTAACGGTGTTATACACCCATGCTTGGGAGAGCACGTGACGCGTCAGTACTATATATAATTTCTCACTGGTCAGAGGTACACGTTGATTTGTACACACACTTGTGAATTATATTATCTTCTACGAAATTGGCTAGTCTCAGATTTACCGCCGCAACCAAAATCGGTCAAAAAAATATTATATTTAGGTTGATTTATTCGCAATAAAGTATTTGAATCAAAGCACACACCACCCATACAGCTGCGACGCCGGCTACTGGGGCTCGCCGGCGACGCCGGGCGGCGCGTGCCGGCGCTGCGCGTGCGGCGGCGGGCCGTGCCACGCGCGCTCCGGCCGCTGCCTGGTGTGTCCGCCGCACGCGGAGGGCGAGCGCTGCGACCAGTGCCAGGTGACACTCCTACGTTATAATACTAGCGGAAAACAAATACAAACCTATCCATTTTCCAGGATAAAAGTAGCCTATATGTTATTCCAGACTACAATCTATCTCTGTGCCAAATTTCATCCAGAACCGTTCAGTGGCGTGAAAGAGTAACAAACATCATGCTCACAAACTTTCACATTTATAATATTTATACAGATTCTACATAATATTTTATGTTTTATCGATCTGTCAGTCTAATACCGTCCACTACTGAGCGAGACTTTTTTACGTTAGGAAATGCATTTACGCAGACCACTTGGATTCATACGGGTATTATCCACAAAAACTCAACAGAATCATTCCTATCTTAACTTACGCACATAACTACTACGTCTCGATAGCGATAGCTGCCAACAGACGTAAACCACAGTGACCATGTAACCCACTCTGCTGTTAGAGAAGTTTGTTGGAGTAAGGTTTCTCCGAATAAATGCCAACCATTCCAATCTTAGGTAGCATCCATCCGCTGTCACATTTCTTAAATCGTTAGTCTATCGTAGCAATCTAGCGTCTTATACTACACTTACCGCTCATATTTTCGGTCTTTCCAAAATGTCCTTCTTATTCAATGTTTCCATAAAAAAATATTTTTACAAGTTTCTTTATTTAAATATTTTAAAGCAAATACTAGTTAAATTGGTCCAGTCCTTGTCATTTTAAATAAAACTATCTTTTCGGATTATTTCGCGGATTTATTTTGATTTTTGGTTCCCGACGTTTCGAATGTTTTACAGCGCACATGGTCACGGGAGAGACTAAGGTTGTAGACGTCTCAAAGGCGTTATATACTTGTTACAGACAGTGTCTACCCACTATTTTACAAAATGATTTCAAAAATTAAAAAAGTACCACTTTTGGATTTTGACCGCCGGAAGTCGGAAACAAAATAAATCCGCGAAATATTCCGACAAGATAGTTTTGTTAAAAATGTCAAATATTCGCACAACTCTAAGAAAGTGTTCAGTCCTTGAAGAGGACTAGAGGTGTCTAAATTAATTTGGTAATAATCACGTGTGATGTGGCGATGATAAAATAAAAATCAACCGGTCAGTTAGGGGCTTTAATAGCAATTGACATGACTGTGCAAAAAAAGAGATATATATACGGCGAAGCGCCTGATTAAGTTTAATAGCAATAACTTTTTATACAAAAATTGCTTATAACTAACTTAATCTAAATTACGGAAGCTCAAACAGTCCTTGTCATTTAATAAAAAAGATTGCTGGTAACAAACAAACATCATTGAATTTTTATTTACACAGAAGATATTTTAGGTGGATATTCTGAAACAAATATGTATTATTTGGTGAGTTATAGAAAGAATAATTGTATTGTGTTCTAAGCTGAAGAGTTAATCACTGTTAATACAAACATGTACCAGGAGGGGTACTGGGCGGGCGGCGACAACGGGTCGTGCGTGGCGTGCGCGTGCGGCGCCGGCGCGCTGTCGGCGGCGTGCGACGCGCGCGGGCGCTGCGCCTGCGCGCGCGGCTGGGCGGGCCGCGCCTGCGACCGCTGCGCCGCCGGCCACGGCGGTACGTGCATGATGTGGACTATATGCCTTCTGGTTTTTTTGTATAGAGACTTTTGGATTCTAATTTTGTTTTAGTAATTAGACGTTTTCAAATCTGTAACTACCCTATATAGAACGTATATAGTTATTATTTGTTAGTACAAAGAATATATAGGTAACAAAATAAATAGAGTATAGTATACATTTTAGAATAATTTTGTTAGTATTACTTATCTTATAAATAAACGTCAAAAATTGGCCGTATGTCTATTTGTATCCACTAATTCCCCAAGCGATTCATTCAATTTTTAAAATATTTTCATTGGTGGATGAGAAAGTTCGAAATCATGACATATAAGAATTATGGAAGAGAGCTAAGAACTAATCTACAACATCTATGCATCCGCCGTAATACACAAATGTATGTAAAGTATAGATAATAGTAACATACAAAGCCCCATGACAGGGCTGGCGGAGGGCTGCCCGGCGTGCGCGTGCGGCGCGGCGGCGCGCGGCGCGGCGTGCGCGGCCGACAGCGGCGCCTGCGCCTGCGCGCCCGGCGCCGCGCCGCCGCGCTGCGCCGCCTGCCTGCCGGCGCACTACGGCCTCACCGCGAGCGGCTGCGACGGTGAGTCTCTTTGTATCTCTCTCTCTCTCTCTCTCTTTAGTCAGTTGGAATTATCCATAAAAATATAGAGTGGATTGTTTCTTTGACAGCCGTCAGCTGAGAATGACGAAAAAGCGACAGAGACAAAACAAATGCGAAGTCTTCTGTATTCATTGAAATACGATTAATGAAGATAGATCTTTATAACCATTTTACATTCCGTTATAATACAAATTATAATTTCTTATAAATTATTATTTTATATATTTTTTACATTTCATATTTTATAAATTTAAATTGAAATAAAAGACAGGTATTGGCCGCACAATCGCTTCCTCTCTTTCTAGAGAGTGGTCAATTTAATGAAAGTATTGCTCAGTCCATTATCTACTTCTATGGTATTATCATAGTATGAAAAGACATTCAACTTGAGTGTCTCGGTGTGTTCCTCTTCTTATCACCGCGGTATAAAAAGGCCATGCAACTTATGATTCCTTTTGATCTTAATAGCATTATTGATAACGTCTAGTTAGTTGCTTTTATTGCAATGATTTTCCAAAATGAACAATATTTATTTTAAATAAACAAATATTATTACACTGATATAAACAATATATTTAGGTAGTCAAACTAAGCGTTTGCTCATTTTCAGAAATTAAGTTTTTTTTTCTGGGAAAAATTGTTTAGTATTTAAAAAATAGACATATGTAATTGCGAGTTAACTGTAGTTGAATAAAATTACTAATTGAAAACCCTAACATCTATATCCGAAATAGTATAAATACGAGTATATTAATCCTTCAACGACCGCGGACACGCCGGCGTTACAGTTAACAATAGATTTCTGAGAAATTTAATTAATTTCATAGAAATTTACCTAGAGGTGTTATGGCATTCAGGCTTGCGTACTCCCCGGCCCCGCGTCTTAACCCCACATCCAACACAATCTTCTTCTCCCTGCCCATTTCCCAATCACTCGGGGTCGACGCAGTACATCTTCTGTACTGCTGATAGGTTTCGGCAAAAGTTTTACGACCGGCCGCCTGCCTGACGTCAATCCTCCTTGGGAATAACACAACACAATACCCTGTCTAAAAGATTTCGTCAGCATGATTGTGTTAGTGAAAAACCTTGTGAGTGAATGAATAAGCATAAATGCTCATATGTTAGCTATATAAATTTTGAATCTCAGGCAAAGTGTAAAATTCGGAATGGAAATGTTCACGACGTTTCGAATACTATACAGTAAGGCCAAAAGTTTGGTCCCTCTCAAAAAAAAACGCGAAAATAAAAGAAAAAAGTATTTTTATTTTTTACTTTAAATAAAATGTGCTTTTGTTATTTCTTTAATTTATAGTAAAACTATATTCTATTACCTATTATAGCTATACGACATTCATATGTAACTATAAAACCACTTAACAAAAAATGTAGGAGCGCCATAAATTAACCATGAACCGGACCATGAATTGGAATGGCAAAAATAAATATATGGGAATTCTTCAAACATCAAATAATTTCTTAGATATAAGATCCGGAATCCGGAAATGCTTAAGATGTTTTTCGAAATATAACCGCAATAGGATCGCGTGTAACGACTGGGAAGCCCAATGTAACAAATTCTATGAATAAATAATTATCATATTAATTCTATGAAATGATTTCAACTTAATGGTGATTGAATTTGTATTTTATGTATTCAAAATTAGTCAAATAGTATATATTATTAGTAGAACCCGCGGCTACGCCCGCGTTCAATCTTCAAAAAACCTCTTTGGTTTAATGTTACACAGCAAATCTCGAATTTATAAAATATTGTTCATACAAAAATACCATAATCGCGATAAAAAAATGGGGGGTGGAGGTAAGAGAGCGAAAAACACTTCACAATCTATCCTCATACCTACCAAATATACAAAAAAAATATCATTAAAATCGGTCGAGCAGTTTCGGAGGAGTATGATCACAAACACCGTGACACGAGATATTTATATACATATTACATTGCTACTATAAAAATTTCATGAAGTAGTCTTCCTGACCGATTTCGGCCACGGCAGCCAATCTTACTGATACTACCCAAATGCAGGTAATATTATACTGTACAAGTGTACGCGCAGACACAAAGTTCAATCTATTCTGACGGGACTGGGACGGGGTTGTATCACCGTTAATCTTACAACTCTAAGCTATTACTGAGACTTTCTTAACAGAAACACTCAATAACTATACTTGGCTCGGGATTTGCACCCAGCACTTTCTAGGATATATACGTTCATGCTAGCCACTAGAACGCCGAAGTAGTTAAATATATATATATATATATATATATATATATATATATATATATATATATATATATATATATATATATATATATATATATATATATATATTAAAAAATGTAATTGCTACCTTTAGCAAAATATATTATAATGGTATATAGTATAACATAGCATAACCTAAGTTCTCAGAACAAAAACAAAGCTGCACATAGCACTCAACAGTTCTCACGTAATATTATCATTGACCCGGCATCGAACCTATTACCCCCATTCTCGCACGCGACACCTACGGCTAGCAACACTGTCGTTTTGCAATTTGCGTAATATGCGTGCGCCCTAATTCCCTAACGATCAGACCCACCACAGTGCATTCCAGATGTAATTTTCTCATATCTTATATAAATTTTGTAATTTGTGTATGAAGTTGTGTAATTTTAAAGCTATATCTATAAATTAATAATTGATGTACGATCTCATCAGGAAGAAAAAAACCTTCAGTAAATATCAATAGATGGCGTTCTATGTATGACTAGCATTGCCCGCGGCTCCGCCCGCGTTCAGATGACCAAAAACCAAATTCCTAGGTTTTACATATTAGTCATGAACGAATAAGTCACTGGACCAGACATATAAGCGGACGTACCTTTATCTGTCTTATTAGTAGCCAGGAAATTTCAGCCTTTGTCGTTTGTTTTTTGCGTCAGTCTCAAGCATTTACTTGTCAACAAACAATCTGCCAAAAATGACTAAATGTTCTGTTAAATGGTGTAAAAACTATAGCGGCGGAAGCAGCACTGTTTCTTTTCACTTGTAAATACATTATTTTATTACATTTATTGTTATTTATCACACAATTTAATAAAATTGTAAAATAAAATGTCATATTATCCAACTATGTTAAATATAGTCGATATTTCTATGTATTGTTGACATCTGACAACCATCATAAAATCCCTGGATTATACCATTCAGAACAAATGACTAAACTGTCGAGTGAGTCCATTTGACATCGACTAGTGCTTGACAATGTCGAAAAATATATCGATATTTGACGAAATAACTGAACGAATTGTGTTATTTGTACAGTACAATAACATAAAATACTTTTATCACAGTATCCTACAATCTGATGACAATAAATTTATAAAAATATTTTCTAAGTCACATAAAAATATAAATGCAAAAATTATAATTAGTATGTGTACTTAATTTTTTATTTTATTTTATACCACATTTATATACTTTGGAATATTATTCCATTGTAATAATAATAAAGATCATTTTATTTCAACACATAAATTACACAAAATCAAACAATAATGTTTTAGCACTAAACTTCTGGGTTGGCGATTTGTAATAAAACACTTTACTTTCACGATCTATTTTACTTTCACGATCCAACACTCACTTTAATTTGCAATCACTTTTTCTTTTTCCTAATTTCACAAATGTTTATTAAGAACTGAGCAATATTAGGACAGTGTCACATTTTTATAAGCTACCCGAGACAATCAATTGCCAATTAAAATAATTCAATAACAGAATCAACAAAATCACTTTATTTAATTAAATTAGCTTAATATTTTTTTAATCTTTAAAAAATAATTTTTATTATATATTAATGGAATATACACCCGATATTCATTTGTTCATTAACATTATTATAGGCCAACAGAATGCTGCCATCAATGCCATCGTATTTATATAAATCAAATTAAAAAATAATTATTATTTGACACATTATTATTGCCTCTTTAATTCATTTATTTTAATTTATTATAATAAATACAGATATTTTAAATTAAAAGATGTAAAATATGATGACTATGCTAACCAATGTCTAAAATGTCATTAATTGGTTCATCGATATATGTATTTTATCGATTACGTTCAAGCACTAGAAATATTGTATTGTGTACCTGTGTGTATAATAATGTAATAAAATCTTTGTGTGCGTTATGCGTCTTTTGGTTGAACGAGTTTTCATACATTTGTATTTTATGTCTCGTCCAGTGGTTTATTCGTTCATGATATTAGTATACTGTTACATTGCAGTTTTTGTATTTTTTCTCAGAAATGAGATATTTTCCCGCGGTAAAAAGTATCCTATATGTTGACCCGGATGAACAGCTGTCATCATACCAAATTTCATCAAAATCCCTCCAGTGGTTTTTCTGTGATGCGGTAACAGACAGACAAAAATTCTATAAACTATAGATTCGGCCGCTGTATCGATAATAATGTTTATTTCAATTAGATTTTCCAAAAAATATTTAATGTACAGATTCGGCTTAGTTATAATTTTATTATATGTATAGATTCTTATTTTTCTTAATAGTATATTATATGTATATCTGCTATATAGCTTAACTTATGAATGAGTAACGGTTATACATATAACATAGGTACTAATTCTGATTTTTAGACCAAGGCAAAACATTATTTCTATCCGTATAAATGTTAATATAAATATAAGATCATCGAATCTACGACCACCAACCACTGCCAACTCAACTTACAAAATCAACCAATATGAAGACATAAGGGAATTATTAGAAGAATTATTAGGGGATTCCCCAATGACAACATTGGGGATTATATGTACACTTAACTATGTAAGTATATTAATTTTTGTATTTTTTTTAAAACACAAAAATAAAAAGGCAGGATAACTTTTGATATTAGCTCCGATACGGACGAACTTGTGATTTCCGCTAAAAAAGGCAGTGTCACATGCACGCTACATCAAGCCACAGCAATTTTATTTACGTTGAATATTGTACTAAATTTTAATATGCTCGTAATATAAGTAAACTATATAGATTATTTAAATGCGAAAGTTTGTATGTCTTACTTCTTGACACTAAGGCTGGATGGATGGATTTGTATGAAAGATTTTAATAGGCTACTGTTAGTAATCAAATTTTCCAATAGGTGGCGCTGATCGTTTTCCAAAAGATGGATACGTGCAGGTAATATTATATCCCATTAATATTATAAATATGACAGTTTTGTTGGATGGATGTTTGTCACTCAATCATACCAGAACGGATGCACGGATCTGGATGAAATTTGACACAGAGATAGACTATAGTCTGGAATAGTACAGAGGTTACTTTTTATCCCGAAAAAATCAACGATTCCCGTGGGATAGGTTTGTTTTTGTTTTTCACTAGGGACGGACCCAAGCGCAGTGAGGGTTAGTTGCTAGTTATATAAATAAAGAAAAATCGATGTTTTTGAACGTTGCAAAAGGCACCCGAGCGAAGCGATAATAAACCTCTAGTTTTAGAAATAAGAAACTTGGCCACAAACTAATATTTTTAATATATTATCCAAGTATCTCAAGCAACTTCGCGATTGCAACAAAATAAACATCCATATTTGAAGAGGTAAATGTATGATCGACACCCGCGGCTACGCTGGTGTAGGTCCCGTCGTTAGCGAATTAGGGCGAACGCATATTACGCAAATTGTACAGAGCCAGTTCATTATTAGCCTTGGGTGAATACAACTTATGTACTGTATGAAAAACTAACGTACTATTCATAGTTATACTTGACAAGGATGCTACCTATGTATAATAGGTATCTACAGTACAATGAGAACTGTATGGGGTGTTTGCAACAGTGAATCTGCCGTTCAGATCACCAAAAACCAAATTCTTAGGTTTTACAGATTAGTATATACTCTTAAAATGCAGTTTTTGCATTTTTTTTCAGAAATAAGATTTTTTCCGTTGTAAAAAGTTAGCTATCATTATACCAAAATTCATCAAAATCTCTCCAGTGGTTTTTCCGTGATGCGGTAACAGACAGACAGACAGACAGGCAGACAAAAATTCTAAAAACTATAGATTCGGCCTCTGTATCGATAATAATGACTATTTCAATTACAAAATCCAATATTTTTTTTTAATGTACAGATTCGGTTTAGTTACTATAATAATACTACTCAATAACTAAACCTAGGCCGGCTCGGGACTTGAACCCAGGTCCTTTGGATGTGCAGCCATACATGCTAGCTACTAAACCACTGAGACAACATGGAATATGCGTGTGATTTAAATAAGGTTGAATATTTTTTCATAATTTTTATTGCTTTTGAATTAAGCCTATATTTTGTAATATAATTTCTTTTTAATTAAGAAAATAATTATTAAAAAGGGCAAGTAAGGTGGGAAGTCAAAGTAATTGAAACGCACGCTATTGGTCAGACCGAATGTGACGTCAAAGTATTATCATAATAGAGCGATTAGCGATTTTCTCGCTACAAAGTTGAGACGTCATTTTTTTGTGTATATCATACTGTTACGTCAAGCCAAGCGTGCAAAATGGTGGCCTTTAAGTATCCGTATGGGTATAATTTTTTTTAATACTAAATTTTGTTTTTTTAGAGCTTGATATTTTTTTTAAATATATAAAAATCACGCATACTCCCTATTAAAATGTTTTTATTGAAATATTGCTATACTCACTGTATTGGAAAGTTATTTATTGCAGTCATCCCTTTATCTTTTTTTCTTTTCAGACATTTTAACTACACAAAAAAAACTTTAAGCGGGAAAGTCCCATAATTGAAACCTATTAAACTAGTAGTAAGCAAAGGGCGATAAAGTCTATCGTAATTATCATAAAACTAGGCAAGCCCTCTGTAGGTGTGAGTTACGGGTGATTCAAAATACGTTATAAATGTAAAATATACAGCTATAATATTAATTATCATTCAGATATAACTTTCATTGCCTGTTTGTACGTGTATTGAAGTAGTTTATATCCAATTGATAGTGATAGATAATATATGGAAATTGGAAGGGAAGGTTGAATGCTTAAATTAAGCTTAATAGGTGGGTTTGGTCGCTTGATACATAGATGTTAATAGGTATTAGTTTTAATTTAGTTTCAATTTTCTTTTCTTTTAGTGTAAATAATATTTTAAAGACCCTATTTTTCTGTGTATATTACGATGACAATTTCTTATTATAAGTAATAGCAGTTATGTTGGGAAATTAACACATAGCATCATCTACTTCCATGGTAAGCTACGAGGCTTGTGTTGTGGATACTAAATAGTTGATACACTACACATATATAACTTTAAATACATACATATTATAAATATAAACACCCATGACTAAAGTACAAACATTCATGCTCATCACACAAATGAATTCAGCGGGATTCGAATCCGCGACCGCTGGCCCAGCAAGTACACTACCAACTGGCCACTACAAACTGAACCAAACGTGTCGTCTAATTTTTATTGGATAAAGGTAGACTTTTCTACTCTATTACTACTTCTTTTGAGTAGTAACTTCGATACAATCTTTTTTTAAGCTGTCAAAACATTTAATAAGGCAGTTAATTTTTTTAACACGTGCTTTTTTTATGCGTTGTAACGACCAATGTTTATTTTCAATAGGCGGGCGGTAGCGCACTTCAAAGAGATGTAAAGTAGCAAAGAGCCATTTGTTACTATAATTGCCGTTTGATTTTCCATGAAAACAGTTCACTGGGAATAGGTACGAGATATTTTGTTTTATATTGTCAGTATTTATTTCTGTTCATTGTAATTTATATTGTACTATCGATTTCTTATTATGAAAACTAATATTTTTACCTACAAATAAATACAGTTAATGTGTCTGTTTGTAATGTCAAAATAACAGCGTTTTATTAAATGCATATGAGTTATGAAATTATATACGGTACTTATAAGAAAAACACAATTTTTAAAAATTTTGTCTGTCTGTTCTGAATAATTTCTGAAACGGCTAGACTGATTTTGAAGGGACTTTCACTGGAAGATGGCTGATGTTATAGGGAGTAACATAGGCTACTTTTATTTTAGAAAAAGAATGAGGGTTCCACTCAAAAAAATTAAAACGTATCTAGGGACGAACCCGAGGGAAGTGAGGGTGAGTCGCTAGTTCTATAATACGGTTATTTTGTATGTTTGCTTAATAATTCTGAACATGACCGTCTATATTAGCTTCATATGAATGTTTTAATTCAGATTTAATTTAAGAATTCTTATATTTATTTGCTACATAATTTATTTATACTTACTTCTTAGTCTAAACTCTGCCAACTTTCCTTTTGGGCTGTGACTTAAAATTTCTTTACAATAAAACGCCATAGCTATACTCAGTCTGACACGAGAATCGAACACCGGATTGCTCGATCTCCGGATCTGCAGCCATACGCAGCTTCTGGACCAAGAAGGCAGTTACATAAATTTAAATTTTTATTTCATAAAAAATAGTTCATTCTAGAGATACAAATATTCAATGTTAATTTAACTATAACTTTTAATATATTACTTTTAATCCCACAGCATCCCAATTCCGTCAAACAGCTCTGCACATATGCTTTGATGATATACAACTGTAAATATAACAAGCTTTACCAGAGACCAATTAATTATAATATTGCGGTACACATTTAGCTTGTAAATTAGGCAATATCTTCCTGATACTTTCCAGCCTTACCACTTGCGTTATAGTCGTAAATTAACTAACACATGTAAAATACATGAATACTAGTCTTACACATAATAAAAATTAAAAACCGTACAAACAACAAAGTACAAACAGAACTGTTCTTCTTTTTTTCTTGTATAATAATATTAGGTATTATTATATACTAGCGATTCACCCTCGCTTCACTCGGGTTCATCCTTAGGTACGTTTTAAGGGTTGGTATAAAATTGAGTATGTATTATGTACATCATATATATATATATATATATATATATATATATATATATATATATATATATATATATATATATATATATATTATATCCATAATGTATATTCTATATCCGTCCCAGGGCCTCAAACTATCTCCATACCAAATTTTATCTAAGTCGGTTCAGTGGATTAAGCATGAAAAAGTAATAGACAGACGGAGTTACTTTCGTATTTATAATTTTAACATAGATTAGAACGGATATGGAAAAAACCATAGAAATAGGACTCATGATAGCGGTTTTGGACAAAAGCTAATAACACAAACAAAAGTATCCCACGGGAACCGTACATTTTTCCGGGAAAAAAATTGCTTATTTGTTATTCTGATGTATGAACTATATTATTGTAAGGTTTCATTAAAATCCAGTCAGTAGTTTTTGTGTACTAAGCTGTATAAGTTACTAAAATTTTTTAACCATCTCACGGGAACTCTTAAATTTTCCAGGATGAAAAGTACCTAAAATGTTGACCAGGGAGATAAGGTACCACCATGCAAAATTTCATTAAAATCGGTCCAACATTTTCGGAGATTAGCCCGTACAAACAGATAAACAGACAGAGAAACAAAAAAGTTGAAAAAATCTGAATTTGTTCTATTCCTCTTCTTACATCCCCCTGACTTGATTTTTAGCATATATTTTTTTCCGTGTACAGACATTCGACCTCTATAGTTTTATTATATGTTAATGTATATAGATATTAATTGCATAGGTATGAAATGAAATGTAATCGACCAGCTATCTATATTTAAGGTAGACTGACTCGGGTTGCGCGGCGTCGCCCCGTCTACAGTTATTTGTGACGCACTCTGGCGACCGCTTTCTGTTAAAGCTCATTCACCGACTACTGAACAACTCACACTTATTATAACATAATACTATCTTAGATTTACACAAATATTTAACATTTTAAATAAAACTACATATATTGTCTCATTTTTATTTTTATTTTCCGTTCTCCGATGTTTTGAATGCTCTCCAGCAATCATAGTCACGGGAGAGACTAAGGTTTTTGACGTCTCATACTTTAATATATAGTTGTTTCAGACAGCGTGGCGTCTGACCTGAAAAATTGTAGGAATGGCATCGAAGTTGTAAATTCGATTTTTTACAGCAAACATGGTAACGTGAGAAACGAAACATCGGGAACCAAAATATAAAATAAAGCAACAACATCCGTAAAGATAGTTTCAATTTAAAATATCAAATATTTACGTAAATCTAAAAAAATATTATGTCGATTAAATCAAATTATAACGTTGTTATTCAGATTTCACAAACAAATTTCGTATCAGTTTATAGTTATAAAATAAATAATAAACAATAAAGCCTGTATTTCCTTATCCTTAATTTCCATTTCAAATGTTGGTATTTGTTTGTTACTGTTTAGTTAGTTATTAATGTTTTGCTTATTGTCTAAATGTTAGTAAGAGTTAGTTTTTGCTATTGGATAAGAACCCCTTCTCGGGTGAAGGCCTCCTCCAGTCTTTTCCACTTATCTTAGTTTATAGTTAGGTTCATGTTAATTTTACTTAAACTATTTTATCCAATAAAATTCTAAGAACTAATAATGATAGGTTTAACGTGTATTTAGCCCTTTTAACGTTCCACTGCTGGGCACGGGCCTCCCTTCAATACGAGGGGGATCAGGCGATAGTCCACCACGCTGGTCAAGTGCGAGTTGGCGGAATTTACATGTGTTTCGAAAACTTGCTAGGTTCTCTCTGACATACAGGTTTCCCCCACGATGTTTTCCTTTACCGTAAAACAAGTGGTAATCATGTTAGAAATGATTCGCACATGAAAATATCAGAGGTGCGAGACCTGAGATTTGAACCCGCTTCACTCAGTTTCCCAAGCGAGCGCGTTACCACTAAGCTACCACTGCCTATTTAACGTAAAAAGTAGATTTTGAATGGATAAGCGTAATAACCGCAAAAACACACTGTACAATGTACAGCAACAAGTAGATCGCTGATCTCGTTAACTTGAAGTGGCCAAATAAAGAGTTTAACAGCTCGTTGTAAAATGTAATACATAATAGATATAAACGTCGATATCAAAACCTGTTGCAATTTCCAGGATCGTGTCCAAGACTTAACAATCGCCATTAGTACAAGCGGATTTCCGGTGTAGATTCGCTGCACTTGTTACATTATGTATGGTTATCCAAGTTTGTATAAACTTTAAATAAATTATTTAATTATGTTAATAAAACAGACAGACTCTCTTCGCATATTGATATATGTAAGTCGTTACTCAAAGTTTTAGCGCTACGTGAATAGGTAGCTTAGAATTTTTTTTTTGGTTCTACGGCGTTTCCACTTTTTTCATTTAAATTTATGTAAAATAAGTCTATTTCAAATTAATCTAGTGGCCTCCAAAACACCTTGGTCACAAATCACCCATATTTACAGGTCCCAAGATTTGTTAAACACACTTTAAACAACTCTGATGTATGAAAATAAAAATTTTGCAATATCGTTTTCACGTTCAAAAGAGCTACGTTTAAAAATGAAATAAGTATGAATTTATAGTTAGATAATTTAGGAATAATTATTTTAAACTTCAATACACAGTGCACATCCGAACTGCAATGAACCAGCTCTTTAACAATTACCGCTTGCAAAAGCGGATTTCCGGCCAATGATCGATCTGCGTTCTTGTTGCTGAAAATCAATTGGGCGAAACAAACTTGTCGTTTATCTATAATAATGCCATATAATACTTTTATGTATCGTTTAATATAGATTTCTCAGAGATGAGATATTTTCCCGCAGAAAAAGTATAATAGTAGAAAAGTTAATATCAATAATAATAATATTGAAAAATAAACACATGTTATGTAAAAATGAATTTCTGGCATAGGCACATTCACACAGTCAGGTAGAAAAATTGTTTGAACACGCTTATGTCTGAAAGTACCAATTACATTTGAAAAAAATAATAATTTTGTATCTATAAAGGTTTGCTATATGCTATCTAAGATCACGCTACAACCCTTATAAAAGCTGACAGTCAGACAGACAGACAGGCTTAATAAATTACGCGGATAGAGCCACGGATGAAAACAGTTACAAAAAAAAACGCATTTCTTTAACTACATATTAAATTTAGGCTAACTCATGTTAATTAGCTTCATTAAGAGTTTTATTTTGCTTCTCTTTTCAAGTATATATGTAAATAGGACTTGTTAGAGATGCCTCGATGCTAACCGACAACATTTCTAAGTATCCCTTGTTAGTATATTTAACACGTGTGGTACGGTTCAAATAATAGACATTATTCATATGTATGTACTCGTACTTACAATCGTTTTAGCAATTAGTATATGTAAATTTCTCGGTGATGAGATATTTTTACCCAGTAAAAAGTATCCTATATGTTGACCCGGATAACTGGCTATCATGATACCAAATTTCATCAAAATCCCTTCAGTGGTGTTTCCGTGTTGCAGTCATAGACAGACAGAAATTCTAAAAACTAAAGATTCGGTCTCTATATTGATAATAATGTCTATTTCAATAAGATTTTTCAAAAAATATTTAATGTACAGATTCGGCTCAGTCACAATTTTATAATATTTTATATTATACTATATTATATATATATATATATATATATATATATATATATATATATATATATATATATATATATATATATATATATATTATATGTATAAATAGATGATACGGCTAAAAGTACTTAATATTTATGTTACGTTCCTATCTTCGATCGACATACTTTGATTCGCAGATTTTGTTGAGTCACATGTTTTCAATTGGTAACAAGTTGTTACTAAGAAAAGAAAATTTTAATCAAAGTTTATTTTGTATAATATTTTAAATTAGAGGTAGAGTGTTTACTTATCGTTATTTTAACGTAAATGCTATAAGTAGTTAACGACAAACCTTACTTTTTTACGCAGATATACATAATTTATTAGATAATTAATTAGATTTCAGCTAAGCAAAAATCATAATTTATCGGCCGATACCTCCTACTAACTATTGTATAAGTTTTCTTTTTACCTACTTTGGATATTCTTATTCTGAAGCAGTTAGAGTAAGAGCGAGCGCTGGTACTATATGTAGTAAAAATAAAAAAAAATAAAAATCTTTTCTCTTTAGAAGCAACCTTATCTATACTAATATTATAGAGGTAAAGTTTGTGAGTTTGTGAATTGTGAGTTTGTGAGTTTGTGACGTTGTAGGAGGTAATCTCTGTATCTACTGAACCGATTTAGATGAAACTTCGTAACAAGATAGTAAGAGACCCTGGGAAGGACATAGGATACTTTTTATTCAGGAAATCATCCCTTAAAGGGGTAGGTATTGGTAAGCAAGCTAGTGACGAACCCGAGCAAAGCGAGGGTACATCGCTAGTGTTTCATAATTATATTATTAGAGTAGCTGGAATAACCTATAGGTCTGTTTCGGTCCCCATTATTGATAGATATATCTATGTATGTCCTTGGCAGAATCGAATCGAAATCTGTTCAAAATTTAGGCGTAAAAAAATAACAAACAGACAGACAGAGATGCCTTCAGATTTATTACATCGTAATATAGTTTCTTACGTGTTTATTATAAAGTAACAACTATTATTTAAAATTATAATAAATAATAGCAATTTTCTCCTTCTATTATACCATTATACAGCCACAGTGTTTATAACTTCAACACGAGATTGCGAAAACGCGTATAGCTTTCAATTATACGGTGTTCATGACATGAACAACACGTACTTGCAACAAACACCGTATGATTCACATAAACATATTAATTGAATGGGCTGCAATAAAACTATGCAGCTTCAAGGCTATTTAAACAAGTCGAGATGATAAAATTATTACCTACTACATCATAATATGTACTTACGTATTAGATAAAAGATCTGCGTATATAGTACAACATAAGTCAGTCCTTTTGACGTCCCATTGTGGGATGATTCGATTATAACCCACCACGCTGGTCAAATGCAGGTTAGCGTTAGGTGGTTTGCTTTACATATCTTCCGAAAACTAGTACGAACGATATTTACCTTCATTTACATACTTTGATTAGGTATGTATTAATTAATGGTTATTGTAAGTTTTATAGCTTACTAGCGGCTCACACCCGCTTCGCTCGACTTCACCTTTAAAAACAAAAACAAATCTATCCCAGAGGAACCGTAGCTTTTACCGGGATAAAAAATAAAAAGTAGCCTATGGGCTATTTCAGACTATAATCTATCTTGCGTTCCCAGACAGACAGACAAAAGTTCTAAGAACTAGATTCTACTTGGCCTCTGTATCAATAATAATGACTATGAGAAGTTATCATCAACACTACAATTAGTTATAATGTGACGTCTGAACTAAATAAAAATACAAAGAAAGTATAGATTATATGTTATAAATGTCTATTATTTACAATACTACTCCAATACAAAGTTGACAACAAAAAAATCCATTGAATATTCCCAAAATAAGTTTCTTGACATCTCATCTCGAGTGTTATCATATTACGATGGAGTGACGTAATCTGACACAGCATCCGCACCTACTTTCGTACTTTGTAGCACGTGTCGATGATTTGAATTAACCGATTTTGACAAAAGAAGTTATTTTTTCTATTTAGTTAAAACTAACGAGTTT
Organism: Brenthis hecate; assembly: GCA_951806755.1. Classification (NCBI taxonomy): domain Eukaryota; kingdom Metazoa; phylum Arthropoda; class Insecta; order Lepidoptera; family Nymphalidae; genus Brenthis; species Brenthis hecate. The sequence continues at coordinate 7,060,815 of OX638268.1, read as the reverse complement.
AGACATATCATTATTTTAGCTATTATGGTGTTATAGTAACTTTTTTCTGGCACCCTAGGTAGGTGGTTGTTAGCCATATCCTACATTTACTACCTTTAATTAATTTTATTTAAAATGTTTCTGACCTGATAAACTAAACAGAATATCGGAAAACAGTGTACATAAATTTAATACTTTCTTAGATTTACGCGAATATTTGACATTATAATTTAAAACTATCTTTTTGAAAAGATAGTTTTATTTAAAATTATAAAATATTCGCATACGGGAGTGACCACGTGACCATGATTGCTGTAAAGCATTCGAAACGTCGGGAACCAAAAATAGAAATAAATCCGCGAAATAATCCGAAAAGATAGTTTTATTTAAAATATACATAGGTACAAAAAGTTGATTGAAGCAAACTTGAGTACAAAAAGTTGTTTGACTAGTCGAGCTTTTTTCTGTAATAATTCTTAATTTGGTCTATTACATGCTTCAATACATAGAAGAGCTTTAATAAAGAATAAAAGTCGCTGTAAAGTTTTAGATATTTAATAATTATTTATTATTCTCACTATTTTCATATTTAAAATGCCAAAGCTCATTTGTGTGTTTGTCCTGTTTTTACTCACCAAAGAAATTACTAAACAATGTGATACGTACATTGAGGTATTTTGTGATTATTTATTTATTGATTTATTGGTTTATGATACTTTTATTTTTTTAATTTAATGTACTGGATATTAGATTTAAAAAATACAATAGGTACAATACAGTGGCACAAAAATCTCATAATGACTTTTTAGACTAATCTGTTAGCTTAATATTGATAGTTAAATTGTGAAATTACAAAGATCGCTATGTACGAGTATGTATATATGCCAGTTTATATCAAAGGGCCTAAACCTAAGTCTTGCAAACTGTTTATGACAGCGTAAAATTAATTTGAATTTCAACCACAAAGCTCAAATACATTCTATAATTTAGTTAAAAGTTGTGTTTTATTGTGCGAATCTATCCCTTATATACAGGGAGTAAGGGTCACTCGACATGTTGACAGGTGCACGACCACCCGCGCTTATCAGCGCTATCAGTTATCTGTAGATCCACTGCGTCCTAATTAGTGGACCCGTGCCGCTAGATAGTCGACAGTGTTGCGTTTCTTCACGAAGATTGTGCTTTATCTGATATCTAAGGGTAATAAAGTAATACTAATATTTACGTGCGACATATTGCAATAAATATCGTAACCTATAACTGTAAAGTATTATTTAATATCAAATTCTAAGCGTTAAGCATGAAATGACTTATTAAATCAAAATATGGCTTAACTTTATATACATTTAGCTTACTAAAAAAATATCAAAGTTTTGATACAACAATAAGGTAACTGTTTATGCATTGTAACTTTGCACGATTTTGCTTAAGAATGTGCTCCAATTCAGGTTTCATAACGGTTTCCCGGATATAGCTCGCGTATAAAACAAGTTTGACACATAATCGTCAATCGGAGCAAGTTGAAAAAGCGCATTTTTAGCATCCCAGGACCCAAGCGAGCCCGGAGCCCTAAGCTCAGCAGTGAATGAGACCGCGAGAGCCGCAGGGCGGAGCCACACTACAGGCAGTCGCCGCGACCAAGTCGGCGTGCACGCACGCTTATTAAAGCCAACTGGCGAGATTCTTAGCGTGCCGGCATTTCAATCGTATTCCATTCACAGCGATCCATTCAGTAAATTTGAATAAGCCCCTGATAAATCAAGTTCCGTAACGAGAAAAAACAATTTCTCCCGCTCATTTGAATATTATCGGTGTGTCTTAATATTAATTGACAGTGATAAAATGTTAGTCTTCAATCAGTGCGCATGGCGATCGATCAATATATAGTGGTAGATGTCAGTGCATGAGATGACGTTCAGATAGCCAGCATGCGTTGGCTGGTGGTGGTGCTCGCTCTGGTCGCGCTGAGTGAGGCGGCTGGCCCCAGACGGTGTGCAGGGCGACTGGCCCGGGAACGCCTCAAGGCAGCTGAAAAGATCCGGGATAAGAGATACTATCTCCTGTGTTGTGCCCCAAATTGCGGCCTCCAAAGGAGGACTAGACCTCCACCCACAACGAAGCGATACCAACCTTTCCACAAGACGTGGTACGGCTTGAAACACGGTATGATATTTTCTGTCAATCACTAATATTAACATTTTATCATATTGAGGTCAACATGAAATGGTAATTAAAAGATGCGTTTTGATTAATTATAATAGCTTATGATTCATCAGAACTTTTCTCTCACTGATGCTCTAAGTCTAAAGCTATAACACAATCGGCGAAATAAAACTTGGTGAAATAAGTTGTATAGAACATCACGTGGATAATTCGAACGCCTTCTCAAATGCTGTCGTAAATTAGATCATTTAATGACTTGTGGGGAAACGTCCAAAGGTAACGAAATCCCTTGAACGTAAACTGTCTTGTTTTATTGCCATATATGGAAATGTACTATTGCGGACATGGAATTAGATTGGTGCCTTTAGGTACGTAATATATGTATGTACTTCTTTAAATTCATGCCTTAAAATTGTTTTTCGATCTTAATTTTATTTGGCAATATTCTTTGCCTTTTTTATTAAAAAAAACAAATCGATATTATTTTGAAAATCCTACTTCCTACTAATATTTTAAATGCGAAAGTTTGTGTGGATGTATGAATGTCTGGATGTATGATATAGATTTTAATGAAACTTTACAATAATATAGCTCATACATCAGAATAACACATATTATAGCTACTTTTTATCCCGGAAAGATGTACAGTTCCCGTGGGATCGATTTAATGATTGTATGATACATAATTTGCCACGATAACTAATATACGTTGGATGTACTAGCCACCGATATGAGGATCGTATTCTGCTGAGGTAGCGACCAAATTCTTTTCTCAAAAATTACAAGTTTAAGTTCGTTTATTTACAGTGATACTTTAATACTCTAACTCTTTCAAATCTGATCTTCCATAAAATTAAACTTGTATGACATTGCTGTTGCCCTATCTTTCTATCAAAATTTCTTCGGCAACTTCGTTAATAGCTAGAAAGTATACAGGGTCATTTTTAATTTACTGAAAACTTTTTGGGAATATACTGTTTACATCATAACAACGACATCTGTAAGAAAAAAAAAGTAATATTTCTTAAATTTTACAAAAATAAAAGTATTTTTATTGCTCCTTTAAAACAAAGCGTGTGACCGGTGGAGGTGGAGGGGTGGAAGGGTGTAGGAAGTGGCCCTTAATCATTTAAACTTGGCCAGATGCTAGAACTTGATCGTTTAGAAGGTGCAATAAAAATATTTTTATTTTTGTATGCAAATAAAAATTTAAGAAATATATTTTTTTCTTGTTACAGATGTTGTTGTTATGATGTAAATAGTATATTCCCAAAAGGATTACAGTAAATTAAAAATGACCCTGTGTATATTTTAATCCACATAATTATTTATTTATTATTACATAAGACATTCTTTGTGCCATTTAAGACAATTTTAATTCATTTGTGTATAATTTGATGCTATAAGTTGATGATCATTCGTGGCAGTGATTTGTGGGGCAATTACTGTCTACAAAAAATAATGTGATTGATTTGAATGCTCCACTCAATTAACTACTCTGAACTGTGATGTTTTCATTTTGATATAAGTATAAGAGTAAAGTAAAAATGTATGAATATAATATAATGTATAGGAAATTTAAATACTACACATACGTGTAATCTATATTAACATTATAAAGAGGAAAGATTTTTTGTTGGTTTGTTTGTACCGAATAAGCTCCGAAACTACTGAACTGATTTAGATGAAATTTGGTAAGAAGATAGTTTGAGTCCCTGGGAAGGACATCGGATAGTTTTTATCCCGGCAATCACTCCGTAAGAGGGTGAGAATGAGGATGAAAGTTTGTATGGAGAAGCAACCTAGGGAAGAAGTCGAGCAAAGCGAGTGTGAGTCACTAGTAAATTATAATGTTTGCAAAGATGTACAATGTACATACATATACATATTACATATAAAAATTTTTTAAAGCTTCTTTATTTGTCTATTTTTAGAAAACGTGTTTTCTACGAAAATAGTATTATTTAAAGTAGGTCATAATAGATTTAAAGGCTCTCTTTTCCTAAAAGCCTACTTTATTTCAAAGCTCGTGCTTAAACTTAATGGTTATGAACTAAATAATATGTCTATGAAATTGTAATACGGTTAACAAATGAAAATATTTTTACTTGAGACAAAAAATATAATATGTTTAAGCTACGTAAATTTTATCTTACATTTTTTTATAATATCACTAGCAGAATCCGCGGCTTCGTTCGCGCTAAAACTACAAAAAAAAAACTCTTAAAAAGGTAGGTTTTACACAAACTTTCATCCCCTATTTTACCCCCTTATGGGATGAATTTCGAAAAATGCTAAAACACTTAATTATTTAATTGTATTGAAGAGCTTAATATTATAAAGCTTAATATTATAAATAAATACTAAGTTTCAAGTACATCTGATCAATTTTTTTTGGTTGTATTTTAACGTTCTTTCCCATAGGAATGAGATAATCTCCCGCGGTAAAAAGAAGTCTATGTCACTCTCCAGCCCTCTAATTATCTCCACACAAAAAGTCACACCAATCCGTCACTTTATTTCGACGTGAATGAAGGACAAACAAACAAACAAACAAATAAACAAACAAACAAACAAACAAAAACACTCACGTACATAGTATTAGTAAGTATGGACTTCTCTTTTCTAATATCCTAAGGTTTTTAATTATTATATATTTTATTTTTTAATCATAAGGCTTATGCATAATCAAACAACTAAAAGGTACTCTTACTCAAGAAAAAAAGTGTTTACTGAAATATTAAAATTTTTATTAAAAATTATTATATAAAACATTTTTTCTTTAAATATTTTGGCGAACAAGCCCAAACGAAATCCAGATCGTGACCTTTGAGAGAGCACAGACTATCTAAAATCGCGGGGTCGTTGAACCGTAGAAATGTGCTGCCAAAACTCTCCATTCATAAAAATGGTATCATGGACCACAGTGTAGAAACAATAGAAGAGACATCAACAAACATTTGTTACTTTATGATGTTGGGTAATTGAATTGATATTTTAGTATGTATTTCAATTTAAAATGTTATTAGAAAATTTTATACTAGGTATATAATCGACGGTCGACTATATAAAAACGACGACACGTTTGGCTCAGTTTGTAGTGACCCTACTTGCTGTGTCAGCGGTCGCGGGTTCGAATCCCGCCGGGGGCATTCATTTGTGTGATGAGCACGAATGTGTGTACTCTAGTCATGGGCGTTTATATTTATAAATATGTATATATTTAAAGTTATATACGTGTAGTGTGTCAACTATCTAGTATCCATAACACAAGCCTCGTAGCTTACCATGGAACTAGATGGTGATGTGTGTTAAAGTCCCAATATATTTATAATATTATAAGATGTAGATTTTTTTTTGATTGGACGATAATCTCTAGAGCTATTAGTAATATTTAAAGATATTTTTTTAAATTTTATAATTATTAAGAATGTTTATAAAATCTATAAAATTACTCGGTATGATCCTTAGGAGCGGGGCAATCTATACCTACAAATAAATACAGTTAAAGTGTCTGTCTGTAATGGCAACATAATGTTAATTACCTTATAGTATAATTGCATATGAAATTATACTATAAGGTAAATACTTATACGAAAAATGTTTTCTGTTTGTTGATTTTGATGGGACTTTCACTGGCAGGTAGCTGATATCATTAAGAATAACTTGGGCTACTTTTATTTAAAAAAAATTACGATTCCGCTCCAAAAAATTAAAACGTAACAAAAGACGCACCCGAGCGAAGCCAGGGTAAGTCGCTAGTACATAAATAAACATGCAAGGGGAGTCGAAAGTAAAAGCTAGTTAATAATGTGTGTCAATTAAAATAAAACTATCTTTCTGGATTATTTCGTGGATTTATGACGATTTATTACGCTCTCCCGTGACCATGATTGCTGTAAATTGGAGTGCATTGGAAACGTCGGAAACCAAAAATCAAAGTAAATCCGCGAAAAAGATAGTATCTCTGAAAAATTGATTGGAAAATATTATAAGTAGTATATTTTTAATATAAGCAGAGAACACAGACAGTTTGCTCATAATAAATAACTTGCAACTCTACTTGCGCTCCATTAGTATCGAATTTCATTTGAATTTATTTTGCATAAATTTGTTAAATGTGAATTGTTAATGTAAGTTATTCTTATAGCTTTACCATTATCAATATATATTCAAGCTACGTGAATTGTTAACGCTTATACCGTTTTCGGTTGTTTTTTTGTGAGGAATGTTGGAAAATGATAATATTTATCATCCATTTTCACGTCAAAAATGTTATAGGTGTACATTCAAAGACGTATCGTCTATGATATGTATATATATGTATGTATGTTGTATATGTATATATATGTATGTACTTATACCATCTCAGTGATATCCAAATATCTCAGATATATCCAAAGCGAGAATTATCCGTGATCATATATGATACTAGCGACTCACCTTTGCTTCGCTCGGCTTCGTGCCTAGATACGTTTTAATGGTTAGTATAGATTTCTAAGAGATGAGATATTTTCCTGCAGGCAAAAATATCCTAAATGTCGAACAGGATAACCAGCTATCATCATACCAAATTTCATCAAAATCTGTCCAGTGGTTTTCTCGTGATGCGTTCCCAAACAGACAGACAAAAAATTCTAAAAACTATAAATTCGGTCTCTGTATCGATAATAATGTTTATTTCAATAAGATTTTCCAAAAAATATTTAATGTACAGATTCGACTCACTTAGAATTTTATTATATGTATTGAAAGAAGATCGAATCTAGGCAATTCTAAGCAAACATCTGTCATGATCAAGCTCTTTATATCATTTCTATTATAATCACTAAATGAACGAGTACATTGAGGTTATTAGAACGGATTCGGAGATAAGTCCGCTGACTTCATCGGCTAGAATTGTGAAGGTCCCTACATGGACACGACAAAAAGCTTACAAATAAACGATGTCCATATTAGAATATAACGAAGCTTTGTACTCATATGCAAATATATAGGCGTAATCTTTCGCATATTGAATATTATCTTTTACTGTACGTACGTATCTTAAACGAGCTTCCTTTTAAACAGCTTCTGTCACTTTGTCTACTGGACGTATGGTAATAAGCTATTAGTAAATAAATAATAAATAAATCTGTTGGGACATTAACACACAGCGCCATCTAGTTCCATGGTAAGCTACGAGGCTTGTGTTATGGATACCAGATAGTTGATACACTACACATATATTACTTTAAATACATACATATTATAAATATAAATATAAACACTCATGACTGGAGTACAATCATTCGTCATCACACAAATGAATGCCCCCAGCGGGACTCGAACCCGCGACCGCTGGCACAGCAAGTAGGTTCACTACAAACTGAGCCAAACGTGTCGTCAAAATAGTTGTTACATTAAAGAGGAGTTTAACTTCTTTGCGTTTTTCATATTCTATCTGTTTTAATACGATTTTATAGCTCATTCACTAGCTTTTAACTACATAATAAAATCTTGGAAGTCGATTTAACCTACTTATAATTGTAATATCAATTTGATTTTGAACTATTATTTCAATACAATAATTTTATACTATCAAGTTTTTATGATTATATCGTGAGGGAGTGAAGAGTGAAACTCTCGCACGTCTTTCTAAAATATGTTCTTTCTGTTTTCGTTAGATACGTTTTAACGGTTAGTATGGAATAGATAGATGTACATATGTATATTTCATGTATTATTTTTTTCAACTTAAATTAATACGCTTTATTGTAATTCATAGTGATTTTCATACAAAACAAACAGTTCTCAACTTTTCAATTTTCCAGCTGTTCTTTCGTTTTTTATACTTAAAATACCCCTGATATATTCCCAACAAAACAAAAAAAGGATTATTCAAATCGGTCCAGCCGTTTTTTAAGTTTTAGCGAGACTAAAAAATGGCATTTGATTTTTTTATACATAGGTATACATATATAGATGCTGCATGTTAAATTCACAACTGTATTTCCTGAGTTAAAGTACAGTAAAATATTTTACTAATAATGACGATTCAGGCTTAAACCATCGTCAATTTTAATTTGGTTAGAAGGAGATGTTTAAAAGTAGCTACACTTAATTGAAAATTTAAAATTCAACCACTCCATTTATACTAGTTAAACGTGACGCGATACGTGACAAACGTTGATAAAGCTATGTAAAGAATATATTTCCGCTAGAAAACTGGCACGTGGATTCTTACTATCACATAGTTTAACCTTATTTGTATGTTAAGTAATGGAACTTTTTGGTTAAGTTACGTTACGGTTAGTTAAAATCATCAAACTTGTCTCAGTTTGGCTCATTTTGTACTTGCTGTGTCGCAGGTTCGAGTCCCGCTGGGGGCATTCATTTGTGTGACGAGCACGAATGTTTGTACTCCAGTCATGGGTGTTTATATGTATAATATGTATGTATTTAAAGTTATAAATGTGTAGTGTATTAACTATCTGTTATCCATAACACAAGCTTCCTATCTTACCATGGAATTAAATGGTGCTGTGTTTAAATACCCCAACATATTTATTTTTTATTATTATTATTTATTTTTATTGAGGTTAAGACTCCAACTCGTGTAATATTGATAACTTCCTTATTTTACGAGAACTACTTGATGAATCAGATATTTTTGAAGTCGGTGCCAGCTGACAATATTTTAAGATATGAATATCTAATAGGTAAATATGTGTTTTACGTATCGAAATATATCAGATTTGAATTGCATCGGGTTTTTACATTTTAGTGCCTGGAAGTCGGTTTTTATTTTATTTTTTAAAGTTTTTATTTTATACTATGTAGTTTATCGATTACAGCAAGAATCTCCATAATCATCAAAGAAGTAATTCATAATCATTTCATAAGAATAAGACAATAGAGTTGTCCAAATGTGATACATACAAAAAATATTACTTAGTAACTTAATAGATCGTTCGTCTGCAAGGTCATTGGAGTAATGATGTAATCAGATTAATATCCACAATATGCGAATGAAGCATAAGTTGTTGCTCTCTTGGCCTTGTTGAAATTATTTTTAACTCTAGTTATTCGCCCGCCACGCTTAAAGCTTCAATATTAATGTATCTTCTAATGTTTTTTTTTTAATAATATGTAACACTTTTATCTGCAAGTGTAGAAGTAGATTCGTGAAAAAAAAATCAAAATTTTCAATTTTTTCTACTGTACATAGAACAAGTGCTTAATATATTAAAATCAATAAAAATAATGGTAGTAAGTAGTATTAAGTAAGATTATTATTACTTTCTAAAGGTGCCATTTTTGTATAAAATTTTGGGAAGGTACTCGCTGTAGCAACTATATTATACCTTTGAGACGTCTAAAACCTTCTCGTACATGTACTTTTACTCTATGTATGTAGTATATTAACTTCGATGATCTATTACGAACGTTAAAAAAATGTTTCTTGTTTTTTTTTATTATTTATAGTTATAGCGGCAATAGAAATACATACTCTGAAAATTTCAACTCTCTACCTATTACGGTTCATGAGATACAGCTCTCTGACGGACGGACGAACGGATGGACGGACGGTCGGACAGCGGAAGCTTAGCAACTGGGTTCAGTTGCCACCCTTCGGGTACGGAACCCTAAAAAGTATTAAGATTCAGCTAAATCACCTAGAACTGTATCCACTAGACAATATGAAAATATGAAAGATTACATATTATAATTTATTTCAAGGACCCTGAAAACTAACAAACAATTATAAATCTTCGTTAGTGTAATTTATATTCGATAAAATATTTTTTACCGGATTTAATAACTGACAATAAACAAAAACTCGAAATTAGGCAAAAAACTTGATTTCATAAAAAATGATCGATACTAAAAAAATGTTAGGTTATCACGCATCCTTCAACTTTTGACTTCGAAGAGGGCCTACGAATATTTGATTCTATAATAATTAATCATTAACTTGTGGGCGTGTTTCCTTACATTTTGATATTTTTACATGTATATTTATGCATTTAATACACATATCTAATAGTATGTTCATATGTTAATTTTTATTAGTTTTTATTTTATTTTTAACTAGCAGTATCCGCGCTTCGCCCTCGTTAAAGCTTCCGATCGCTACCAGACTTTACAGAATCACCCGCTTGGTTAACCGGAAGATTGCCTGAAAATTTCATCAAAATCGCTGTAGCCGTTTTGGAGTCCATAAAGAACATACATACACACATCTATTTTTATATATTTACATAATGGATTTACAATTAAAAATCAATCTGAGAATAAAACAATTAGACATTTTACAATTGTTAATTCAATTATCTTATTTATATAAGCCATTAGGCTTCAAAGCGTGCCAGTTGTGAGCACAGATTACATGCACAAATTTTACGTACAATAGAGAAGACACGAAGGAGATTATACGTTACGTATTAGTTTATAATATGTAAAAAGGGGAGTAAATACTTTCCGAATCTTGAACCATAATTCTTAACGCTTAGCTAAAAACTATGAGAATGACACATTTAAGCGTTATATCAATAAGCCATAACATGGCATTCCCATACATTATTTTAATTTTACATATTGAGCGAAATCGATTGTAGAATCAAATCAATTATTTCTAGCCATATCTTAAAAATTTAATATGAATATTTTATAAAATCGTTCCAACGTATAGAACAACAATCTAAAATTCTACGAACCGACAACACTAATAACAACGTAACTTTTCAGCGCAGGGCTTTCATAAATTAAGTACATACATACATCTACCTCCAAAAGGACAGTTAAATTATACAAGGTAATATCTTCATCAAACCCTATAATATAACTTTATATACATATAATAAAAATGATTATATATGTTGGGAATGTCATTTTTAACCGAGTTTTAAAATTGGAGCTGTAGTTTTAATTAGGATGTATGTTTTTTGTGTGTATTATTAACCGATTTTAATAATTATTTTTTAATAAATAGATTCTATCTCAAAGATGATTTTAATGAAGTAGAAGAAATCACAAGAATTTTCGCTCTAACTAGTTTTATTTTAAATTAGGTAGTACTTAAAAAAATTAATTACGCATTATTTGAAACTTCAGTGTAACTTTTTAAGTTTCATAATCGAGTAGCTCCTATAGAATAAACTCTTCATCCTACACGCTTATGGTAGCGTGAACGAACCCACATAACACTTAAAAACTAAAAAATAATACACGCAGGCAAAACCAAATGCGATAGCTAGTATAATATACTATCCTTTAAAAATGCCCAATACGTTTTTTCTTAACAAGCCCGGTCATTTTGTAAGCTGTCCGCGTGACGGGCCGTGACGTGACGTGATCGATCATTGCGAGCGCTGGGCCCAGGGCAGGAAACATGCAAATCTTAACAATGAAACTATAAATACCTTATCGAACGAGGCATAATGATCTCGACGAAAATAATGGCACGCTTTGCACACATTTTTACGGTAACACACTCGTTGGGAGTATTTTAGTCATTTTATTTAAGCTGGAGGTTTTGATGGGATAGATAAATATAACTTATTGGTTGGAAGAGTAGAGTGGTGTAAGATTTAAATTGTTGTTAGAGAAACGGTTTTTGTTCCTTTGATAGTAGAAGATCCGATATAAGGTCATCATGCATCTGCTAATTAGATGTGAAAGATTTTGTACAAACGTTTGCCCACGACTCCGCTTTTTATGTATAATGACATCTCTTCTAAGGTTGGTTATGTTAGCTAGCTTAAAACATTTCCCAATATGTACCTATCTATCTATGTATATAAAAATCGATGTGTACGTATGTTCCCTATGGACTCCAAAACGGCTAGTTTTGATGAAATTTTCAAGCAATCTTCAAATTAGCCTAGCGGGTGATATTGTGAATTTTAGTAACGATCGGAAGTTTGAACGCGGGCGAAGTCACGGGAAATGCTAGTATGTTATAAAGTACAAAAATAATTTTTCAAATCCAACAGGTAGTTCCACAGTAAACGCGTATTTTATGAGTGTAGGTTAAGTACCTATAATATCGCAGATGGAAAGCTAATGAAATATGCTCGAGGTGTCCTTTTAAAAGTATTCAGTATTTTAACTGTCTTTGAAGCTCTAACAGTTAAATAACAATCTCTTCGTTAATTAACTTTGTACGCAGAGTTATTTTAATGGATATTAATAATACGTCCACCACAACTTTAAAGCTATTCTATAAAATATTCCGGATAACTAAGCAATTTTTGCAATATTTTATTACTTCAACTACTGTATTTTACTAGATTTACTTACCGATGGTTATTAAGCATTTAAAGTTTATTGAATGTTTAAATTTAAGAAAAAGCTTTTATATTAATTACTAGCGACAGAATGACTAGGTGATTCTTTAAATTGACGTAACTTTTTTGCCGTTTCTGAGATTAGCGCGCACAAACTTACAGACAAACAGTCAAAAATTCTAAAAATCATTGTTTTGGGTTCTATTATGTAAATAAGGACCCCATGTACAGACAACGATCAGTTACACTTTTATTATATGTAAAGATACCTATAGATATAGATTTTAAAACTTTTCACAAAGAACAATTTAGCTATACATTGTTTTCCTGTTACTTTAACTATTTAAGTAACACACGCCGTGGAAGATCTCAAGAGGCATGATTTTTTTCGTCTTAGTTGACGAACATCGTCATAACTTTGGGTATTTTGCAGATATATTTATTTGTACATGTATCTTTGTAATTATGAAAGACGTTTACAAATACTTACAGTAGTTTTGGAGATTAGTCTCTACATACATACAAACTCACAAATTCCTTTATAATATTAGTATAGATCATGTACATAATATTCCAACAGTCAAACTAACTGATATTTTCTACATAATACAAAATAAATAAACCTAAAGGTTTCAGATTAAAAGCACCAAATTCCACTTGCATCTTTTTTTCTTCGAAAAATAGGTATTCATATTTTTACTTATTATAATTAAAAAAAAACAATGTAAAATACAACATTTTTAAGTAAATCGAAAATATATCATAGATATTGCACAAATTAAATACAAATGCAAGCACCTGGAATATATATAAAGATAACAAAATAACTCTATCTCGTTCTAATTACTAATTAGTTTCCAAGCAGATAACGCTACGCGGTTGAATTAGAGCTCTCAATCAGCGGGCGCTGCTATCAATCGCTGAAGTTGTGTTTACGGAAACCGTACGGATAGAGACAGGGCTGCTCATTTGCTTATTTATTTTAATTGTATGTATGTATTCAGTCCTTTTTAACCTCCTACCACTGGGCACGGGCGTTCCTTCAATACGAGGGGGATCAGGCCATAGTCCACCACGCTGGACAAGTGCGGGTTGGCGGACTTCACATGTCTTTCGAAAACTTGCTAGGTTCTCTCAGACATGCAGGTTTAATCACGATGTTTTTCCTATCATTTTAACTACAATTAGCTAATTAATAATTATCAAAGATTACGACTTAGTATGATTGTACTTACTGACAAGCAGTATTAATTATACTTGCAATTACTATACAATTGTACCAAATGACCAATAATATTAAATAACGTTCTCCGCCGCCTTTCTGCAGCTTTAGATAACTGATAGATTAAAAGTCTCACAAGATCAAAATTTAATTGTCTTATTAAAAAGAAGGGTGATTTATAATTTTGATTTATTTTTCATTAGAATTAAACATTGGTTATGATTATTATTTATTAGCTATGTTTAATCGGAAGAAAATTCCCCTGAATCTAAAGAAATTTCGTCTCTTATAGAAATTGAGCAAATAAAATATAAATATATAAATAAATATGTTGGGACATTAACACACATCCCCATCTAGTTCTATGATAAGCTACGAGGCTTGTGTTATGGATACTAGATAGTTGATGCACTACACATATATAACGCTAAATAGATACACATTATAAATATAAGCACATATGACTGCAGAACAAACATTCGTGCTCATCACACAAATAAATGCCCACAGCAGGACTCGAATCCGCGACCGCTGACACAAAAAGTAGGATCACTAAAAACTGAGCCAAAGTGTTCTCTAAAAATCTTACGTACCAGTTAAACCTTTAATAAACCATTGCAATGTTTATTGTAAATATGTGTAATTGAAACAAATTTTTTACGCCATAATATATTTACGCATTTGCCTACTAGCTACAGTCCCCTGACAACCCTACGTTCCAGCCACGAAACCGGTGCGACCGGCCGCCGTCACTATCTGACCCGAGTAGAGTAAATTATTCAACGGGAAGCATTTATCGATGCCGCATCACTATTGATGCATTGTTTCAATCCGCAAATCGCTGTCCGGCGCTGAGATAAATCAAGCGGCAGATGGTAGACACTTGGACAGCGGAGTGCGCACTTGCCATTAAATAATAATATCGTGCCCATTTAACGAAAATATCGTATACTTTGGTCGACTTTATATTTTTTTGTTTATATTTATCACTATTGAAGTATAACCAATTTATTAAAAAAAATATGAAAATCGGTTTACAATTATCGAAGATACCAAAAAATACAGACGATTTGACAGAGCTTCCTCCGTTTTGGAGTTGTAGTTATGTATGTTACTTGACAATTTCCCTCATTATGAAAAATATATGAGAAAGTCTAATACATAAAAAACAAGTGTAAATATTTATTTGTAAAGATAGTGTTGATGTTTACCTAAAAGATTTACTCATGAGTTTATTGCACCGCTTTAGTTCGATTACAATAAATAAGGTTTTTATACATATTATGTAGTATGTTACCAGCTCTAACATCATTAATCTTACTATAAAAAGAATACTAAAAATAATCCAATTATGTACGTTTAAAAAAGTTAAAGAAGGTTTTACATAACTTCATATTTGCATATACAGGGGAAAAAAAACTATTTTTCGGATTTTTTTGCGAATTTATTCTGATTCCCGACGTTTCGAATGCTTTACAGCAATTATAGTGGGAGATACTCTTAAAAAATCCGAAAATATAGATTTATTTAAAAAGTCAAATATAAAAAAAAAAATTAATTAATTAATTGTCTTACTAAAAAGAAGTATGATTCATAACTTTAATTTTTTTCGTTAGAATTAAACATTGGTTATAATTATAATTATTAGCTATGTTTAATCGGAAGAAAATTTCGAATTAAATTTAAAAAAAATTAAATAAGTAAATCTAAAAAAGTATTACGCATGGATAACTTAACACCTTATAACCACAGCCCTTTAGCTAATAAAAAGTAACGGCGAATACCTAATTACGTCAGTAAAAAAAAACATATTTAAGCAATGTTGCGCTTTTATCCAATAGAGAACTTTAACTCAGTATATGGCGAATGAGTACGCGACTTTACAGCGCTATGTTGCTGCAAAGGTCACAGTTGTTCCCGTGAAAAGCCCCGTCAATCAATTCTCATTCTTATTGAATGCTATCTGTAATAAGTGAAGACGGCTTTGAAATTGCCTTTGTTTCACAATATTAAAATTAATGGCACTTAAGAGTTGTTTGGATATATGGATCGTAGAATATATTACAATAAATTTTGTTCATTGAATGTAGATATCATTAATGAAATAAAAGCTATTTCTCCTTTAAAGTTGTCAGTTAGACTTTTAAATTAGTTGAATCTGTATATTAATTATTATTTTTTGGAAAATCTTATTGAAATAGTCATTGTATAATCGATACAGAGACCGAATCTATAGTTCTTAGAATTTTTGTCTGTCAGTCTGCCTGTCTGTCTGGGAATGCATCACGGGAAACCCATTGGACAGATTTTGATGAAATTTGGTATTATGATATCTGGTTATCTGGGTCAACATATAAAATACCTTTTACTGCGGGTAAATATCTCATCTCTGAGAAGTTTATACTATATTTTCAATCATCCAGTATGGTTTTAAAGTGCTTAAGTATGGAGAAAGTACAGTTTTAAAACAAAGGCTGATGACACGCCCTGCTCACGTACAGTTTGTACTCATCACTATTGTTACAGCATTGTTCCATCAAGAATGGAGAGATAATAGCCCAAAAGCTCTGATAATATAAATGTATAGAAACCATATTGCAATCTACTTTACAATAAATATGGTTACAGTCTATTATTATACACTTTTCTTCTTTCTCTTTCTTAAAATTAGAATTGGATGAATAAATAATGAATAACTAGTATCGATTTTAAGACGCAATATACTTATACTTGTCTTTTTTTCTACGCTTCGTTTCTTTTTGAGCTTAGGCTACTTTCATAAGGCTGGCTGCCGCTACCCTATAAAAATCAATGAATACGATTTCATGTTTATACTTTTTAATGTTAATGCGAAAAAATTCAAACAGTCTATACACCAGTCCAAGTTCAATGCAAATCGTATCCGCTATTCATTCGCCTACAACTTCCGACAGTACACAATGTCTACTTTGTATTAGTAATATCTCAATCTAGCGTTCCCTCCAAAGGACTCCTTCAGGCGGCTCGCTGAACCATGACCTCTCAGGTCAGACCAGTAATCTTCAGAATCAGTAATCAGTATCACACAAAGAGCTCGATCCGACGATAAGCGGGAAAAAATGAATGACAGGACCTCCTGACGAGAGGTCGTTGTCCCAAAATGAGTTTTGAATTTGTTGCCTAGTTATGTTTAAAACACAGTTATGTTAGTGTTATAATAATCGTTCCGTTTGTTACGCTTGCTGTGTTAAATAATCTCGCTCACGAATAGCTTGTTATTATTTTCTATAACGTAATTTACTAGGTCTGGTACAGTGGCAGCGTTAGTTCTTTATAAGATTTAGGTTGATCTAGGTTAGGTAAGAATTTTTTGAAATCGGTAATTTTTTTATTGGGCTAAGGCACTTGTTTATATTAGAATGATGATTCTATAGCTGAATACTGATTGAATGAGACTTTTAAAAATTGCCAAACCTTCAGAAAGGTACCTACAAACCTAGAGTAAATGCTTAATTTTGACTAACCTTTTTAAGTACTAGCTTTTGAACACAATTGGATACTGATTTGTTTAATATAACGGATAGTTTAAATAAAACTATCTTTTCGGATTATTTCGCGGATTTATTTTAGTTTTTGGTTCCCGACGTTTCGAATGCTTTACAGCGCACATGGTCACGGGAGATACTAAGGTTATAGACGTCTCAAACACATACTTGTTACAGACAGTGCTTACCCACTATTTTACAAAAATATTATATTTTTGTAAAATAGTAATAATAAAAAAACAATAAAATAAATCCGCAAAATAATCCGAAAAGATTTATTTAGATTTATTTAGAAGTTTTATTTAAAATGTCAAATACTCGCGTAAATCTAAGAAAGTATTAAATATGCATAGAACAGAATGTTGTTGTATCCATATTTAAATGTATACAATATTATTATAATAACTAACTGCTTGTTTCCCAAAGCGAAGTTACAACTCTAAGACAGAAAGAAGTCCAAACCTCAAATCATTCGTTGACATTTTCCTTTCACATGTAAGCGTGTTTCATCAACATGTATTTATTCTGGTCACGTCTAGGTTGAGTACGCATCTAGCTTAGAATACACGACTGCTGAGAAAATGCTATAAAATAACCAAAATACTCGCATGTCATACTACATGATACAACTCGGAACATCTGGGCGATGTCTACAATCTCCTGTGGCCTGATAATGCCACAGCTATTTCCAGACGTCATAATTATCTGTTCCAATACAAAACGGGGGCATTCGGTATACATCATGTTAAACTCGTCCCACATATCGAAACGTTCCTTGAAAGCATTTGTAAATTTTATTGTTCTGAATTGTACCAATAAATTGGCTGAATTTCTGGAACGAATTGTGTTAGCCTCAACTTTCCAGATGTCGCTTAAACTTTGCATAAATGATAGAATAGATGTGTTTTTTAATATATAGCTATCCTATGAAAATAAAAATATATATGGTTTTTGACCAAATGGTAAGATTATTTAAAAACTAGCGACTTACCCTCACTTTCCTCGGGTTCGTCCCTAGGTACGTTTTAATTTTTTTGAGCGGATCCCTAATTCTTTTTCTAAAATAGAAGTAGCCTATGGTACTCCCTACAACATCAGCTATCTTCCAATGAAAGTCCCGTCAAAATCAGTCCAGCCGTTTCAGAGATTATCCGGAACAAACAGACAGATAGACAAAAATTTTAAAAATTGTGATTTTCTTATAAATACTGTATATAATTTAATATGCATTTAGTATAACGCTGTTATTTTAACATTACAAACAGTATTTTAATTAATACAAAAATATGCACTGCTTTATCCATTTTATGCTCTTGATAATCGACTATTTTAATTACTTTTTATATCTACTATATCCTTACATACATATGTATGTATTGTAGATAATATAAAAAATTAAAATTAAATAGCTCATCAAATCAATTATTCGAGAAATTGATTATTCAAAGTGCTATTATAAATACGAATATCTTTAAGATCCTATCCTGTAAAATCAGAATGACGTAACTAGTTAAAAATAAATATGTATAACCTAAACAAGTTTGACGACCCATGTAGGAATTTCAGATTGATACTGACTATACGATGTTATGAGTTCGATTCTAGCTTTAATGAATTTTTACTGTTCATACAAGTATTTGGAATACACAAAATAGTCTCTGCCCCTTAAACCTTTCTAGTAAAGGACCGTAATGCCATTTTTTATTTATCCAAGAGCAGGTTTTAGATAAGGTAGTAAAGTACGATTTCTTATGAGTAACAGTTTTGCGTACTTGTCATTCCATTTCAATTGATTTCATTGAAAAGTAAACTTTGTGTCGCTGAATCGAGGGTTTTATAAATACTGTTTCTAACCGACACGCAGGATTCCAAGCAAACCTCGTACAGTAATTGCTTGTAATAAATTAAACGAACTCTTTTGTTAATATCATTTATGTTTTAATCAGAACATAGTCACTACATAGTATAAAACAAAGTTGCTTCCCGCTGTCTGTCTGTCCCTATGTATGCTTAGATCTTTAAAACTACGCAACGGATTTTGATGCGATTTTTTGAATAGATAGAGTAATTCAAGAGGAAGGTTTATATGTATAATACATGCATACTATAGTTCAGAAAAGCCGAGAAATTCAAAGATTTGTATTTCATACTAACCGTTAAAACGTACCTAGGGACGAACCCGAGCGAAGTGAGGGTGAGTCGCTAGTCTACATCATAAAATAAAAATGTTTGTAGATAAAACAAAATTGAGAAGTGTCGTGAAATACCTTAGGTGATTAATTGGGTAATAAAAATCACGTCAAATTAAGTCTCGAGTACTAGGGCATCATAACGTCAAATAACAAACGTTGTATATATTTGAGCTCATCGAAGAAAGGTCTGCCAGAGTGCATACGAATTATTTACAGCACACATTCCTTAACAGTTACGGTCGCCTGGTACTTATGATGAGATCACATTATGGGCTGCCCTTAACTCATAATATCTGGTAACAATCATTATCACGAGTACTAGGGGGTCACAAAATTCAATGATTGTACATATGTAGGACTCCATCATAAGAGTGCATATAAACTACTTAATAAATACATTCCTTAACACTTATGATCCCCTGGAATTTATGATAATGTCACATGGGGTGATCTTAGTAAATAATAAAAAGTGTCGTGACGGTCAAAATATTACACTTTTTTCCGTCTTGCTCTCTCTCACCGAGTATTGCGTGCGATAAGGAAAGCGTTCCAAAAATCACGATTCGATTATAATATGATAAGGAAAATGTATTTTATGATTTAGTAAGAAAGTATAACATTAAAACCCTTTGCTTTTAAATGCGTAAAAATATAAAATATACTAGCAACTCACCCTCGCTCCGCTCGGGTTCGTTCCTAGCTTAATTCCCCACACAAAAATTCATCCCCATTTTCATCCCCCTAAAAAACGATTTCCAAGATAAAAAGTATCCTATGTTCTTCCCAGGGTCTCAACCTATCTACTTACCAAATTTCATCTAAATCAGGTTCTAAATCAGGTTCAGTAGATAATACCCTCTGAAACGTCACAAACTTACAATCTCACAAACTTAAAAACTTTACCTCTTTATAATATTAGTATACATATAGATAGGAAAGCCCAGTTTTTATTTTTAGAAAAGAATTTATGTTATATTTGAATTGAGATTTATACATTTTTAATATACATTAAGATCGCTAATTCTCAAAAATAACTTATTACTCTATTTACTTCAAATTCTTCGAAATCGTGAAGCTTTAATTTTTATTACATTCGGACGTAATTAAATTAATTAGAAGTATAAGTAAATTAAGTGCCAAATCTTAATCAGCTTCAGTGTTTTTGTCCTTATTAAGAATTTTACAGTTTTTTTTTGTATATACTTTTTTTGTATATTAAATCTATACTTAATTTTATAAAGAGGTAAAATTTGTGAGTTTGTGACGTTTTAGGGGGTATTCTCTGGATCTACTGAACCGATTTAGATGAAATTTGGTAAGAAGATAATTTGAGACCCTGGGAAGGACATAGATATTTTTTATCCCGGAAATCATCCCTTAAAGGGGCGAAAATGGGGAAGAAAGTTTGTATGGGGTATCAAGATATAGTAGATAGTAGTATACAAAGGAATGTTAGTTGCGCGAGAGTGAAGTTGATCTCTTGAAATTGTATAGATGCTGTCTAATGCGAAATTATTGATTATTAATTAGTTTTTAATACTTTTATATGCTACATTTTCACGCCAATATATTATATATAACCTGCAATACCCAAAGTCTTATTAAAGCATTTATTTGCGCGAAAAATTTGTAATTATATAATAAACATATAAAAATACACTTAAAAATATTTGCAAAATTAAATAGCGGAACGGCTATTAATAGTTAAATATCTATTTATATCAATCGACAAAATGTAGAACTACCTTTTAGTGTAATGATTATATAAAATTGTTTAGTATTAAGCTTTTTACGAGCACTTAAGCTGTGTTTTATGCCATACAAGCCTCGCCCGCGGCACGTCTTAATTACAGCAGAACTCGAATTCCTGCTAACATTTCATGTACATTATAAACCATCCTTGATATTCCTGTCATCAAAGCTTTTATGCATATATTTTACTAGAGCTGTTATTTATGTTTCCTTTTACCAGATGCAGAGGCTATAATGATTCACCGCGTATTTTCCCTTTTTAGGGTTCCGTATCCGAAGGGTCCAGTTAGATCCCTAATACGTAGTAGTAAAATGTACCTTCGAATAAAAAAATTGAAGATTTTCATACATAGATTTGTTTGTTTGTCAGTCAGTCTGTGTCTTAAATATTATGTACATTGTGAAACCCTCGGAACGTGAGCTCGCACTTGACCGATTTTTGTTTTTCTTAATCTTGAACGATGCATCTTGGGTGAGAAGTGAGGAGACTTACCACAGTAGTTTTTGAATTAAATTGCTTGAGGACTTATTATAACAAATTTTAACCTTTACATGAATAAACATGTCTGTCTCAGAAACTATTACATTTACCAATACAGAACTATGTACAATATTATACTACAAGTATATGAATTTACATGGTATGTAAATATAACAAGAGTATTATAGATGCAAAAAATATTGGTGAAATGAATGATAATTAAGACCATTTATGAGGCGATTTCACCAAAAGATATATTTTACTTTAACCTAATCGTTAAGTCACGGTTAAGTTCATGGCTTTTATAATTTAGTATGCTTGACTTAAATTGGTTTAAAGTTAATATAGCCTCGTTTTAAATTACGTCAAAATAAGCAGGTCTCCACATCAATTTATATGAACACTGTTATAAAGACTCCATATTTATGAAATATCAATTTCTTAGACCACCAAAGTTTTCGCAACAAATAGTATAATTTAAACAATTTTGCAAGTAGCAATTTAAATTTCCGATCAAAAATAAAATTAAAGCACTCTAAAACGTTTTTTTTTTCTTGAATTTTGAGTCTGTGTTTTCATCATTGAGTTCAGATGATGATATATGTAATTAACACGATTTGTTAGAAAAACCTAAAATGCTATTTTTTAACATTTTTAGTTCAAAATAAGTAAATAAGCTCTTTGTGATGTTGTCCTTGTGTACCGTGTGCAGTCACATGTGAAATGGGGTCAGCCATACGCTTCAGCTACGAGTAGCTTACGTTTTGGGTGTCACAGGATGGTGCTTATTGTATATCTTCTGCTAGTGTCCATGACTTCGAGTTGGCGAAGCATGAAAACATACAAAAAATAATTGTTTTTTTTTAATATCTTTATATTTAAAAAATTCAGTATTATCTGTTTGTGTGTAATTTAAAAATAATAACAATATTTAAAACCCTCATCGTAAAATATGATACCTTTAATTGCTCTTAGGATAGAGATCAAATTGTAGCTTAAATGCAATCATACGTGATAAGATAAAATGTGTATAATGGAGAAGTTTCCAATTTTTTTTATATATTAATTATAAACATTTAAGTAAAATATTTATAATTAATTCAACCCTTTTAAACGTTCACTGCTGTGAATGGACCTCCCTTTAATTCGAGGGGGATCAGGCCATAGTCCACCACGCTGGCCAAGTGCGGGTTGGCGGACTTTAAATGTCTTTCGAAAACTTGCTACGTTCTCTCAGACATGCTGGTTTCCTCACGATGTTTTTCCTTCACCGAAAGACAAGTGGTAATCATGTTAGAAATTATTCGCACATGAAAATATCAGAGGTGCGAGATCCGGGATTCGAACCCGCATCACTCGGTTTCGCAAGCGAGCGCGTTACCACTGAGCTACCACTGCTTTATAAAGTATCATATAAGTAAAAATAGTAGGAATATTATTTTGTTTTTATTTATTTTTATTTTATAGCCTTCTATCAAATAATATTTGTCTTATATTTCGAAATCAAATCGTGTAGCGGCATACATATTTAATATGAAGATGTCAGTTGTGTAATCAGGGCTTAGCACAAGTAAAGTTGTGGTGCGAATGCAATCAATCACGTCGCAAGTCAATATTAGCGTGATTACATCTAAATCCTATTGAGACCGGCCTTCTCGTTATTTCGTAAGGGAACTTATAAACATATAGTACGTGTTAGTTTGTTATATATTAACTAGTTCTTGCTTATAAATTTATTTATTGAACGTCGCAGGTCGCAGTTTCGTTCCCGAGTCGTGTAACTATCTATAAATCTAATATATTTAAACGAACCATTCTTGTATATATATAATCTGAATTTCGGAAACTGCTCCAATAATTTTCATGAAATTTAGTATACAGGGGTGTTTCGGGATTAGTTTTATGTCTGGGAAAACGCGTGTTTTCGAGTTTACGTGCGGTTTTGTTTCGCATTATTCCACGCAGAATATGTATATATATCGCTTATACGCACACTAGGACATAAGCATCGTGGTCAAGCGGCCAAAGCGCAAGTTTGACAACTACGGGTGTCTGGGTTCGTATCCCAGTCGGATACAAACATTTTACTTTTGTTTTTTTTAATTATTCAAATTTTTAGTTTGTTTTTTTTTAAATGTTGTTTTGGCCAAAAACTCCGAACGAAGCTCGGTAGCCCAGGTACTTAGTCTTAAAGAAAGTAATGTTATAAAAAATTTTGCAAATGCGTAATGTATATTCTACAGTAATAACTGAAATAATAATGGAATTTTAGACGAAATCTTGGATATTAGACGTGAATATGTATGAAACGGACGGATAATTTATAACATTAGTAAAAATGCATAGTTATGCAGTATAATTTAAGAATGAATGCGTTAAGTTGATTAATGATTAGCCTTCTTTTGTTTACCACTTAGGTTACCACCACCACCTACCTACCTACCACTATTACCAAAACCCTATTATGGCGAGTCTCACATAATGCCCATTTTATAATAATGCTCTAGCAAAATATATGTTCTCTATTTCTTTATTTACGAATTATATTTTAACTAGCGATTCACCCTAGATTCGCTCGGGTTCGTCCCTAGCTTGATTCCCAATACAAACTATCATCCCTATTTTCACCCTTTTAATTGATTATTTCCGGGATCAAAAGTTTCCTATGTCCTTCCCAGGGTCTCAAACTATCTTCTTACCAAATTTCAACTTAATCGGTTCAGTAGATCTAGAGATTACCCCCTACAACGTCACAAACTCACAAACTTTACCTCTTTATAATAGACTAATAACTGCCTACAAAATCACTTTAGATGTTAAAAAAGTACCAATCCTTTTTTTTAAAAGAGTATCAACGCTTATTATTTTTTTATCATTTAGGTAAATGAAACGCTTAACATTAAAAAAATAACCATCTGCTTATAATTAGTGAATATATCATATGACATACAGACACACACACACACATACACACACACACGCACGCACGCACGCACGCACGCACGCACGCACGCACGCACGCACGCACGCACGCACGCACGCACGCACGCACGCACGCACGCACGCACGCACGCACGCACGCACGCACGCACGCACGCACGCACGCACGCACGCACGCACGCACGCACGCACGCACGCACGCACGCACGCAAGCACGCACGCACGTACGCACACACACACACACACACACTCACGCACACGCACACGCACACATATACACACACGCACACGCACACATATGCACTTAGATTGACCATCTTCTTTTAAACACGGTGTTGGCATGGCGTAAAATTACCTCACATCTATTCTATAAAGACGACATGTTATTAGTGTCATTATGTTTATAAAGCCGTACTTATCCCATGAATTAAACCGTCTAGCTCACAGTCTTGATATTTATGTGCACGCAACATCAGTATTATGTTATAAGTCCTATATTCATAGTTAGTGAGCTGTCTGGACTATACTCTACTTGTAAGCGATTAACAATTGTATGGGAAATGATATGGTATTTTATATTGACAGTGGCGGATTCAATCATTACATAGAGCTTTTGTACTAATTGTATGTACAATGTAAGCAGTGGTAACCTAGTGGTAACGCGCTCGCTTGGGAAACCGAGTGGTGCGGGTTCAAATCCTAGGTCTCGCACCTCTGATATTTTCATATGCGAATCATTTCCAACATGATTAACACTTGTTTTGCGGTGAACGAAAAACACCGTGAGGAAACCTGCATGTCTGAGAGAACCTAGCAAGTTTTCGAAAGACATGTGAAGTCTGCCAATCCCCACATGGCCAACGTGGTGGATTATGGCCTGATCCCCGTTAAAAAGGGCGTAATACAAATCCCAATAACCTAACTGTGATTCTCCTTACTAGCGATAGTAATTTGACATAACTTACATGAAATTTTTAATTAATGTCTAGGTATGCCTAGTAAGAAAAACCACAGAAAGATATGTTATTGCAAAAACCTAACCTTCAGTTGCAGCATTGCAAAAAAAAGGTGTGTGTAGGGGGGGAGGGGGGTGGAGAAATGTACTTTTATTAGGTGTACAATCAATAAATATCACTGTTGGCTTATATCGGAGTGCGCAGAGTGACAGAATGATGTCCGATTATTAAAGTTAAATAGATAAAGTAAAATAAAAAAAACACGAATATTATATTCAAAACAGCAAATTTTAAAACTAATAAATGTTTAGATTTCATAAATATCGGATATTTAGTACAAATTGTAATATCAATAAATGTAACGTTCAGAAATTCTAATCAGGTGTAATGTACCTAACATTACACCTAATTAGAATTTCTGAACTTAATTACCTTCAATATAATACTAATAATATACTTTGAGTACAAAATATAACATTGTATTGAAAATTTCATGATACAGAATAAGCCTATCTTGTTATGAAAGTAACTCAGTAGCCACTATAAATTTTCAAGCATTAGTTGCTTGAAAATTAAGGAGTTATTAAATAAGAATAAGCATTTATAGTGTCGGTCGATGTTTGTATGTTTGGTGTTTATTGTTTACTTCTTTCCTTTCATTTCCTTGTTTCACTTTCATTTTCTAATAAAATCTATAGTATCAAGCTTTAAGTACAGCATAAAATGTTTTTATGTGTTTTGACGGTATTAAAACCAAAATGCTAATTTCATACAATTTTCTAACTCATATTACAGATGTATTATTATTATTTATTTTTGGTGCCGAGGTCGGCCCTAGCTACGTCGACCAGTTATGGTCCATTGTAGCTCCCTTTGGAATGAATTAAAGTTCTCCGCTTAGTCCTGTTGACTCCAGGAACTTCCAGATTTTCTGAGCGGGGAGCATCTGTATCTCTTCTGGTTGCATAATATGCTGCCCTAGATAGATACTTCTGCGGTGCATGAGTGGACCGCACGAGCAGAGGATGTGCATAGCAGTTTCCTCTGTCTCATGGCAAAGTCTGCACATTGCAGTCTGACTGAGGCTATTATTACAGATGTAACTCATATTTGTTGATATCAAACAGTTTTTCACATATATTTTATCTTGAATCCAAATGTAGTAAATTAAAAAAGTTTAAAGTATTAAGTTAAAAAAAATGTTTCTCTTTATAGTTAAATCTTATTAACTAAGGTGTATAATGTAGAATCTAAAGTCTTTAGTATATATAGTTAAAATACTTATCAGCATTAGTATGCTGGTATAAGCTACAGCTAGTGCTGTGCCCCCGGGTTTCACCCGCGTTAGATTTGTTTTACAATAATGTATGGAAGTCTGCCCGATTTGTTGACATTTATGATTACTGCTCAGCTCCCTTCGGTAGTCGCATGATGATATATAGCCTATAGCCTTCCTCAATGAACGGGCTATCTAATGCATAAAGAATTTTCAAATCGGATTAGTAGTTCCCGAGATTAGCGCGTTCCAGTAAACAAACTCTGCCTCTTTATAATATTAGTTGTCTTCTTCTTCTCCCTGCCCATTTCCCAATCACTTGGGGTCGGCGCAGTACATCTTCTGTACTGTTGATAGTGCCTGACGTCCTGCCTCTTTATAATATTAGTATAGTTCTGCATTTACCTTATGAAGAATATTATAAAACTAACGTAAAAAAAAGCATTCTAAAAGAGCTTTTTTTTTTGTTTTTTATATAAATAAATCTAAGCCGTTAAAATCGACTTTGGACTATCCACCTAATTACACAATTACCCCTCTGTCCTCTCGCGTTGAATCAAAGCTGCCCAATTCATTTCAACTAATTTGATTAGAGGCTACATTCCTGCCACACTAAACAGCCAACATTTTGTTTTATTTATACCGGCCATTAACTCTTAGGCAAGTTGATGGATGTGGCTATCAAACTGCCTGTATGATTTTATTTTTATATTTACACTTTGAGATAATACGTGAACACTTCAAAACTTGGCTTTAGGTCGGAGATCGATAAATATATGTTTTAGGTGCGTTTTCTTAAGAATTTTGTTATATATGAGACAAATTCTATTATTCGGAAAGCTTTCAAATTAATAACTTATTTTTACCCGACTGCGCGACGAAAAGGAGGGTAATTTGTTAATTAATCTATGTATGTATGTTTTTATTCATATATTTGTTACATTTTAGCTCTATTAACATTTGCTAATCTTTTTAAAATAAATCGATCTTGCAGCCTATTAAAATAACTTAATAATAACCTGTTCGATTCTTAATTCGACAACCTAACAATAGTATATCGATTCTTTATCCAACTTTCTCTTGCAATTTCTAATCTCAGCTTTCGAATTGCTCAACAATTCAAACAACGTCAAAGTAATTATTTTAGAGTGTCAAATTAAGTATAAGAACACAACAATCATGACTTAAATAGTGGATTACATCACCTGTGTCCCCGATAGTGCGGGTCCGATCGATTCGCCGGGCCCGCGTCGACACTCGCAACGGCAAACTAAAAATAGGTATGTCCGAAATTTTCTGCCACCTTTACGATCTACTACATAAGGCTTAAATTTTTCTCGACAGGTTTTTTAAAAGTGTACACAGTTTCTAAACCTCAGTATGGTGTGGCAAATCGTTCGTGTAATTAGAGGAATTAGAAATTTACGGTGATTGCGATACTGACAGATTGGTTAATGTTGTTTTATTTAGGTGTTATTGTAGAAAATCATTGTTTTATTACTTGATAATGGTTTTTGAAATTTATATAGATAGATACCAAATCTAGAATCTATGATAGCATTGATAATAGATTTATTTAAAAGCTTGAGTTTAAATTTTCTCATATAACAAAAGTAGGTCTAGGTACTAAAAACTTATAAAACAGTATATAAAAATTTTACAATATATATATATATATATATATATATATATATATATATATATATATATATATATATATATATATATATATTACTAACAGAATTGAAAGTTGTAATTTATTACTTATTTTAAATAAAAACTAACGATAAATTTTATTAGAATAACTTAACATAAATACTTAAACTATAGTGGATATAGATATGTAAATACAAAACTGGAGTAATTCCAAAATAGGTGAAGTGCTTAGAATCCATTTCCTAGAACAAAACGAGCGGAGCGAGCCAGCGGTAACTCGAGATGGTATCGCGCGAGTTCAGCCAACTTGCCGTTAAAAGCTGCTACTTGCTTCAAGAGCGTCGAATAGCATGCTAGGGTGGGGCTTCATACAATTCGGTCGATGAGATAAATTCTTTGAATTTCTCTATTCTCTAAAATATGAGGTACTCCCATTATAGTATAAGCTTCTTTTACCTTTATGGTAACTTTATTACATATTTTAAAAAAATTTTTTAAACAGACATGCTTAAAGTAATCATCAATTTTTTTAAAGCTTGTTATATCCATAATAGTAATAACAATATTAATAAGTTGAATATATTGTTTAAATTGTTCGTTTTAACATACTAACCTATGTAAGTTCGATAAAAAAAGTTAGAAAATTAAAAAGAATAATAATACATTTAACTATATATTTATCGAAACAAATAGAAATGCTGTCTAATTTATACAACACTAGTAACTCACCCTCGCTCTGCTCGGGGTCGTCCCTAGATTCGTTTTAACGGTTAGTATAGATTTCTCAGAGATGACATACCTACATATTTACCCGCAGTAAAGAGAATCCTATATATTGACCCGGACCACCTATCATCATTTTTCGTTTTTTTTTCTTAGTTTGGGGGTAGAATTTGTAGCTTATAATTTTTTTTTTTTGAAATTAATATAACCTTTGACTCAACTTTTTGAGGTGGTACACTGATTTTTAAAATAAATAATTAATCTCAATTTTTGTTTGAATCAATTTTTTTTTTGTTTAGTTTGATAACTAGTTTCGGAGAAACGCGTGGACAAGCATACATACATACAAACATACATACATACATGTATAAAATTTTACATATTTGTTTGGAAGCCGTAATAGATTATCATATGTGAATCAAATCAGATTAAATCAAAATATTATATTTTATTCAAATAGATTATTACAAGCTCTTTTAAATCGTCAATTTTATATTTTAAATTAAAATTGAATGTCAGAGTAGTCAGTCTGTGAGGAAGCTACCGCCAGCTCGGAATGCAGTTTTCTGCTGAGAAGAACCGGCGAGAAACTCAACAGTTGCTCTTCTAACATAATAGTTGTTTACAATATTGTAAAACAATAATTATCTATTTATTCTACGCGAGACACAACCAGACACTCGTTCCACCCATTGACATCTACGAAGTATTCCGTGACAGTATAATAAGCCTTATTCAGTAAAATTAGCAGTAAATATTTTTCAGTTCCAATAATATTACATATGTACGTGTCGAATTGATAATCTCCTATTTTTGAAATCAGTTAAAAATGAGAAAAATTTTGCAAGAATATAATTTCGATGACTGTCCACTGGATGGCGGTAGTAGTGAGCTGCATCACGCAAGCGTTACGTTCATTTTAACATGATATGTAGTGAGTTGCTTCCAATAACGACACCTGGTTATTTTGCTCGAAGAAAATTATGAGACAATTTTTGAGATACGTACTCTTGCAGTACGTATATCTATACCAATATTATAAAAAGACAGAGTTTGTTTGTTTGAACGCGCTAATCTCAGGTACTACTAATCCGATTTGAAACATTCTTTTTCCATTTGATAACCCTTTATTGAGGAAGGCTATATATAATCATGCTACCCAAGAGAGTGGAGCAGTAATCATAAATGTCAACAAATCGGGCAGACTTTCATAATTCATACATTATTAGTTATTTACTAATAGCATACACCCAAAGACTTTTTTTGTAGTTTTAGCGCGAACGAAGCCGCGGGTTCTGCTAATAATAAATAAATATGTTGGGACATTAACACACATCACCATCTAGTTCCATGGTAAGCTACGAAGCCTGTGTTATGGATACCAGATAGTTGATATACTACACATATTATATAACTTTAAATACATACATATTATAAATATAAAATAAGATTATAAAATTATAAATTTCGCTTATAAATAGATAAATATAGCAAATACTTTGCTAGGTGATCTGAAAAAAATATTATTAGACATAGTACATCACTGGATGACACGCACGGGGACGGGTAATACTAGGCCGATCTTAATCATAAAAACGGCATAGCAGCGTCTTTCCCGAAGTGTCCGCAACGGCTGCGTGTTACTTGCTCTTACATTCCATAACTCCTGATTCTGTCAAGATAAGCATTGTCGGACTTTAGTTATTGCGGAACTTATATTAACTCTGATTTACAACTGCCCCAATTGACGTTTTGTTACAATTTCAAATTTAATTGTGCAGCTAAAGGTATTTTAAATGCCGTTTCTGGTGTAAACCGCTGCACTGCTGTCAGATTGTAACAGAACCTCGCCTTTTGCCTGCTAAGCATTCACTTGTTTTGCCTTAAAGGTAATAAATATTTTAGAAATTGTCGTTTATTTCTTAGTATTAAACAGATTTTGATATGCAACATTATTAGAAAATAGCTTAATTATATTATAGACTTACCCACTTGGTTAGTGTCCCAAGCGAGCACGTTAGCATAGATTGACGTAATGAATGGACTAAAAATACAAAGATAAAAAATATTTTTTTTATTATTTACTTACAATTTCCATAGATAGATACTTATCTAGTTTTTATGTTAATTTATACAACACTAGTAACTCACCCTCGCTCTGCTCGGGTTCGTCCCTAGATTCGTTTTAACGGTTAGTATAGATTTCTCAGAGATGACATACCTACATATTTACCCGCAGTAAAGAGAATCCTATATGTTGACCCGGACCACCTATCATCATTTTTCGTTTTTTTCTTAGCTTGGGGGTAGAATTTGTAGCTTATAATTTTTTTTTTTAAATTAATATTAATTTTGACTCAACTTTTTGAGGTGGCACACTGATTTTTAAAATATATAATTAATTTCAATTTTTGTTTGAATCAAATTTTTTTTTGTTTAGTTTGATAACTAGTTTCGGAGAAACGCGTGGACAAGCATACATACATACAAACATACATACATACATGTATAAAATTTTACATATTTGTTTGGAAGCCGTAATAGATTATCATATGTGAATCAAATCAGATTAAATCAAAATATTATATTTTATTCAAATAGTTTTTTACAAGCTCTTTTGAATCGTCAATTTTACATTTTAAATTAAAATTAAATGTCAGAGTAGTCAGTCTGTGAGGAAGCTACCGCCAGCTCGGAATGCAGTTTTCTGCTGAGAAGAACCGGCGAGAAACTCAACAGTTGCTCTTCTAAAATAATAGTTGTTTACAATATTGTAATACAATAATTATCTATTTATCCTACGTGAGACCCAACCAGACACTCGTTCTACCCATTGACATCTACGAAGTATTCCGTGACAGTATAATAAGCCTTATTCAGTAAAATTAGCAGTAAATATTTTTTCAGTTCCAATAATATTACATATGTACGTGTCGAATTGATAATCTCCTATTTTTGAAATCAGTTAAAAATGAGAAAAATTTTGCAAGAAAATATAATTTCGATGACTGTCCACTGGATGGCGGTAGTAGTGAGCTGCATCACGCAAGCGTTACGTTCAGTTTAACATGATATGTAGTGAGGTTGCTTCCAGTAACGACACCTGATTGACTTGCATATGTAGACAAATAATGGTACAATTTTTGAAATGCGTACTCTTGATGTACGTATATCTATCTATACCAATATTATAAAGAGGCAAAGTTTGTTTGTTTTTTTGTTTGTTTGTTTGAACGCGCCAATCTCAGGAACTACTAATCCGATTTGAAACATTCTTTTTCCGTTTTAAATAAAACTATCTTTTCGGATTTTTTCGCGAATTTATTTTGATTTTTGGTTCCCGACGTTTCGAATGCTTTACAGCATCCTGGTCACGGGAGAGACTGAGGTGTTACATGTCTTGAAGGTATAGTTGTTACAGACAGCCTACCCACAATTAACAAAATGAAAATTGCACCAATTACATTACAATATTTTTTAACTGTAAAACATTTTTATAATTTTAATTATCATTGAATATGGAATATTATTTATTTAATTTTGATATTATTTTTATAATTATTATTATTTTAAAAATATTAATTAGTAATCTATATTTAGTGTTGCCATTATTATATTTATAACCATAAAGAAAAATATAAAATATAGTATTAATTATTTAAGCCATATAATTGTTCTATGTGTAATTTAAAAAGTTAAAATTAATTAAGGATAATAATTTTAATTTAGTTTGCTATTATTTAAAATCAAATTACTAAGCAACACTATTACTATATACTTTTACAAATGAAAAATGAAAAATAATTAATCTGATATGCTGTCATTTTGATCCACACAGTAAGAACTTACTACATCTACCTGTCTGTTACGTTTATATTTATTGTTTGATTTTATTATATTAATAACAGGATCCCATGACGATGGTAGTACCCAGCCATCTTCTATTGAAATTAGGATGTTTTTTAATTTCTATGGCTTCTCGAATCATTCTAGGGCGATATCGGTTTTCTTTCGCCAGGATTTGAGGTCTATCGAAGCGAATATAATGGCTTGGGCGCTCTTGACTATGTTTGCAGACAGCAGATGTTGTATTGCGACGGTGCTTCACATCAGCTATGTGTTCTTTGACCCGGGTTCTAATGGATCTCTTTGTTTGTCCGATGTAAGAGAGTTCACAATCACAATCAAGCTTGTAAACTCCTGCATCTTGTAGAGGGATGTGGCACTTGACAGGTGGTAGAAACTGACTAATTTTCTTTGGCGGCTTGAAGTAAGTTTTAATTGAAGCTAGCTTTAGAATGTAGCCAATCTTGTCAGTGACGCCTCTCATATAAGGTAGGACTACAGGGACGCGCTCGACTGTGGCTGGTTTCACTCGGTCCCTGTGACGTAGGCGCGGCACTTGCAGCTTGTTGTCTCGCAGAACTTGCTTGACATGTTGCAGCTCTCCGGGCAGGTGTTGCTTGTCACAGATCCCGCGTGCCCTCTGAAACAAAGATTTTCCCACGGTAGCTAACTGTGCAGGGTGGTGGTGAGATTCACCATTCAAGTACCTATCAGTATGGGTCTTCTTTCGATACACAGTATGGCTCAAGGTGTTATCTGGGTTACGTATAACTAATACATCTAAGAAAGCTAAAGAATTATTAGACTCCAATTCCATTGTAAATTGTATTTTAGGGTTTATGGAGTTAAGATGTTCTAAGAATACAGATATTTTATCAGATAGTAATATTGTGAAAGTGTCATCTACATACCGCTTGTAGAAACGAGGGGTCAGAGGTGATGTGTTTAGGGCGGTCTCCTCGAAGGCCTCCATGAAGATGTCAGCTACAACGGGAGAGATCGGCAAACCCATGGCCACTCCATCCACTTGCTTGTAGAATTCATCATTCCACAATAGATAGCCAGATGTAAGGCAGTGTTTCAAAAGTTCAGTGTATTCTTCTTGCATACTATTGTCCCGTAGCTTTCTTGATACTATTTTGACACAGTCCTCTACTGGTAGGCTGGTGAATAGAGACTGTACATCAAAACTTACCATCGTTTCATTGTCCATGAGTTGTAGGTGTTTTATCTCATTGACAAAATGGTACGAGTCCCTTGTGAACGCTGATGTTTGTCCTCTGAGTGTTGAGAGTACTTTCACTACTAGTTGGGCCAATTTATAAGTCGGTGTGTCGATTTGACTCACAATTGAACGTAGCGGAACGTTAGGTTTGTGTATCTTTGGAAGTCCATACAGTTTAGGCGGCTTTGCACAAGATGGAACAAGATTTTTGACATCAAGATTCAATGCATCGGAGTGTTTCTTAATCAGCTTTTTAGCTTATAATTAACATGCGAAAACGGGTAATACGCGTAAATAGAACTGACTATAGTTATCAAAATACGTGTTTAAACTAATTAAATATATGAGACTCTTCAAATGAATTAAATAGGCCTAAACTAGAGGGTCCCCCAGTAGCTATGGGAGAGGTTCTTTTTACACATGCTGGCTCGATCAGCTCAACGGTATGAAATTATTTTATTACTAATGACTCACTCTCGCTTCGGGTTCGTCCGCAGACAAAAATAAATCTATCCTACGGGAACTGAACATTTTTTCGGGATAAAAATAAACGATATGCCTATTCCAGACTATAATCTATCCCTGTGCCAAATTTCATCCAGGTCCGTTGAGCCGTTCTGTCGTGATTGAGTAACAAACATCCATCCACCTTCACAAACTTTCACATTTATA
This sequence comes from Brenthis hecate, assembly GCA_951806755.1. NCBI lineage: Eukaryota > Metazoa > Arthropoda > Insecta > Lepidoptera > Nymphalidae > Brenthis > Brenthis hecate. Next base: position 7,025,937 of record OX638268.1, on the reverse strand, counting down.
ACATTAGTATGGATAGTATGGATCATCTGAATTTCAAATGCTTTTAATTTTTTTATATTCTTCTAGGTTTTTAAGGCTTATCATTTAAAAAAAATGTTAAAGGGAAGAAGGAAAACGATTTTGTATGGTAAAAAATAATAAGATTATAAAATTATAAATTTCGCTTATAAATAGATAAATATAGCAAATACTTTGCTAGGTGATCTGAAAAAAATATTATTAGACATAGTACATCACTGGATGACACGCACGGGGACGGGTAATACTAGGCCGATCTTAATCATAAAAACGGCATAGCAGCGTCTTTCCCGAAGTGTCCGCAACGGCTGCGTGTTACTTGCTCTTACATTCCATAACTCCTGATTCTGTCAAGATAAGCATTGTCGGACTTTAGTTATTGCGGAACTTATATTAACTCTGATTTACAACTGCCCCAATTGACGTTTTGTTACAATTTCAAATTTAATTGTGCAGCTAAAGGTATTTTATATGCCGTTTCTGGTGTAAACCGCTACACTGCTGTCAGATTGTAACAGAACCTCGCCTTATGCCTGCTAAGCATTCACTTGTTTCGCCTTAAAAGTAGTAAATATTTTAGAAAATGTAGTTTATTTCTTAGTATTAAATAGATTTTGATATGCAACATTATTAGAAAATAGCTTAATTATTTTCAACCGACTTCAAAAAGGAGGAGGTTCTCAATTCGACTGTATGTTTTTTTTTTTTTTTTTTTTATGTTTGTTACCTCAGAACTCCGTCATTTATTAACCGATTTGGATAATTTTTGTTTTGTTTGAAAGGGTATACTTCCAGATTGGTCCCATTTAAATTTCAAAAAAAAATACCACCCCTAAGGGTGGAAAAACAACTAATGATGAATTTAACCTACTTCTAATTGTCATATTGACTTGAAACTTTGCAAGTATTTCTATTTCCGTTGATAGTACAGTGGTTCGGTGTTGTTGACCTGATCTGATGGCAAGGCCAGAAGGTGGATAGGTGGAACTCTTCAACGGCTAATAGTAGATACTTTAAGTTTGGGCTTATTTTGTTTGATTTGAGAAGCCTAACACGTAAGAATCCTTACTTTGCTACTATTGTCTACACTAAAAAGGGAAAAATAAAAACTTTTTAACAAAAAATAAAAACCGACTTCAAACAAAAGCACTAAAAAGTGAAAAATAACTGATTGGTAGTTTTCATTTACTATACATACCAAATCAAATATTTTCGAAGTCGGTGTGCTTTGCTTTGTATGGGCTGGGACCGATTTCAAAAATATTTGATTAGGTATGTATTTAATAGGTAGGCTTTAATTACTTAGCCAAAGCACACCGACTTCGAAAATATTTGATTTGGTATGTATAGTAAATGAAAACTACCAATCAGTTATTTTTCACTTTTTAGTGCTTTTGTTTGAAGTCGGTTTTTATTTTTTGTTAAAAAGTTTTTTATAGACTTACCCACTTGGTTAGTGTCCCAAGCGAGCACGTTAGCATAGATTGACGTAATGAATGGACTAAAAATACAAAGATAAAAAATATTTTTTTTATTATTTACTTACAATTTCCATAGATAGATACTTATCTAGTTTTTATGTTAATTTCTATTCGATTGAAGTCGATTATAATCGACTTCAATCGAATAGAAATTAACATAAAAACACAATCATACTTATCTTACAATGATAGAGTTTATCTATCGGTAAAAACGGTAAAATAACTATAAAATATATTAGATATTAAAAAAATCTGCATAACATGTCAATTTCTTTTTATATCGTCATTGGATATTTTTTATTTAATTAAGAAATATAAAATGTGCTTTGAATAATTATTAATAATCATCATCACACTAAATTTAAACTATGAAGTATTCTCTGAACTAGTCACTTACTCTCACTTCACTCGGGTCCGTCGCTAGGTGCCTTTTTGACTTGATAGAAAATGACAATTTTCTTTATAAATATAATATAATATGTGTGTTTTAATCTTTAGACAAATTTTAATACTAATAGTAACCTGCATTCTACTCAAGGTTTTAGTTTATTTTTGTACTAAATTTCATCCAAATTGGTCTAGCCGCGCTGTTTCAACGTTTAGGAGTAACAAACATACACACAGGCACATACGAATTTATAGTAAAATATGTATAATCTACAAACATATCTTAGAAACTATGAAAGTTCGTTTAGCTATAAATAAGAAGCAATTTCTAAACTTTTATTAAATCATTTTCTAAATACAATAATTTCAAAGCAAAGTGAGGATATATAACTAGTATTAAGCATTAACGGTATGTGACGATCATCTCCAGCACTTCATTGAGCAACGACATTATTCGGATAGTTGTCACACACGGAACGCGATGGTGTTATCTCGTGATCTTTGTCATAAATTTGTTTTTTTTTAAATGATAGTTTTACTATAATATGCCGTTCTGTTTCATTATTTATTTAAACTTGCTAAGACATAAATATGCCAGTATTCAGTCCTCTTTAACGTCCCACTGCTGGGCATAGTACTTCGATACGAGGGGTATTAGGCCATAGTCCACCACGTTAGCCAAGTGCAGATTGGTGGGCTTCACACGTCTTTCGAAAACTTGCTAGGTTCTTTCAATGTTTGCAAGTTTATTCACCATGATTTCCTTCACCGTACGACAAGTGGTAATCATATTGAAAATAATTCGCATATGAAAATATCAAAGGTGCAAAACCTGGAATTTGAACCCGCTTCACTCGGTTTCCCAAGCGAGCGCGTTACCACTGGGCTACATAATTTATTATTATTATTTTAATATCAACATAAATAATAAAATATGGTCAGATAGAGAATACTCACTTATTTTTATAACTTTTAGACGAAAATTTCGAAAACTTGTTATAAAACCACATTAACTTATTAATATACTATAGTGGTTAACAATTTCACAGTTGGTTCATTCATGTTTGATAATCGTTTAAGCATCTGTGGTTTTTGTATAAGAATATGGTTAAGATATTTAGTTTCAATTTATTTATTGCTTAAATTATTCATTTAGATATTCATTTCCACACATTTTCTTAACTGTATGTATATATTTATAGTAACTGTTCGAGTATATCCCTAGTTATTATCATCAGAACTGACGACAACAGCTTCCAGTACCCATGAAAAAAATGATATTTATATGTATGATTCGTTACCATCATGATTACCACTTACCTTATGGTAAAGGAAAACATCGCTAGAAAACCTGCATGTCTAAGAGAACCTAGCAAGTTTTATAAAGACATATGAGTTACGCCGACGCAGACTAAAGCTTGATCCCCCTCGTATTGAATGGATGCCCGTGTCCAGTAGTGGGACGTTAAGAAAGGCTTAAATAGATTAAAATAATGTTAAGAGAAACAAATTATGTAAAGTAAATAAAGTATATTATTATGTTTATCATAGTTATTACTTAAAGCAAACTTTTAATCTACAGTTTATATCTAACACCAATTAACACTAAGCACACATCTGCCACAGAAGAGCCATTTATTCCAACATGTCAATGCAAAATATCTTAATCCTGTCAGCTTACTAAATAAAGATAAGTATTTAGCGAAATACCACTCATAGGACGCCAGTGGTGGATAACCTGACCCAGATCCTAACAAGCGTGGGCGGCCAGTGACCGACACCCAGATCCTGCTCAATCTTCATAATAAAGGTTACAAAGTTATCAACAGCTACTAGTCCGTTATATAGAGCGCAAAAATATTTAATTAAATTAAATTGTCTAATTATCATTTAAATGAGTTTTGTGTATAGATAAAACCAATATTTGGGAACAAGTTGTTTGATATTCCGAATAATTTTGCCTGATTTTTATGTTTAGCAATTTAAGATAACACGCATTGAAAATATTTTAGTTATATTTAATTCTTAAATATGTTGGGACATTAACGCACAACACCATCCACATAGTTCCATGGTAAGCTACGAGACTTGTGTTATGGATACCAGATAGTTGATACACTACACATATATAACTTTAAATACATACACACATAAATATATAAAACACCCATGGCTGGAGTACAAACATTGGTGCTCCTGACACTAATGAATGCCCCTAACGGGACTCGAACCTGCGACCGTTGGCACAGCAAGTACGGTCACTACAAACTGAGCCAAACTTCCAAAATCGAGTCTTTCAAATCTTAACAATTTACTTTTGAATAAAAGTGAAAAATGAATAAATTTGTCACATCCGAGAGGAGAAAGATATTATAAATGCTTCCATTAACCAAAATCAAGATGCAAGTCAGAATAAATTATTACTCTTATCACCTAGAGCTAGAAGCTGGCTGTGTCCTCGCGTAGGTGCACCCACGCGTTCCTCAATGGCAGGCCTGACCGCCCTCTACGCTAAACCTAACTTACAGTCCCTAAGTGCTTTCTAACATCATTCATGCTTCTATTAATAAGATTATTGCCTGCGGCGTCACCCGGTTCCTACCAGTTCTAGATCTAGGTTCTAAGTCATAGTGTTATGATAGGCATATTTATGAAGAGTTAATCGGGATCAAGTTTCGCCCACGCTTTATACTCTCGTTCACTAAACTACTTAGGATGATCATTACGTGATCTTAGCATTTAAGTTAGTTAAATTGTAAGCTTTAGTTGTAGGAGCTTTACTTTCAAATCCTACAGTTATCTGGTTATTAATTAGTTATATATAGATTTCTAAACCATTTGTCCGAATGTCATGAAACTTGATGATAGATTAGTACTAGCACGGAAAATTTCTGATGTAGCTTCGTTAACAATTGAAGTGTCGTTAGATAAAGTTCTTCAAAATGCTGTAATTATTTCAAATATAATCTAAGTTCATTAGCGATATTATAGTGCAGGTGTGTGTGGGTAAAACGTAAGTATATTTTTAGTTCCTTCTCTATACATACAGACATAGTTCATTACAACGATAATTAGACAAAACTGGTAATAAATCAGACGCAGGGCCGACAATTCTACACATAGAATACGTTACTTCTCTCTTAGTCCGACAGTGTAAGCACCTCCAAACCCCCCAATGCCGCGTAATTATTATAAGATTTCATTTATTATATTAGAAAAATCCTATAACTTTTAGACCTGATCTGAGACTCGAACCCAACTCCTATCAGCAGCCTAACAGTCACATGAGATATAATAGTTATTTCGAAATCAAAGGCAGACCCTTAATATTTATAAGTATTACGGGTGGCATCACATTTATCATTTTAAAGAACTAATAGTAGAGCAAAACCATAAAAAAACTTATAAGGTGTATCTATACCGTTTCTAAGCAGTAAGAAAGTCTCGTAAATCTGAGAGATGGGCGTGTATCATCATTTCCCGTCAATATTGACAAGAAATAAATTGTCGGCAATGAAAATGCAGTATAAAGATAATTTCTATTAATGAAAACGAACGAAAAACTCGATACATAATACATGAGCTTTCGACTCGGTTATATACGCTGGGCGCGGGCTGGTGCTAGCGGTGAAGTATCGATAACGCTGGTTTCTACGATTATTGTATTTGATACTGTTATTTCTGTTCGAGTGTAAGGGTCGGCAGTTATGATAAATTAAAAAAAAGGTTATCAACGATTTTAGTTGACGCTTAATTGTATTTAAAAAGCAATTAAAATACGAATACTTTGCAAAAGTAAATCAATTGAAATAAGATTTTTAAAGAAAGCTCGAAGCTTTTTCGAAAGCTTTTGAAGTCTAAAATTCTGTTGCTTTGCTGTTTAAGTTTTTCAAACTTAATTATTAACTTGGTACAATAAGTAAACAACACAAAGACCATTCATTTGCTATAAAAAATAACTAAACCTATAAAATTAAGTAACAAGAAAACAGTCGATAGCGTCAACCCTAGCTATTACATAAGCGATCACGTATAATTTAATAATAAAACCAACAATATCAAAAGATGCGCGTTAGATAGCATCACGGCACGAGTTATGAGTCCGCCGACAGATGATCGTATTCATACTACCGGATTCAACTTTTCATAAGGAAATGTATTGGAATTTCATATGTGTATATGAAAATGTACATTTTACAATTGTAGCTATTAAATAGAATATATTTTAACTATAAAGATATCCGATTTAATAACGAAGAAGATTTGCAGTCGGACACACACGTTTTTACATTGCTTACTTATATTTAATTTAATTGTGAAAATGGAAAAAGTGACGATTTAAAAGCACTTGTAAGAGTCCATTTGAATAAAGTAAATCTTCAATAATCTTGATTTCATATTAGACGACACGTTTGGCTCAGTTGGTAGTGAACCTTACTTGCTGTGTCAGCTGTCACGGGTTCGAGTCCCGCTGGGGGCATTCATTTGTGTGATGAGCACGAATGTTTGTACTCTAGTCATGGGTGTTTACATTTATAATATGTATGTATTTAAAATTATATATTTGTAGTGTACCAACTATCTGGTATCCATAACACAAGCCTCATAGCTTACCATGGTACTAGATGGCGCTGTGTGTTAATGTCCCAACATTTATTTATTTATTTATTATTTATTTGATTGCGAGTTGTAGTGTCTACGTGTACAATATATCGAACATGTTTATATCTAACGAACATTGACACCGCACACAACCCCGGGTGTTTGGATTCGAATCTTATACTACGACCATGCAAATCATTGTCTCAATCCGTAATATGGAGAGGGCATTAGGGGCAGTCCTAAGATGCAACATACCGATGTAGGCGAAAAAAATTAATTACTGAATTATACATTAATATTACCAGATTTTTTGCATAAATAAAATAACAAAATGCACACTGCTTAGGTAATAATATCAACACAATATTACTGTCGAGAAGTTCTATTGAGACGCGAGCTTGCGGCGTGGATCTGATGCGCACGAGTCTTGTGTAAGTTTTTGTTGTCATTGCCTTCTTTGACGGCGCAACAACTTGTTGATGGGATATTTTGATAATCGATTACAGGACGTGGTTACCGCTATTGCTTAGTAATTTGTTTTTTACTTTATATTCTTATTGTGCTATTTTCTACAACAGATTTCGTAATATTATATAATATTTAACAAAATTTAACTGTAATTTAGTTAGAAATTTATATTTTAAAGAACTTTTTTTGATCTACCTTCAAAAAAGTCACACAAAAGAACAAAGCCGCTTGATTCTTACTACCGTTCTTTCATCTAGCATATAAAACATCAAAGGTTTGTGTTACATATAAGTATTTGCAACTGGAATCGAGCTCGCTGATCGCTCAAGTACAGTAAAACAAACACGTAACCATTGTGCCACAATGGTCTTTGATTTATGATTCCACAGTATGACTTATAGAGACATAACGCTGCACTTATACGAAAGTGGCAAGTTGCACGTGCGTTATTACTGTGATAACTCCTATACTTTTGATAAATAATTACATATATGTATTTTAACGCTGCGACAGGATGATCTTTCAAATTAAACTACACGTTGGATATTATTAGTTAATTCTTGTTTTATTATTTCCAGAAGCAAGTATTTCCAGTAAAAGTTTCAGTAGTAAAGCAATTATATTTGGATATTTGCACTGTTCGAAGTAATAAATCGAAATGTGTCACTCGACGATTAAATAGAACTTTTGAAAAATAAATCCCACACGTTTTACAGCGGCCCCTTCGAAGTTATCTATTATAGTTTTAAAGTGGACAGTGCTGCCATTAGATAGTCAATACAAGACCCAATTAAATATATCTATACCTGTAATATTAATGTGAAAGTGTGTTTGTTTGTTTGTCCTTCTTTTACGTCGAAACAGAGTGACGGAGTGATGTGATTTTTTGTACGAAGATAGTTGGATGGCTGGAAAATAATATAGGCTACTTTTTATGGCAAGAGATTAAATCATTCTCACAGTAAAAACACTTTATAATACAACCAAAAAAAAATTTTTTTTTGATCACAATTATTTGAAACTTGGTATTAATGCTCATCAATAAAATTAAATAAATACGTAATTTAGCATTTTTTGAAATTCATCCTATAAGAGGGTAAAATAGAGGAAGAAAGTTTGCATAAAACTTACCCTTTTAGAGTTTTTTTGTAAAACTGTTATTACTTATTATCTTTCTTATTTATCTTATTATTTTAGATTTAGGTACGCAAATATGTCTGTACATAGAAGATATTTGACAAAAACGATTATTGTGGATCTTTATTAGGGGCCATTCATTGATTACGTAAGTAAAATTTTGGCCATTTTTGAATGAGTCGCTAGTTTTAAATAAAACTGTCTTCTCGGATTTTTCCGTAGATTTATTTTGTTTTTAATCCCCGACGCGTTCTTTATAGCAATAAAAACCCTTCCATTAAAATATTTATAATCTTATAACACTACAAATAATATTATTATTACTTACTCATACATACTTACATATTGTAATATATTCCAAAACACAAAGTACAGTAAAAGAGCTTAGGGTTTAAATTTCAAAGCTTAACACAAACATAAAGCGTGCTTTGTCACTTAGGCAAGTGTTTCCGCCCGCCGGTCACGACTGCTCAGTTACCTACCTCACCTATAAACCTAAACGGCTTGCGAAAGCTTTAACCTACACTTTACACCGCCAATATGTAGATCTAATATGTTACAGTGTCTATCTGTTCGTCCTGTTATTATTAAAGGATTATACGAAATTTTCAAAGCATTTTGGTATTTTTTTAACCCTTAAAAACTATTAGATGACATTTTTTATTATTTACTTATTTATAACATATTTATGTAGGAACTTTAAGATTCTGACATATCGGGAATATTGAATTATCTTTTCGGGAGACTCCTGTGAACATGTTTGTACATCAGGAAGAAAAATCTATATCTACATATATGTACATATAATAAAATTCTGAGTCGAATCTTTAGATTAAATCTTTTTTGGAAAATCTTATTGAAATAATAATTATTATTACAGAGGTAGAATCTATAGTTTTTAGATTTTTATCTGTCTGTCTGTCAGTCTCAGCATAGGATAAGTCGCATTAGCGACTCACCTTCCAAAATCAAAATCTGAAAAGATATTTTCATTTAAAATATCAAATGTTCCCGTAAATCTAATAAAATATTAATTCTGATAACTTTAACATTAAAATAAAGATTTAATGAAGCCCCATTTGACAATTCTGCATTATCCAGCAATATCCATTTTCCGGTCCTTTAAGCAAAATATTCATAGCCCGACATTCTCTTACAAGTACCAAAGTTCGAATGTTTGTTTTAAGTCACAGTTATTGCCCTTCCTAGGTACGAGTACGCTATTGGCCTTAATAGGTAAACCGCTATCGGTTGCAACCGTATTTAGGTCAATGAATATGAGATATTGGATTATTTTTTGAGATATTGTATATATTTTTTTTCATATAAATTATAAACTAAAATTAATGTGTTTTATTTTTATGCATATTAACTGCATTTGTGTATGTGTCGTGTGTGAATTATATTTATTCTTTAGAGAAATAAACTAGTTGTATTTTTTTATTTCCTAATTCGTAAGATTACGTATACCTATATATTAAAAAAAATCCAATATTTGCATTTTGCAAAGAGATTTGAGTGAAATTCGAAATGTGGATAGCTTATATCAGCTTTTTTATCGTCCACACTTGTAGAGCTGTGGCAAAATCTTCTTTCTTTATATTTTTAATAATATCTTAAATAAACTGTTAACACAGTGTTTCATTTCAAGAGTTGAGAACTTCAGTAATGTTTCTCATAATCAAAATAAATTTTACCAAATATAATATATGTATGTACATTCCATGCCATTAGATTACTCCTAAACCATATTTCATTAATACATAAGCAATAAAAAAGTATACCATCAAGTTATTCCATATCAAATATCTGCTAAATCATAGAGCAAATACTTATTTATAAATCAATAGAATATCTCGATCGATCCGATGCGATACGATCGTTAATGTTTATTCATGTTCAATAACATTGTACTGTCCGTCTGTACGTGCAGCGAAGTCAATGGGCTACGATTATCACTGTGAAATCAATTTTAACACTTTTTTCTGTTGTAAAGAAATGTTACGAAATAATAATAGTATGGCATAGTTACGTTATAGCTTACAACAAAAAAGCTACACTGACTTAAAAAAACATACAAACAGACGAACTGTCGAATACGAACGAATACTTTTTGGAAGGCGGTTAAGAAGTATTTGAAATGGATAAAGTAAAAAGTTAAAAAAATAAATCTTTTCATAAAAAATTATACTTAGATACAATAAAGAAAAACTTTAAAAAAATATCAAGCACCTAATATGTATACTTATCACGTAACATAATAAGTATAAATAAGAAAAATCATACATTTAGTTAGTTGGTGCATTGTTTCTTTTGATGTCAGTCAAAAATAATTAAAATACTCTTTCAGCTTTCGAGTGTAGCTCTTATAAACAATGACAAAGAAAATAGATGGAAAATATGTAAAATTTTAATTAAAAATTTCAAATATATGAACAATAATACCATTTTTGCAAGGTGATTTCACTTTTTTTAAATATTATGCTATGTAACCTATGTATTGATATATAAAAACATAGATACAGATTTTCTAACAAATATCTGTTCAAAATGTGCCTGCGACATGTTGACGTTAAGTCAAACCAAAGAATAAAAAGTCGAAAATTCTAATTGTTTAAAAACAAAAATCGAGCTTAGGCACACCACATAAAGTACTTTTTTAAAACAATTTACATATTAATTTTGTCATCCAAAAAGCTATGAACAAAAGAGATTTGATAATGCTCAAGCGCATAATTTCGAACTGTGCGCTTCTTTTTGAGGACATTTTTGAGACGTTAATTCTGTATATTGAGTTTTTGTATATCAATTTAGTATTTTAAAATGCTATTTTAATATTTATACTTTAAATGTAGCGGTTTTAACTTTTGAATATATTTAGATTATTACAGTATATTTATCGTATAAGCGAATTTTCAAATCACCTAACACGACAATTTCTATCAAATAAGATATTATCGATATAGCGAATCTACACAGCTATCTGTCCGTGACAATTTGCATGTAAATTGAATTGGCTTTAGACGTAATTAGTATCTGACGAAATAAAATACTCATATCTGAACGACAGCAGAACATTTCTTAATTAACTCATATCGCGTATCTATTCAAGATATCTAATAGATATGTTGATAATTTTAATAATTACTTTTAAACGAAAAAGTTGCAGCGGTTTTAATGTGATTTTGAAGATTATTACACTCTGTAGGTGGGATTTTTCATGAAATTATAACTAATCTATCGAAGAATCTCTTTTGATGAAGACATCGCATGCTGCATGCAAATAAAAATCAATAAATAAATAAATATGTTGGGACATTAACACATAGCACCATCTAGTTCCATGGTAAGTTACGAGGCTTGTGTTATGGATACCAGATAGTTGATACACTACACATATACCTATGACTTTAAATACATACGTATTATAAATATAAACACCCATGACTGGAGTACAAACATTCGTGCTCATCACACAATGAATGCGCCCAGCGGGACTCGAACCCGTTAGCACAGCAAGTAGGATCACTACAGACTGAGCCCAACCGTGTTGTCAAGTACTTACTGTCTTCTATTTGAAATCGGTCAAACACTGATGAGTTTGTCATATTTTGACGCTAATTTTAACTTCAAAAAAATTAATTATTAATTCGCACTGCAACTTTATTAACAGAACTCCATATTGTTAAAAGATAAACATCTAATCTGCAATCCTTTGATTATAAATTTCGCATACTCTTAATAAAGTCATTACCCGCCGGACGGCGTGGCCGTAATAAATAAGATAGCGATCGATGATTACAATTGGCTTTCAAATAAGTTACTTATATATAATTTAAAACACCCATTATAATAAATATGAAAATATAATTTTACTTTGTAAGTATTTTTTAACTGTTACATTTAAACCTTATTTTTTTATAATCATAATATTTTTACTTGTATATCTCATTGCTTATTTTATTGTCAAATTATATCAAAATACTTATGTCGTCAATAGATATTATTTGTGTATTGAATCTACTATCAACACTGAATGCATTGGTGTCGAGTCGAATACGTGTTACTTCCATGAAAACAGTCTAAATCCTCCCAAACAATTTCGCTTACGGCGGCAGATTTCGCTGAGACTAGTGAACTGTGCGGAATATATATTGCACAAATATTTTCACAAGTGCACTCTCTATACCTTTAATATGACAACGAAATGACACAATCGCGATGCACAGTACACACACCCCAAAATCCCCAACCCCGCGTTAATACTGAGTATTTCATGACAAAAAAGGATATTTACAGTTTTAGCTCAACCCAGAACTTAAACCCAGGACCTTACAATCTGCAGCCGTACATGCTAGCCACTTAACCAATTGCAGCTTAAAACACATTTTAACTTTTTATACTAGTACAAAAACATAATATGTAGACCATAATCAATATTTTGATAGAGAAAACTGAGTCTTCATGCTCTCTACATACGTTAGTAAGTTTGTTACTATCGAGAATAACACGAGTACCTCTCACTCTGTACAAACATCATTCATAATCAAACAAATTTAAACAAACACCCATACTCATTGATAGAAATAGCAATTGATACTTAGAACTGAGCTCTACAATTCCCCTATCAATGGAGATTACATGCAGTAGGCGTAAAGTGGTCGAGCCGGTTACTCCTCGTGCGAGCTAATAGTAAACAAGGAGTGCTTTGCACGAAATAGATATCTAATAAAATTACTCTAAAGCACCCTCAATACTTTAGATCGAGTACACCGTTTTTTTTTTTGCTGATTCTGGCATATTTTGGGGTTTTAGGTGACGTTCTTAAACTAAAAGAGATAGCTATATTTATAATTCGGGATTTATTATCGTTAGACAAGATGTAATTCAACAATTGTTGTAAAATAGAAATTTTAAAACAGTATTGAAATGACATATTTTTTTTTTAATTTTCATTCTACAACGATTATGGCATCGCATCTCTTCTAAGTTCCTTGTTAAATGAATTCGTTTTTAATGTTTTATCAAAAATTGATATTATGACCCATTTTAATTTTATTTAATTAAAAGTATCACTACTCAATACTACTCGTATAATCAACAGTACCCGTGAGTTAATATTTACTACGCATGAGTGATTAATGAAGTTTTTAAAAATTGTAATATTTATAATAATAATAACAGCAAAAATTAAATAAATAATATTGCTATATTTAATTGTAATATTTATACAAAAATATTTAAAATGTTTACAAATAAAAATCAACAAATATTGTAAGGTACTTTATTGCCATTCTTTTAATTTTTGAAATCATTTTTGGGCATAGTGGGTAGGCACTGTCTGTAACAAGTATGTGTTTGAGACGTCTATAACTTTAGTCTCTCCCGTGACCATGTGCGCTGTAGAGCATTCGAAACGTCGGGAACCAAAAATCAAAATAAATCCGCGAAATAATCCAAAAAGATAGTTTTATTTAAAATGTCAATTAAAGAAATTATTTTGAGTAGTTAAACGGATTTCTCAAACATTTCGAATATCAATGGCCTTTAAATCTACTAAGGCTTTAAGTAAATTGTGTCATCGGCATTGGCCTGTTACAAATATCATGTTGTTTGCACGCAAACATTGACTGACGATAAATACCGCGCTGCACCACTTATATCTGCAATATACAATTTTGGACTTTTACTAGATTAGATTAGATGTTATACCTACTTCAAAGCTATGTACATTTATATTATATTTTTCGCTTTAAATTATATTAATAGATATAATATTAAATAAAGCAAAACTCTATAATAGTTTACCGAAAGAAATAAAAAAACTAATGTTCCCAGTTCTACTGATCAACTGTCATAATTTCTTATATCTTTATATATGTTTCTCATGTAAAAGACTTGTTCGCAATGAGAAATAAAGTTCTTTAAACCGAATGCTTCTTAGGATTACTTGACATTTTAAAATGAAATTATCGTTCGAATTATGTTGTGTTTTTTAATTTATGTTTTAGTTCCCGACTTTTCAAATGTTTTACAGCGCATATGGTTACGGAAGAGATTAAGATTTTAGACGTTTCGAAGTCAATATATATGTATGCTCGTAATTATTACAGACAGTATCTACCCGTGACTATCTTTGCTTCAATCGAAACGTCGTTAACTAAAATATAAAATAAAACTGCGACAAAATACGAAAAGATAGTTTCATTTCAAAATACTTGAGGTACATTACTAAGCTACTTCCAATTTTACATTTACAAATAAAGTACATTTATATTATTAACTCTATCTACTCTACTATATTTAATTATTTAATAACCAAAATAAGTATAATTTACAAATTTCATGGGAAACCCACTAGTATTAAGATCTCGTGCATTTCGCTAACCCCGGGGTCAGCTGTGAGTGGATCTGCGGGCGCAATTAACACGTCGTTTGAATGCGCCCGCGCCGCCGCTTTGCCTCTAATGAATCGCAATACTAAATATTAGCATATAATTGAAATGTCGTGGGAAAATTTATTCATGGTAATTATAAATTATCTTTACTATGGACACTCGTATAGTAAACTAAAACGAGAAAGTCAGTGCGATAAATAGGTTGGACTGCAGCAGTATAATTATTTCGTAGCACTATAATTTACCTCAATATGGAAAAATATTTAGTGTAAATATTTAAAAGCTTATTATGTATTTTGAGCCAAATTGAAGTTGGGTTCATAATAAAAAAATCAATTAATTTAATCTATACTAATATTATAAAGAGGTAGAGTTTGTTTATTTGAACGAGCTAATCTCAGGAACTACTAATCCGATATGAAAAAATCTTTTTGCATTAGATAGTCCATTTTTTGAGGAACAATACAGGCTCTATATTATCCCGGAAAAATATACGGTTCCCGTGGAATAGAAAATAAACACGATAAGTATATTATAAAAGTAAAAGACAATATAAAAAACTTCAAAACTTCATATGAAAAATCTAACAAAAAACTTCAAATGACCTATGAAGCAACACTACTAACCTGTCGCCATAGTGAATTTATTCTTCTATTTGTAGTTCATACTTTGACTGTAGCACCTACAACAATAGCCCTGCACTTACGTAACACCGCTGCGACGACACTCATCCGCATACGTAAATGACACTCTTGCCTTACAAATGCTAATAGTCTTGCAAATACATGTATTTCTTACACATATGTACATCGCTTTGTTAGGAAAAATTCTTATGAAAATAATAATATTATTTTTCTATTATACGAGTATCTTCTCATCTTTTCTATTAAAATGTAAGAATAGATACTTCTTAGCAAGCTTGTGTGTCAGACCCTGCGTATTCAATTCAAGTCTCTAACAGCGCATTTTGTATCAACTGTACCCGATGAACATTAACTTCCTTCGGGAATCGTACCCGAAACGGTAAAAACTAACAGTTTTACGGGATTGCGTCACACTGTTTTTTATTAAATAACTAGCGACTCACCCCCACTACACTCGGCTTCGTGCCTACTCCCTAGGTACATTTCAAAGGTTGGTATAGATTTCTCTGAGGAGATATTTTCCCGAAGTAAATAGTATCCTATATGTTGAAGCGGATAACCAGCTATCATCGTACCAATTTTCATCAAAACCTGTCTAACGATTTTCTCGTGATGCGGTTGCAGACATAGACAAAAAATCTAAAAACTATAGATTCGGCCTCTGTATCGATAATAATGACTATTTCAATAAGATATTTCAAAAAAAATTTATCTACAGATGTGACTCAGTTAGAATTTTATTATATGTATAGATTAATTATTTAAATAATTTATAGTCTCGAAAATATGGCCATTAAAATAAAATGTTTTTGTAAGAGTTCTAGTTAACGTGAAGATAACTTTCAGTAATCATTACACATTTCGATCCAATCGACTCTACATTTTATTACGCCTGTGACACAAAGCCACTTAAAGCAAATATTTGATAAATTTCAATTTACACTCTACAGCTAAAATTTAAAATGCTGATACACAGACGTTATAAAATTCTCCAAATTTTACGTTTATTTTATTGCTTTTAAAAAGCTTAAGATAAACCTTTTTGCTCTTAGCTTTGATTATGCAATTTTTGTATCGATTAATGATTCAAAGTAACTGTACACAGTTGTTTTCATCTATATCTATATATTTTTGTTCAAACAAATAATTTTTATTAAGATTTTATACCTTTTTCGAGTGATATTGATACACAAAGTCCTTTTTTTTTAAATTTTTTGCCAGTATCTCCTCAGTCAGTATGGTCATTTGGCTCAGATAGACGGAAAACGTTTTTTACTTGACTTTCACAGGATTGTAATGCGTATGTGATATAATGTACCCCTAAATGATTTTAAATAGTTATTAGTTAATTTATTTTTCTGGTTAATCGTGATTTAGATTTTTTTATTGCCGATATTTCGAATGCTTAACATTAAACATAGTTCCTAGACGGACTTAGGTTTTGGTCATAGTTTGTTTTGTTCGTCTCCATTACTATTATAACTTTTAAGACAATCAATAATTATGGAGACAATCATATCCTATTTTTTTTAATGTTAGGAAATATATTTATTCATACTACTCTCATACGTAGTTACAGATGGATACGCGGAGACTCTCCTTCCACGTCTGTACGTTGCGCCGGTTAATCAATAAATACACCATTTTTTATCGATATACCGCCACGAGCGGAGTCGCACCACATAACTAGTATGACATGTTTTTTATTTCCTCGACAGAAATATTTACTAATCGCTCAGTGACGATACGATCGTAATCATCATAAATAAAAAAAAACTATTTCCAACATTCTTTAAATAAATAAAAAAGATAATCGCTTGACAATCAGTGGAATAAAGGTACTGAACTGTCAAACGAAAGCACAGCCATTGATAGTGACACCCCTTCCTAAGAATACTTGTATTAATATATATATATATATATATATATATATATATATATATATATATATATATATTTAAATAGTGAGAATATTAGGGAACCAAAAATCAAAATAAATCCGCAAAGATAGTTTTATTTAAAATACGAGTATGTGAAGCTATCGAGCAAAACGTTCGGTACTGATTGATTTTTTTCTTTAGCTATAAATAAAATCGCTATCTATAATGGCCTAGTTGTCTACCACAGAACATCAAAGCTCTCATTAAAATATTTACAGGCATGTTAAAAGCTACTTTTATTACGTTTTACCGCTTTTAATCGTTAGATTATTTGCTATATGGAGATAGAGATGATAAAATCTTCTTTTTATTATGTTACTAGCGGCTCACCCTCGCTTCGCTCGGGTTCGTCGCTAGGTACGTTTTAAATAGATATAAATAGTTAATAGCCAGCGTTAGCCATATAATTTTTTTGTGAATTTTTCCGATGTTTTAATACTTATTATTCTATTCCGGACTAAGAGAAATCCAGAAAATCAAATATCATAAAAATTGGTCCAGCCGTTCTTGAGTTATAAATGGTGTAACTAACACGACTTTGTTTTATATATATAATTTTTTTTTTCTTTCAAACACAACAAAAAATAAGAGTTAAATCGGTCCAGGTGTTCACGGGTGATGGCGTGACCAAGGGAAATAGGGATTCATTTTTATATATATAGATAGTGGAGAAAATACAATATGTACAAAGCTCGTTTTCTGCTTTTCATGTATGTAGGGATGGGAAGTGGTAGTTATGTATATGGTTTTGTGAATATAAAAGTGACATATATATTTAATTAACTTATTGAAAGAAGCTTTTGTCATTCTACGGCCTATAACTAATGTTACATCCAAAAAACAACACGTTACTCTTTGGCTATGATATGGAAGGACGATCCAAAAACACACTTTCAAATTCACAATTATAGAACAGTTTATCTAATATATAAATATCTTGTGTCACGATGTTTATTGTCGCTCTCCTCCGAAACGGCTGGACCGATTTCAATTTTTTTTTGTATATTTGGTAGGTATGAGAATAGGTCGTAAAGTATTTTTCACCCTCCTACCCCCATCCCCCATTTTTTAATCGCGATTTTAGTATTTTTGTATGTACAATATTATATAAATACATGAATATACGCTGTGTAACATAAAGCCAAAGAATTTTTTTTGTAGACTGAACGCGGGCGTAGCCGCAGGTTCTGCTTGACCTGGTATATTAACTGAATAAACTGTTATTAAAGATAAACTATGACTTTGTAGACCTTATCAAGAACTTTATGAACTTAATCATAACAAAATGCGACCAATACCAGTTTACATGTGAAAGTAGATCTCTACCCTTTCTTGGTCGTTATGTTTGAAATTAATAGCATTACGAACAGACACTCAGTGCTATTTTATTTAAATTCTATGAAAATAATTATTAAACTTGCACTTATTAGAATTTAACTCCTATTAACACACGACGATACGTATGTTCGACGAAATACATTATGTAATATTTGCTAGATGTGTTGAATATATAAAAAACATTTAACAAAAAACGTGTATACTAAAAATCATTTCATTGCTACTATATTTACAGAATTATTAAAACAATAAAAAACTAATCGTATCAATAAGTAATTGATACTAACATTTTTATTTTTCACTCATAGGTTTTGAGGATATTGTAAGTATAACTGTTGAACAATAAACGAACATATTTCGACGGACGTATCTAAATACCTTACATATTTATACTTCACAGTGGTCCAGATTAAATGTTTAGCTTTGAGGCTGTTTACGCGAACCAGTTAAAACTCTAGTTATAGCTCGTAAATTAATTCACTGTAAACATAGAATGAATAGCACAACTTTTACCCTAAACGCCCCGATGATGTTAATATGAATAAAGTATTTATTAATCTTTTAAGTAAAAAGGTACACTTACTTCAAAATGATTATAAAAGTCTTCATCCTTGTGTATGTATGTTTTCAGCCCTTTTATAACGTCCCACTGCTAGGCACGGGCCTCCCTTCAATACGAGGGGGATCAGGCCATAGTCCACCACGCTGGCCAAGTGTGGGTTGGCGGACTTCACGTCTTTCGAAAACTTGCTAGAATTTCTCAGACATGTAGGTTTCATCACGATGTTTTCCTTCATCGTAATATAAGCGGTAATCATATTGGAATGATTCGCCCATGAAAGTATCAGAGATGCGAGACCTGGAATTTGAATCCTACCGACCTACTACTTGCACTGCCTACATTCTTCAGGCTTGATAATGTTTCTTAAATTATTGGACTCTTGGAATGAAAATTGGGTTGCGATTGGTTTTGTTGTGTAACATACGTACAAAAAGAATATACACCCGCAATGCGTACCGCCTTCGTTTCTAATTCAGTGGAAAACTAAGCGTCTTCATTTGTACTTTTTCTATCGTGTTACTACGTTCACAATTACCTTCTCCATCAAATTGATATGATAGACATATGTATATAGTTATATTATAACTTTATATATAACTTATATAGTTATATTATAACTAGCGACTCACCCTCGCTTCGCTCGGGTTCGTCCCTAGGTTATTTCCCCATACAATCTTTCATCCCCATTTTCACCCTCTTACGGGATGATTTCCAGAATAAAAAGTATCCTATGTCCTTTCCAGGGTCTCAAACTATCATTTCACCAAATTTTATCTAAATCAGTTCTGTAGATCCAGAGATTACCCCCTACAACGTTACAAACTCACAATTCACAAACTTTACCTCTTTATTATATTAGTATAGATAATATATAAAAAACACAATAACGCGATCGCTTTTTGTTTGAAAATCTATGACTAAATACTATAACTGGGGTAAATTATTAATGGCACTGAAGCTCATCAATAACTAAAAATAGAATCCGTTGACAAACTGAGGCGAAAAAGGTACTGAAGTGCTTTGTATTTGCCAATTTATATATAGATACTAGCATTGCCCGCGGCTCCACCCGCGTTCAGATGACCAAAAACCAAATTCTTGGGTTTTACATATTAGTATGCTCTTACAATGTAGTTTTTGTATTTTTTCTCTAAAATGAGATATTATCCCGCGGTAAAAACTATTCTATATGTTGACATGAATAACCAACTATCATCATACCAAATTTCATCAAAATCTTTCCAGTGGTTTTCTCGTGATGCGGTAACAGACAGACAGATGAACAGACAGACTGACAGACGAAAATTCTAAAAACTATAGATTCGGATTCTGTATCGGTAATAATGTCTATTTTAATAAAATTTTCCAAAAAATATTTAATGTACAGATTGGACTTAGTTACAATTTTATTATATGTATATAGATTAGATAAAACGATATTTCTATAACACTTAATTTAGATTTTGCTGTAATACTTAACTGTAAACAAATAATGAGAAATATGAATATTGAATATGAAATAATTTATTGCATTGTGAAGCATAAATTACACTTTGAATATTATTTGCGTTTTAAATTTGTTCAATATAATTATATGATTTATTTAATGACTGTCTGGTGTTTGTATATCGTGTTTACTCGCTGAAACAAGACCACAAATTCTTTTCCATTATCCCATATCAATACGAACTACAAATAGGTATCTGCATAAGAACTAAAAAGTTGGGAAAAATTTGACAAACGAATATAGTATTATCCAGTCAGAGACATGTATGTAAGACCCATGCTGTAAATCTTGCTACGTGCATACGTATTGTACTAATAGTATAATCCTTTTTTTTTAATGTTGGGAAATGCATTTATACATACCACCTGTAAACATATAGGTTATGTGTGTTCACCGGCTAGAAAAACCAGTACTACTCACTAAAACCTAACAAAATCGTCCCCCGTGTTAATGAGATGTCGTAGGATCGCTTACGCACTTAACCACGACACACCGACGGCAGGACTGCCGAAGCAGACCAAAACAACCATGAGGTTGCTTCCACGATCCACTTTGCCATCAGAGAAGTACCAGGTGCAACCTCCCACCACGACAAGATGATCACACGTTGGGGGGATAATACTATACCTATACCTACTTCGACTTGTTCCCCTCTTTTAAGTTCGCGTTATAAACAGTTGTATATTTTTATTTTGTATTTTTTTTATTTAGAGCTTTTTAGTTTGGAGTTTTATTTAACAATTGTTATCCTACATTATTTTTATCTTAACATTCTTATCACTTCGCGCAAACACTTTACATCACGTTTTGGACATAGCGATTAATTTTATCTAACATTTACTAAGTATTATAGTTTTAGTAGTTAAGTAATTCATTGAATATTAATGTGACAGGTTAATTTTATTAAATTATTTCCACCGACCTTATATAGGCATTTCACTAGTTCGAGACAATTTTGTAATAATCATACTTTCTTGTACTCTATTATGACTCATATAGCTTGGAGCCGTATTTCTGTTTAAATATTCTATTGCATTAGAATTACTGTATGTAAAAATTGTATTGTTTGTTTATAGTTGAATTTACCTCAAGGTATTTATTAGAAGTAAATTCTGTGAAAATTGTTAAGTAAATAATATTTCCGTATAAAATTGTCAAACAATCGATCCTACTTAGAAGAGCTTGTTATTTAAGACGATTGTTCATTCAACTCGTCTTTATTTTCAAATATGTAATATGAATAAAGTAATAATTACTATTAATTACAAAGCACAAAGAATAGGGTATACGCAAAAAATATATTATTTGTGAAAGATCTAGCTATAGTTATTTAACAAAGTTTTAAGTAATAATTCTTTATATTCAATAAGTGAGTGTGCCAGCAGTCACGGGTTGGAGTCCCGCTGGGGCCGCATAAATTTATGTGATGAGCACGAATGTTTGTAATCCAGTCATGGGTTTATATTTATAATATGTATGTATTTAAAGTAATATGTATATGTTTAGTGTATCAACTATCTGGTATCCATAACACAAGCCTCGTATCTTACGATGGAACTGGATGGTGCTGTTTGGTAATGTCCCAATATATTTATTTATTCATTTAATGATTTAAAGCATCCTTAAAATAAAAAAAAGCTTTCACCTGAGCAAATCAGCATATACTATATGACAACCACGTCTATACAAACTTTGAAAGCTCTTTCAATAGAAAATATCTCCAGCCCAGTTTTACAGTTATCGTACAACAAAATTAGCTTCGCCAGACAGTAATTACGGGACTTAAGTCTACTATCCAAATAATAGATAGACGTTTGCATTGTTCTATTTTGTTTATAAGCCAACTACGCCAGTCTGTCAATCTGATAGGGCTAATTATTGTGTGGCTGACAGCATCTGTTCTATAGGTCATGTAATAAATATAACTTAATCTAGAATAGTAATCGTAGTCGTAATAATCATAGAGAGCCAGTGGTTTTACATTTGATGGTGTAATAATGTAAACCTAAAACCAAAATAAAAGGCTGTTCTGAAGAGCTTTTCAGACTGTCAGTTAAAAATCTGTCAAATATTAATCGATAGAGCCTTAAACTTAAGAACCTACTAAAAAAATACTTTATAAATAAATAAATCAGAAAAAGGCGCTGATAAAATATCAGTGCATGCATTAACTGTAGATAATTTTAATTTATACATAATTTATATATAATATATTACTTAATTAGTTATTATTTATATTAGTATTTGTTATCAATATTACTTGTTTCGTAGTACAATTTCTGTCGGTTTGTGTACGAGGTCAGCCGCCGTCGCTCTGTCTCGCTGGTAAATGGCACATCTTGCGTCAAGACATTTAGAGAGTGAGAACTGATAACATGTTACATCGTTATTTATGATTTAGGTTACTATCTGTGACCTATTGCGCATATAAGGATTTGTTGCAATCATTTCTAATATTTTATAACAAATCAAATATTTAGATTAAAAATAATTTGCTTTAATTAAACTCGAGTTTATTTAGTAACTCTCCTTTTATATATATATATATATATATATATATATATATATATATATATATATATATATATATATATATATATATATATATTAATTCCTTACTGACCGCGGAAACGCCGACGTTACAGTTAACAATAAATTTCTTAGAAATTTACCTGGAGGTGTGTTACTAATTACTGTACTGGATATAAAAATTTTATAAGTACAAATTGGGACGTCGGGAATAAAAATCCATACTAATATTATAAATATAAAAGTTTGTGAACTGGGCTGAACGGATCTGGATGAAATTTGCCACAAAGATAGATTGTAGTCTGGAATAGCACATAGGTTACTTTTTATTACGGAAAAATGTACGGTTCCCGTGGGATAGATTTGTTTTTGTCTTGGAACGAACCAGAAGAAAAGCGAGGGTGAGTCGCTAGTATACAATAAAACCACGACAATTATCCTAAAAAAATAGTTTCATTTCAAATTTTCAATATATTATTTTATTAAAGTAAATTAGGAGGACGTTTTCATTTACCATAATTATGTTCTCCACAGTAGTATCCGCTATTAATATTCTATAATTTTTAAAGTATATAGCGTTTTTGCATGTCCATATATTTATTTTTACTTTCTCATCACATACCTAATATGTGTCCTATATGAAAACAATTATCATAATATTACATATTATAGAAATAACATCACACGTTTAAATGTTTTATAGCCCATAATAAAGGTAGTAAGTGGTGCTTACTTGAAAAATTATCAATATATCAATGAAACGGCACTAGCATGTTATATTTACCATATAAAATATGCCGTGATGTCCATTAATACACCTTATAAGTATTCTATTACAAAAATAAATATCTAAGTAATTTTTAAAGAAAAAAATATAGCTTGCGAATTGGTTTGCTTGTCGATACAAATAGTTGTTCAATAAAACATGATTACACTCGTATTACCTGTACATCGAATCTGTGCATTTATTATTTTTTAGAAAATCTTATTGAAATGATCATTATTATCGATACAGAGGCCGAATCTATAGTTTTTAGATTTTTTGTCTGTCTGTCTGTCTGTCTGTCTGGGAACGTATCACAAAAAAACCACTGAAGGGATTTTGATGAAGTTTGGTATGCTGGTAGCTGGTTGTCCGGGTCAACATTTAAGACACTTTTTAGTGCAGGAAAATATCTCATCTCTGAGATATCTTGGTATACTAATCGTTTAGATGTACTTAAAATCGAGAGGAACCCGAGCGGGGCAAGGGTGAGTCGTTAGTGAACTATAATTTATATGTATATGATTTCCGAATAAATAATAATTAAAACCGTTATAATTTAGTAAATGTGAAAAATAATTTATAAATAAAAAATTATATTGGCTATCGATATTGAAAATAAAATTACATTAAACCTATCGTATACTGTATATATATATATATATATATATATATATATATATATATATATATGGTATGGTATGGTATGGTATGTTCGGGCTGTTTTTCCGCAACTCGACGACTATGCGCCTATTTTGCGTGTAATATATATATATATATATATATATATATATATATATATATATATATATATATATATATATATATATATATATATATATATATATATATATATATATATATATATATATATATATATATATATGCCACAATATGAGTATTTTTAAACAATTTTCTAACTTACGTCTATATATTTATTCGATGTAATATTTTCCAATACAACCTTGCGATTAAATATGGAATGAAAGATCTGCCCATTACTTATGATATAGACATACATATATTCTGACGAGTCCCAACTCCCACATCGTGACGCTAAAATGACTAGGTTTAAATAATTGTCATTTTAACTTTCTCATATAATTAATACTCATATTTTATGTTATTGCATCGTCTTTTCATACAATAAAATTGTAACTAAGCTGGATCTGTACATAAGTTATTATTTATTTGAAATAAACATTATTATCGATACAGAGGCCGAATCTATAGTTTTTAGAATTTTTGTCTTTCGGTCTATCTGTCTGTGACCGCATCACGGAAAAATCATTGGAGGTATTTTTTTGAAATTTGGTATGATGATAGCTGGTTATCCGGGTCGACATATAGGATACTTTTTACTGCGAGAAAATATCTCATCTCTGAGAAAACTATACTAAACGTAATAAACAGTTTATAAAATATTGGTATTTGCTAGCGGGTGTGCTCAGACGATCACGATGATGCTGATGATAATTGAATGTCACATAACCTTACCCTCTCACTCCAATAAGCTCTACCTACCTGCTTGCATGGGGAAATACAAATAAAATTTATCTAACCACTGTTTGTATATTTAAAACCTTTTCTTTTTCCGGAGTCTCTATAGACATAGACATCTTCATCGTCTGAATCATCTGTCGTTATAATCACAGACACAAAGTACGATTTTATGTGTAAATATGTATTTATGTAACACAATTACGCCTAAATAGTATAATATATCTGTCACTTAAGAAATTTTTTAAAGGTAGGAATGGTGCATTGAAACAATGGACATATTAACGTCAAAATTTTAAAATAATGTGTTCATTGCCAAATAGTCAAAATTAACCGAGAAATTAAAATATAACCGCAATTGTCTTCAGGAAATAGAATACTAACAGTTCACAATAAATTTTGAATACCCTTTGTTATGTTTAACCTACAGTATCTTTGTTGTATTAAACATATTAAGTTTCTGTTCAGAAAACTGATTGTTACGAGAAAAAACGTACTAAAAACTGTCTGTGATGATACTGGATATTGTGCTGGCAACCGTAAATTCGGTTCGAACACGTTATAGTTGCCTACATAATTTACGTATATGATTTTCAGATGCCTCTTGTTCATCTTCTTCTTCCTTTTTTGGTCTTCTTCTTTTTCTTTGCATGGCTTTTACCGATAGGCAATTATTGCACGTTGTTTGTGAGCTTACTTTAGAAGTTTAGATGCCTCATCATCCGACTAATTAAAACGCGAAAGTTTTTAAGGATGTATGGGTGTATGTATGTTTGTTACTCTTTCGCGCAAAAACTACTGAATGGATTCTGATAAAAGTTTACCGTAATATAACTTTAAATGCAATCAAAACAACACATAATCTATACTAAAGATACAGTAAAACTTTTAAGCACGACGTGGGCGGAACTGCGAGAAATATGCCAGTGCCCCTAGTAAAAACTTTCTTTTGCAAGAAAAAATGGTAAACCAAAAAATCTTTTTATACATAAATTATTTAATTAAATAAAAATGTAATAGTATAATAATTTGTTAAGGAAGTTATTGTGAGTCACTAAAGTTTCTTAACATGTTTTATAGCGTGTAGCTATTAATTTTAAATCCGAAAGTAAACAAGCAATAAATGTTAGACTGCGTTAGTTACAACACCAGTAGCCAGACAACTAAAATATATTGGACATTGAATTTAACTTAGCTCGAGCCTTTCAAAGGCAATCTTAGGTACACCAATAATTCTTATCGCATTCATATTAATTTTATCAACTCAGTGACTTCGGATAATCGAACTCCGCTCCCTGCATTAACGAGGAGATAAAACCCCTGTTAGTACTTAGTTCGGCCACTCGGCTAAATATCGCAGATAACGTGATGCCTGTGAAACTGGATGTTTTACGTCTGAAACCTTCAATTAAATCAGCATTCCTCGTCTACGTGATTGTTTAAATTGCTCTCCCAATTATTATTTGCATTAGATTTGTTCAAGCGGTTTGTTTGTGGTCAAGTATTTTATAGTATAACACCTGTAGTAATTAATTGGAGCTGAATTACATGGTTTTTGAATATTTTAGGTGTGACTTTCTGTGTCAATACTGCTTACTTGCATAATTCTAAAGGGCACTTGCACAAAATTACTGATTTGATTCAAATATCTTTAGTTATTAATGTTGAATAAATGTGTTTACTAACCCAGAAAAGCGCATGGGTAATGGGTTCGTAATAGAAAAAAATATTTTAGAGTATAATATAACATTTTTAAAGGAATAATATATAAAAACTGTTAGATACGAAGTTGATAAAGCAATATGTGTCTATTTCGTTTGTAAAATCATGTATTTGTAAGTAATTCAAAGATGCTTTTATAACCAGGTTACCAACCAGAGTTCCATTACACGCCGCTATCAAAGCGCACATTTCTAAAGAACATTTAGTTTTATGACAATATTCTCAAGAGGAGAAATGTAATTATAGATACGTTTTGCAATAAAAATAATAATGTATCCACTTATATTTAAGTACAAGTTATCATATTTATGTAGCACTTCCCTACTTCGTTCTATTAATATAATTGAAATCTGTAATTTATAAATATTATGATAATTGAACTATTAACAAATAAAAAAACTTCATTACTTAATTGATTTACATGTCTTTAGTTTGCGTGGAAAACATCAAACTATAGGAAGGTATCACTAACAAAACAAATGCCCTAGAATTAAGAGATACCCATATCATGCAAATAAATAATTTGACTAATTAATTGATTAAAATTTAACTCACTTATTTTGGCACCTGATAAAATCTATACATATAATAAAATTATAACTAAGTCGAATCTGTACATTAAATATTTTTTGGAAAATCTAATTAAAATAGACATTATTATCGATATAGAGTCCGAATCTATAGTCTTTAGAATTTTTGTCTGTCTGTCTGTCTGTTACCGCATCACGAGAAAACCACTGGAACAATTTTAATGAAATTTGATATAATGATAGCTGGTTATCCGGGTCAACATATAGGAACTTTTTACTGCGGAAAAAATCACATTTCTGAAAAAAAAATACAAAAACTGCATTGTAAGAGTATACTAATATGTAAAACCTAAGAATTTAATTTTTTGTCATCTGAACGCGGGCGGAGCCGCGGGCAATGCTAGTAATAATTATATGTCAAAGCTCCTCCAGGTTAGCCAACTGCGAGGAACATATTATAGTACACAATTGTGTTAACAGACATATGTGCAGTGTGCACTCTCTTTTCCTTATACTCTCTGTTTTGGTAAGACTACAACTCGACACCACAAGAGAGAGACAACCTGTAGGACCGATAGCTTAACAAGCTCTTTTAGGTTCGTGGATGTACATTGTACACACCGCCGACTTTCCAAACTCCTGGCTACTGAGTATTTCGTGACAGAAAAGCCCAGTAACTATTTAGCTGCCCCGGGATTCGAACCTGGGTAGTTTGTTATAAAATTACACTTGCGATATTAAAACCGTTCACAATCATTTAAATAAATAACTTTGTTCCAGGTTGCAATTGTTCGTCGCTAGGCGCAGAGAGCAACGTGTGCGACATACGCACAGGCCAGTGCCGCTGTCGACCGCACGTCACGGGCCGCGCGTGCGACACCTGCGAGGTACATTTAATTTACTCATCTATCGTATATAAAATAAAGTCGGGTTTGTTACAACACTTATAACTCGAGATCGGCTGGACTGATTTTGATGATCTTTGATTTGTTGAATAATGGGTGTGTCTGCTCTTCGAATAGCAGAATAACTGTTAAAATAACGGAATATTCAAGAAAAAAATTATTAAAATAACGATGGATAACTATTTATATCGATTAAATACGTACCGAGGGACGGACTCGAGTGTAGCGAAGGTGAGCCGCTAATAGTAAACATAAATGTTATTATAGTTAATGCTCAAATTACTAATTTAACACAGATTTCAATGCAACTTGTTACATTGTACAGTCTATATCTTAATACACTGCTAAATTACGTTTGAGTTGGACGAGAATCAATAGATACTACTTACATGCACTCACTGATATTAAAAGCTAAAACGTCCATACTAACCGCTTTAAAAGTTAGTTTAAACTTATCAGTTGGTCTACGAATAATCTATCTAAACCTTACAAGTAAATTGCCTTCAAACAAATCACGAATGAACGAAAGACGTTTAATTGAATAAACAGCGTGTAATTACGGACGTGCACTAACTGCTCGTGCATTGTTTTGTACATGGCGTGCAAAAAGAAATAAAAGTAACCATAAAGTAGAAAAGAAGTAAAAGTAACTGACACATAGTACTGTAATTGATAAAAAGTATATACCCTATGTTCTATTTGAGACTATAATCTATCTCTGTGCCAAATTTCATCCAGATCCGTTCAGCCGTTCTGGCATAATTGAGTAACAAACATTCATCCAAACTTTCGTATTCGTAATATTAAAGGAATATTATGGGATTATTGCGCGTATCTATTATGTATATTATTTAGCATAAAAGCATTTCAATCACTCAAAATTTGACTACCACAAACTATAAGACAATGTATATACATATGTACATTGTACATATATGTATATTTTAAATACCAGTCGACGCTTGAACTACTGTGTTGGCCCGTTACTCTTATAACGTAAGGAAATGCCACAAAGACATTTCTACGGAGGTCTCCACATTTGCATACAGTTGATAGGCACTGAATGACTGCTCTATACGCGCCGTGACTTATATAGTCAGTGGGAAAATTGTTAGGACTTACAATTGACAACAATTATATTGTTGTAAAGTATGGTAAAGCAGTAAATCCTTGAACAAAAATCCTTGATCCTAGAACAAGAAGAAATAAAGTTTCTTTCTAGGATATAAAGGCAAGATCCTTAATAGGATTCTGTGAACAAATGACCAAAAACGGATTATAATTTCGTCATGTCTGTCTGTACGTCACAGACATCTTACTCAGATACTAAGTATTTTTTTTGTAATCGGCATCAAATTTTTAAAGCAAATAATCAAATTAAAATATATGAACGTATGTACGAGTATGTATGTATGTATTCAGCCATTTTTAACGTCCCACTGCTGGACACGGGCCTCCCTTCAATGCGAGGGGGATCAGGCTATAGTCCACCACGCTGTCCAAGTGCGTAGAAAAAAAGACTCTCTCTCTCTCTCTCTCTCTCTCTCTCTCTCTCTCTCTCTCTCTCTCTATCTGTTTATGCAGAGCATTGATAATACAGACTCAATAATACGTTATTTATATCGAATAGTTTAGTCATTTAACGACTTCATAACACATTATACTCGTAGAAAACGTTAATGATTCTTATAGTAGTACATTTATAAGACGCGTAAACAACAATAAACATTTTATGCGTTCTGAATCAATAATTTATAAATGTAAATGTCGCGTTGCGAAAATATATAGCTTATGAGCAATAAAATAGTGTCGCAATCATATATCTATGAATGAATGAAATAATATCTGTTAACATAAAATAATGAGATATTTATCGATATTACTTTAAGGTAAAATACATTTTCTAGTGTAGGTATAACATATGTATGAGTTAAAATATCATATTAGGTACTTTCTTCATAGGGCGCTATATTGAGCACTTTATTGAAGTATATGATGAAAAACGATTATCACTTTACGCGCAATCATAATCAAAATTATTTTCCATTTGGTACATTAAGAGGTGAGGTACTTGGTTATTACCTTTGCCTGTTCATACTTTTTATTAGGTATTTGCCTATTATTTATTTATTTATTGGTAGTCTAGAGGTAGGAACGGAGGTCCTGGGTTCGAGTCCCGGGTCGGACTAAGTTTAGTTATTGAGTTTTTCCGTCAAGAAATTCTCGGTAACACCCATATTTCGTAAGTTGTCGGTTTTTACCCCCCTGGCTCGGAAAGAATCAGCTGTCTGTCCTGCGCCGGATTTCTCACTTGTCATATCAAAATGTTGTCCCAATGTAATTTGAGAGTGAAAGGAATAGAGGGTGCATTTGTGTTTGCGCATAATATACATAGTCTATAGTCTATAGTCTCAGTGAGATTGGCCGCCATAGCCGAAATTGCTCAGAGGGACATTACTGTTTATTTAACTTACTTTTTAAAATTTATATATTTTCCTACCAGTTAGACAAATACTTTAAATAGTTCCATATACAGCTTTAGTGTTATCCTAGGAAGGCTATTGGGGGTTGGAGCAGGGTGGCTGTAGACGTTGCGAGTGCGACGCAGGCACCGCCGCGTGTGACCCAGTCAATGGGACCTGTGCCTGCTCAGTCGGAGTCGGTGGGAGGAGGTGTGACCGATGTCTCCCTGGGTTCTACGGTTTTGGACCTAATGGTTGCTTGCGTAAGTTAAATACAATATTTAAGAACAGATAATTTTTAGATGATTTATTCTTACAAATTGAGTTCAATAATTAAAAAAAATCGATTAAGAGTAATTGAAAATAATAAGTAGAATTAAGTCCAAATTGTACAAACTATCAATCTACTAGCTTTATATTTGCTAAGTACGTGGAAAATGTTAATTTTAAACTATATTTGTTTATATTTTATAGTGTACTAACAAGATACAATAAGAAG
Organism: Brenthis hecate; assembly: GCA_951806755.1. Classification (NCBI taxonomy): domain Eukaryota; kingdom Metazoa; phylum Arthropoda; class Insecta; order Lepidoptera; family Nymphalidae; genus Brenthis; species Brenthis hecate. Next base: position 6,994,545 of record OX638268.1, on the reverse strand, counting down.
TTTTATTTGTATGTATTATGTTATTTTCATTCCACGTTCCACTGTTACGATAATTATTTCTAGACTAGTTTTAACAGAGCTATATGTTTTCAGCGTGCCCCGTTTGCACTGATGGACGAGTATGTTCACCGATAACTGGTCGATGTGTGTGCCCCGCTAGGACTCGTGGGCCGGGATGTCAACACTGTGCGAGAGGATACTGGGGTCGGTCTCTTGGATGTAGGTCGTGTTCTTGTGGACCTGGAGCAGTATCTGGTTAGTAAATATATAATACCTATGGCAAAAGATATCATTCTTTTATAATTTTCATATATTTGGCACATAAGTTATCAGAAAACCAATAGTATATACATAATTACATATCTTTGTTACCAATTGTATTCAAATTCGCATTCATATTTCAAAAAAGTATTTTCAATACATTTAAAATCAGTATATTATCCCAGACAGCTGTGACGCGGTGAGTGGGCAGTGCCAGTGTAGGCACGGATGGACCGGGCGGGACTGTAGCGATTGTGCGAGCGGGTTCTTTGGACCAAAGTGCAGACCTTGTGGTTGCTCCATCGCCGGGACTAAGGGTTGTGAGAACGGCGTGTGTGCCTGTGATCAGAGAGGACAGTGTCCTTGCAAGGTAAGTTAATAGATATCTTAGTGATATCATTATTGGTAATTATTGATGTATAAGTTGTGATATGTTTGTGATATAAATCATATTTAGTATCAATATTAACACCATCTTAACGTCACGTTACGTGTAGCTTCATTGTTGAGTTGATTTAAAACTTTGTGAGTAATGAAACACAGATGATAATACAGTAATTCGATATCAGGGAACTGCTTTTTTTGAAAGCCCGGCATAGCTATAATAGAATTATTAAATTTTCGAGTTAGGGCAAATTGAATTGGTCTTCACAAATCTAATAGATTTTACCCAATAAATAACGTACCTATTAGTGGTCCATTTAAAACTATATTTATGTACTAGATTCAAAGACTGAATGTAACTAACCTGCTCATTTTAATTTACAGGAAAACGTTGTGGGAGAAAAATGTGATACCTGTCTCGATGGTACCTTCGGCTTATCCGAGATAAACCCGGTGGGCTGCACCGCGTGCTTTTGCTTTGGACGCAGCGCGAAGTGCACGCAGGCTGCTGTCACACGAGCTGCGCTGCACGCCGCCACGCCATTGCATTTAAAATTATTAAAAGGAGATAATACCATCAAGGTTAGAATGATATCATACCTACATGGTATATGAACCATGATATAAGTATGTGGACTTATGTTATTCAGCCCAAATAGACCAATTTTTGTGTATTAGTTATACGGATGTTTAACTGAAAAGCCTGGATCCCGAGTCCTAAATTTCGGGTCGTATTGAGTTTTTCCATCAAGAAGTTAGGAAATTGGCAATATAACATGTCTCGGAGAGTACGTCAAATTGCGCCTGATCTCTCATTGCGAGTGTCGAAGTGTCATCCCACCGGAGTTTGAAAAGAATACAGTGTGCACTTGCGTTTACGCGCATACTTTTGCACTAATTTAAATTTATTATTAAAAAAATATATTTTATTTCATGTTGATATTTGTTTGTTTGATTGAAAAACTGGCTTTTGAAACCATCTCCATGTTACTAAATTCGATCATCCCTATATTATAAGGCTTAGACATGCTGTTACATTTTTATTTATGTTATTGTTTCAGACGGAACAAGAATTCTATGCTATCCGCACCAGCATCCAAGAAGGCACGATTCTTGTGCCTTGGCCTCCAGTACCAATTTATGCTGAACTTGGGGAACTGTTCCTTGGGGACCATGTGCTGTCCTATGGAGGCGCCCTTAGGTTTACGGTTGAAGAAGAGGGCGGAGAACCGCTTCCTCAGCACGTGATGAGTAGGTTCCCTCTCGTCAGTATTCACGGGAATAATATTGTGCTGGATTATTATGAGGTACGTGTTTTGTATTATTGTTATTTTATCTTATATAATTTTATTGAAATTCGGACCAAATCTTACGTATTGCAATTTTATATGTAATGTTTTCCAAAATGAAAAGAAATCAATTCTCTTACGATTTAGACGTATTATTGGCCATATTGTTATTTTTTACGATCTGATTAAAACCATTTGTAGCTTTGCGTTTGGTAACTATTATTATCGCATATACAATATACATAGATACTTGGTTGTATGAAGAAAACAAACAGACTAACAGTGTGACAATAGTAATATTTATTTTGCATTCGCAGCGCATCCCAGCGGTGAACGGTTCGCACGCGGTGTACCTGCACGAGTCGCTGTGGGAGGTGCGCGGGCGCGGGCGCGGGCGCGCGGGCGCGGCGCGCGCCGAGCTCATGCTGGGGCTGCTGGACGTGCGGCGCCTGCTGCTGCGCCTGTCCACGCGCGCGCCCGCCGGCGAGCCCATGCATGTGCTGTGAGTGTTCCGAAGTGGGAAATTAAATCAAACTTATAGTTTTCATATGTAATAGGTATATTTGTTTAGATTACGTCTTATCCCTCTTACATTTTTTTAACCGACGAATAAAAGGAAGAGATCCTCAATTCAAACACGTATATTTTTTTTATGTTTGACCACGCATAACTTTTTACAGTGTAGCCCGATTTCGATAGTTCTTTTTTTTATTGGATAAGGTTATACCTCAAAGTTGGTCCCATTTAAATTTAAAAAAAATCCACCCTGAAGTGTTGAAAATAGGGGATGATGATTTTTTCAACTATTGAATTTTTAAAATACTTCCTTCTTATTTTGCTACTACTATGTCTACACTAAAAATGGAAAAATAAAAACATAATTTTAATGGGTAATAAAAATCGACTTCAAAAAATATTTATTATATATTTATAATATTTTTTGAAGCCCGTTTTTATTTAATGACAATGTACATCATTTATTTATTTTAAACGTATTGTCTTAATTTAAATAGTAATTATTATTTTAAAAAATATGCAACCTATTTTAAATTTTTAACAGGTAGTATACAGGTATTTCAGTATGTCGGTAAATAATATTATGTTTTATTCCGTCACGGAATACTTTTCCGACGTTAATGTGTGAGATTAATTTTTATTTGCATCTCACGTCGGATAAGTAGATGACAACGTCAAAATAAAATTTATGGTGAATTCAAAATTTATTTTAAAATATATCCGAAATTAACATTAAAAATTTGAGTAATAGTACAAAATCGAACGTGCATAATAATTACAAGACTTCCGCGACACCATTCAGACAAAGAGAGACAATAGCATTCCCAATGAGGGTTGACGTCAGGCAGGCGTGAGGCGGCCGGTCGTAAAACTTTTGCCAAATCCTATCAGCAGTACAAAAGATGTACTGCGCCGACCTCAAGTGATATGGAAATGGGCAGGGAGAAGAAGAAGTAGGATAAGTAGATGTCCATATATTGTACTGCAATATTGTAAACAAATACTAGTTTTAAAGAGCAGACGATGAGTTTCTCCGGCTCTTAGAAAAAAATAATAATAATAATAATTCTTTATTTGCTCAGGATATGGTATTTACAATGTTCTTATGGTTTACAGTTAAGTTCATACATATTCTACTCATAAAGAGTGTGCAAATATTTATATAAATTGAACTTAATTATTTAAAAATTATTTCTATGTTATGTCAAATAATTATATATTTTGAGTGTTTGGTCATTTTCTCTGGGACTTACATACTGACGTTTAATTTAGTTGAAATTTAAAGAAATAGGAAAAAATTACATTAAAAGTGTTTTACAAGTTTATTTGAATAAACCATATTTTGATATAATTTGGTTTTTAATAGTTGTATTATGTTGACTGATGCATGATGCATGAATGAATTAGCAACAATTCGTCCATGGCATGATGGTATAAGTCGTGTAAATAAACTCCCATGTCTATCATGTGTCATTTACACGTCCGTACATACTTCACGGTATTTTTCTCTGAACGGACTGATTGAAAAAAATATTTTAGATTAACAATGTTGAATTGGATGACATGGTTTTTTAAAAATATTGTTTAATACTTTTTTTAGTAAACATATATTTAATGTGTAAATATGAAAAATAAAACGATCAATATTTGGAAAATTATAAACCTAACTCATATTCTTTTTTTCATAGATTACTAAACGTGACCTTAGAAACAGCCATAGCGGGTCTGTCCCGCGGCGCTCCTGCCCTCGGGGTAGAGCGTTGCCTTTGCCCCCGCGGCTACGACGCGCCGTCCTGCCACCGCCCCGCTGCAGGCTTCTGGATACCACCTTCTCCTCCGAGGGTCCACCACGTGGCGGGGACTATTGTGATTGACGTGGAGAAGTCCAGGCCGTGCGAGTGCAATGGCAGGGCTGAAATTTGTCATCCGCAGACTGGACATTGTTTGGTAGGAATTTTTATGTCGCTGTTTATTTTGAATAGAGCATCTTTATCTTTTGATGTGTAATATCTAGTACCTTATTTAAAAATTAATGAAAGATAAATTCTTTAGATTTTAAAGAAAGTAATGTTTACATAGCGCGGATAAGCCTGTAATGATATAAAAAAGAAAAATCTAGACAAGAAGGAAGGAATTAACAATAGTTTTATGATAGTGTAAATTTTGACGATTTTCTTAAAGTAAACGTTGTTATAGGTTACATAGGTTTTGCTTTTGTATATCTGCATTTTTGCGAAAATTTGTATAGGTATGTATGATTTGTCCACATTTGTATGTTTGTTTACGCTGGAACAGCCCGTCAGATTTGGATGAGTACACAGCTATGATCTGGAGTAACATATAGGCTGAGCTGTTATTATAATAGGCTTTTATTCATCTACGTCTATTAATAAGAGCTTTAAGATGATGTAATAGTATTGATAAGAGCGACGTCGTCAACAGAACTGCACGCAGCACACGGCGGGCCCGCGCTGCGAGCGCTGCGCGGAGGGCTACTACGGCGCGGCGGGCGCGTGCCGCGCCTGCCCCTGCCCCGCCGCCGCCTGCGCCGAGCTGCACGGCCGCCTGCAGTGCTTCTGCAAGCCGGGTTGGTGCTTTCTTGTCAGTTTATGTTACATGTTTGGAAGTTTGTATCTCGGATACTTGTAATAAATGTTAAATAACGTATTCGATATATATTAGAATTGATATTTTAAATAAAACTATTTTTTCGAAGTTTTATTTCGCTTTTTGGTTTCCGGCGTCTTGAATGTTGTCAACATCAAAAAGATCAGTTATGAATTTTAACTTCTATCATGACTATGCAACAAAAACAGCGAACAGGTTTTGATTAAATTAAAAAAAAAAATACTTAAATATTGTCTTCCAATAAAATTACCTTTTCGAAGTTTTTCGCGCATTTATTTCAGTATTTGTTGCAGACAGCACACTATCCCGTGTTCACGATTGCTGTAAAGCATTCGAAACGTCGGGAACCAAGCATCAAAATAAATCCGCCAAAAAAAAAACGAAGACATAGCTTTGTTTAAAATATCAAATATTCGCGGAAATGTAAAAAAAGTATTAAATGCCCTTTCGTAAAAATATATAAAAAATATGAAAGAAACCAACATTTGTTTCAGGCTACACGGGCGCGCGCTGCACGGCGTGCGCGGCGGGCTGGCGGCGCGCGGGCGGCGCGGGCGGCGCGTGCGAGCCGTGCGGCTGCGACGCGCGCGGCGCGCTGACGCCGCACTGCGCGCCGCGCTGCGCTTGCAAGCCGCACGCTGCCGGCGACCGCTGCCAGCTCTGCGTGCTGCCGCGACACTATCTAGACGATGATGGCTGTAAACGTAAGCTACCGTTATTTTAAGCCTTATGTATCATTGTCTTTGTTTTTTATTTTCAATATGTAAATAATGTTTAATTTTAAAACATGACCCCGTTTTGGGTACCTACCACACACAATAGTAATACCAACTAACTACTTTAAACAGTTATCTGATAACATAAATCATCTTAAAGGCAATCGATCATCTGAGAGGAACCGCGGATAATATGCATTCGACTGTCTTACTTAGTTTGATAGACAATTGGGAAACAGCTTTAAGGGTTGACGGGTAACTATAACTTGCCACGAAATGGCATTACATCGCTATAACATCGAAACCAAGAAAATTGGCATTTTTGACAACCTTTACATTTAATAGCAATTCCATCAAATTCAAAGGCCTACTAGATATAGATCTTTATTCCGCTATATTAGTAAAGAAGAAAATTCACGTAACAAAGTATTTTTTTAAACTTATCAAAATTTCTATTATGTAAACTAGTACATAACACGTTTCACTGATATAAATAACTCATGTTACAGCTTGCGACAACTGCACTCAAACACTACTGGACTCAATCGAAGGACTAACAGCCAAAATGCACTCAAAAGCAGATCTGACCGAACTAAGTCGAATACCACAGCCTTTCCCAGCGTTACGAGAATTCGCAGAAAATGCAACAAAATTACATTCTACTCTCGAACACGTGAAGAAAAACACCCAAAAAATCAAGTATCTAGAACCTTCTATAGCTAGATTAGAAGAAACTGAACATGAATTATTTACTAAAGCAAATAAACTTAAAACAGAAGCTTCTAGAAGAGAAAACGAAGCTCAGTCATTAAGCTTAGAAAGTATGACGGGTCTAGAAGAAATTTTGAAGCAGAAAAGTATTTTACGAGCTGAAGTTGCCAAATTAGATGAATTTGCGAGGGGTGAGAAACATCTCAGCGCACATCGAGCGTTGAAGGAAGCGAGGCATTTATTAAAAGAAATCAAAGAGATAAACCTTGTTGATTATATCACTGGCGTGACCGATGTATCTGATTCGGTGAGCTTATTATTAAAAATTTCTGGCTTAAAATTTTGTGTTATAATTTTTATGTATATATTTAAAATTGAGTAAAGGAATTTGATCGACTTCTTTCTTCTTTTGCAAATTTAAATTAATTTAAATCAGTAAACATTTAGAAATAATTTTGAATAGACCACTCTATCTCATTACTATAAACACTTGCATGGAACATCATTGTAACTCAGTATTGAATGATTAACAAATAAAAAAAAAATTGTGTGTGTACTTATGTACGCACGTAAGAAGTTATACTTCTTTGACGTAACAGAACAAAAATAGCAAAAGATTTCATCCAGTATGTCACAACTCTATGTTTGTAAAAGGAATGTAGTTACCTCCATCTTGCCGCTTTCAGCTAATTTCATCGTGTCGCTTTTTGGTTGTCTCATAATTTTATCCAAACGTGCCAAAAGTATAAGTTCAAAAATTATAATAAATAACAATATCGCTCTTGGCATCAATGTAAAAATAACTAACATGAATTGCAGGCAAATTTTCTATCAACATCAGTCCACGAATACAAATACCGTATAGACGATGCTATAAAGCGTCTTACCAAGCTGGAGTCTGACCTGGAGGAGTGGGAGCGGAAGGCGGAGGAGCTCCCGCGCCTCGCGCAGCGCGTGTGGACCGCGAGCGATGTTGTCGCTGAAGTCAAGAAGGCAGTTATACCTAAACTGGGTAACGTTAGGGACTTTGATCTACGATGTCGATTAGTTTTAGAGGTGAGTGTTTTTTGATCTGTGGTAAATGACTGGTAGTGATAAAAACATTTTGTTTTTATTTTTATTTAAGATGTTGATTTGGGATTGATGTAATGATTACATTGGTAAATAATATTTACATGGGCTTTAGAATACTGTTAAAAATAATTACTCCATTCTTTATATCCATTAAAGTAAAACACTAATATAAAATTATTAAAATGTACGAAAGCTGTATATTATTTACAAACCATACTAATATTATAAATATGAAAGTGTGTTTATCTGTTTGTCCATTTTTCACGTCGAAACAGAGTGACGGATTGGCGTGATTTTAGTGTGGCGGGAAAATATCTCATTCCCACGGGAAAACACATTATAATACAACCTAAAAAAATATTTATGATCAAAATTACTTGAAACTTAGTATTTACTCTTCAAGACAAACAAATACGTGTTTTAGCATTTTGCGAAATTCATCCCATAAGGGGATGAAAGTTTGTATGAAATCTACCTTTTTAGAGTTTTTTTGTAGTTTTAGCGCGAGTGAAACCGCGGGTTCCGCTAGTTTATCAATAATTTCGTTTTCACGCGAGTCTTTTTTATTTTACTTATGTATCAACAGGACATATCAAAACTCTCAACACTCAACCTCACCGACCAGATCCGTTCGGATCTCCTCAAAACCCAAAATCTCGCGGTTTCCTTCCCCGGCCTCCTCTCTGAGCTCAAGAACTTAACAACTGCTGCTGAAGAGAAGGAAGGCATACTGTACAACCTTACTCCCAAGTACAAGGAGAAGTATCTGGATGCAGTAGAAAAGCATGTCAGTGTATTGGGAGAAAAAGCGAAGGAGTATAAAAAGTTAGTATATGCATTACACATATTGAAGCTTAGAAAATTTGATAATTGATATTTTTTTCTTACTATTATTACTCATAACTTTTTTTCAAGTTAGAGTAAAAAGTATATTTTTCAAAATTAATGTCTGTATAGGTATTTTCAAAATAAAAGAATTTCCTTGGATTCTGTCACATCACTATTAAACTAACTTCTCTTTTCTGAAAGTAGGTTAAATAATAATCCTCACACTCGCAGTCTATTCTCGCACGCATGCGTGGGTGCAAGTGGCAGGGCGTCTTTTTCACTTATACGTCATTTGTTTTTAGTTAAACCATGTGTTTGTTTTTTGGTTATAAAACAGTTTCCCTATCGCACATTATACTCAGCACACTTGGTGATTAAGAGCTAGATGAAATAAAGTGTAATATTTCGACTGTCACGACGTTTTTTTATTCAAAATCATTAATGTCTTACAAAATAAAAAAGTGCAATGTTTTATCAACAAATCTATTAAATATCTTCTTAAAGCCAGTTAAATGTGATGTCCATCAATTCCGACAGCCTATTCGCGGGCACGCGCGCCCTGGCGGCGGCGGGCGTGGCGGCGGCGCGCGCGTGGGCGCAGGTGGCGGAGCGCGTGCGCGAGGCCGCGGCCGCCGCCGCCGCCGCCGCCGCCGCCGCCGCGCTCGCCGCCAAGTTGGCGCGCGGCCCGCAGCCCTTGCTGCGCACCGCCGCCGCCGAGAGGGCGGCCTCGGAGGACCTCATGACGCGTGGGACCGAAGTGCTGGCTAAAGCTGAGGGTGAGTATTTGTTTGAGGTGCTATTAGTAACTTAATAAATAAATAAATAAATCGGTAAGTAGGATAGACAGGGACGTAATTTTATTTTTCCAAAAGGTCTTTTTATTAATCTGACACATACAGTGCGATTGTTTCTTACATTAATCTTGTATGTTTATACGTACTTAATATCATTGTAATCTAAATGATTCAAAAATTGCCCAGAGCTTCGTCACGAACTGGAAACAGCGCAACACCGGACCGACGCGATCAGCGTGAACCTGCGCGCGCTCGGCTGGAAGGAGCGGTCCCTGGCGAGCGGCGCGGAGGGCGGCGCGGCCAGCGGCGTGCTGGGCGCGGCGGCCGGCGGCGCCTCCCTGTCCGCGCTGCGGCACGCCGGCGCGCAGGCCGAGCGCGTTTTCGCCAGCGCTCGGGCGCTGTACGACGAGGCGGCGGAGATCCGCAGGAAAGTACGCTACCAACTGCGCAGGAATCTCGCAGCGCTGCAGCGGCTTGGTGATACTGCGTTAGGCGCTGCCGAGGAACATGGTGAGGGAATTAAACTTCTTAAATTATTATTCTTTTAACTTTGATTGAAAAAAAGGTAAATGTACCAGATTTATATTACGTAAAATCTGTAAACACAACAGGAAAACGTTGTATGTGCTTGTGTCTTCCCTGTAATACAATGGATCAGGCCATAGTCCACCATGCTGGCCAAGTGTGGGTAGGTGGACTTTATATGACTTTAGAAAACTTGCAAGGTTCTTTCAAATATGAAGGTTCACGGAAAGACAAATAGTAATCATGTTGTAAATGGTTCCGCATATGAAAATATCAGAGGTGCGAGACTCGGGATTTAGTAAACGCTCCACTTGGTTTGATGAGCAAACGTGTTACCATTCGCTTACCTCTGCCTTAAAAAGGTTAAATAACAATAAATATTTTTAAGTTTAGTTTATCCGGTTAGATATTGTTATTATAAAATAATTACTTCGATAAAGATAATAATATTATGTGTTTTGTAATACAATATAAGTTAATCTTTATAAAAAACGTATGTTGCTCAACATTAGCCTATGTGTCACTCTAGGTTTTATTTTTCAATCAAATCTATAATAAATAAAAAATAAACATACACACATATGTATATAATAAAGTTTCGCATTTATAATAATAGTAAAACTGTTCATCATTCCCATCCCGCAGTGTCGCAGATCCGCGGCAACACGGTGCGCGGCGCGCAGGTGGCGGAGGCGCTGGCGGCGGCGGCGGCGGCGCGCGCGGCGGAGCACGCGGCGGCGGCGCGCGCGCTGCGCCCCGCGCTGCGCGGCCTGCGCGAGCGCGTGCTGCGCGCGCGACACGCCGCCACCACTGTCAGTTGACATATATCATATATACATACTAATTCATACTTTTTTAGATTTACGCGAATATTACATTTTATATAAAACTATCTTTTCGGATTTTTTCGCGGATTTATTTTGATTTTTGGTTCCCGGTTGATTGATTGAGATGGTTTTCGAATGCCTTACAGTAATCATGTTCATGGGAAAGACTAAGGTTTTAGAGGTCACAGAGGTCAATTATATAGTATTACAAACAGTGACAAAGTTAGAAACCCACAAAATTACAAAATGTAAATGTTTTCACTTTATAATAGCAGTACAAATAGATATATAGCAATAACATGAACCAACAGATCTCGGTGTCGCTGACGTCGCCGGCGGCGGGTGCGGGGTGCGCGCGCGCGTACGCGGCGTGGGGCGCGCCGGCCGCCACGCGCGCGTCGCTCGCGCTCAGCTTCGACGCCGCCGTGCGCGACGGCACCATACTCTACCTGCCTGATCAGGTTTCGATATATTTTGACTATTTTTCTGATGTATAACTATATCTTTATAAATTTATAGTATATACGTTATACTGTTGTACAAACTATATTACTGAAAAGTTTCATCAAAATCCGATCAGTACTTTTTGCGTGAAAGAGTAACAAACGTATCTATAAATCCTCACAAACTTTCACGTTTATATAAGGTAGAGAGTGGATCCGCAAAGTACAAAATCAGCCTCAATGGCACGCCGTGGGAGAGGCCTATCCAACTGTGAACTGAAATCGAATGATAACTGTTATTGTAGGGGACGCATGTAATAACAAAACATTGTAAACAAAGAAAAAGATAAATTCTAAGAGTATATTGAACGGCATCGATTGATTGGTAGAAATCAAATTTTAAAAACCAAAAAGTTAATGAATTTTAATGTATATATATTTTACCATAACTTTGTTGTAATTTATGTTGTTGACATTTTATATTGGTGATTGGGCCTGAAATAGAGACATTTGTTATTATTATATTATACATAAAATTGTTAAAATCGTGGGCTATTTGTCAGAAAGATTGACTGCTTTCGAAGTGACATTACTTACTACACCACAAAACCTTTTTTACCGGCAGAATTTATCTTTTATAAAACGTAAGAAAAAGTTATCAAGTCATATCGGCTATGAAATATCACTAAAAATTATATACTTAATATTAAAATATAAAACCTCCAACTCAGGAGTCGGAGCGCTTCCTGCGCGTGTCAGTGCAGGGCGGGCGGCTGCGCGTGACGTGGGACGTGGGCGGCGGCGCCGGCGCCCTGGAGCACCCCGAGGCGCTGCAGCCCGCGCTCGATGACGCCGACCACACCACCTACAGGCTTCATGTTGAGAGGTGACTATGTAATATTGTGATGTTACTTGGCAATTTTATAATTTGTTATAATTATTATAGTGAAGTCCGCCAACCCGCACTTGGCCAGTGTGGTGGATTCGGAACCTGATTCGGAAGGTCCGTACCCAGCAGTGGGACGTTAAAAAGAGCTGAATACGTTATAAAACATAAATAATGCGCTTTTGATTAATCAAAACGAATCAATTGAGTCAAACTTGAAGGTTTACTAAGCGTTGTAAAATTCTAATATATCTTCTTTGGTTCATCACCGTAATAAACAAAAAATTCAAACCTATTCAGAATCTCCTTGGAGTCTGTAACAGAAATGAATAAATAGCGAACCAAAGCAATACATCATTAACAAATCAGCCGTCCTCAGAGTGTGGGGTACCGTCAAGCTACGAGTGGAACGCTCTGGTATGCCCGCCATTACCACCACCAACTCCACCAGCACCGCGCCGGGGGCTGGCCTGCTGCAGCCCAGCTCCTGGTGGCTGGGCGAGGAGTCCAGCCCGCTGCCCGCCTGCGTGCATTCTCTTCACGCTGACCACACTGCTATAGGCTTATGGGCCTTCAGTAAACAGCCTGTGAATGCTAAGTGTACGGGATGTACGCAAAGGTATGAACTTGTACTTGTATTTTATCTTGTTAATATATTTCAAGCTTTATTTCTTAGAACGAAGAGTTCAAATTGTAAATCAAAACAAATTGTAATCGTCCTATTTAATATTAAAGCATGTTTTACTGACCTATATGTACCAGTTAAAGAGCTTTTTCACCTCCAAACTTAATTCAATTGTTGTATTGAATTTCAAGATTTGACAACATATATTCTTAATTCATTAAAATTCAAACGTGAATCTAATCAACTAGAAGAATCTAATCTAATCTTAAATTCCAAAATTAAATAACATAGTCGAAAACATAGACGTAGAGACGTACTAAGCAATACTGTCATGAAATAGACCACTCTCTAGAAAGAGAGGAAGCGAACGTGCGGCCAATACCTGTGTTTGGCTCCAATTTGTATTTATAAATGGAATGTAAAAAAATATAATTTATTTAAGATTAGAATAATAAAAAAGGAATGTACGTGTAAAATGGTTATAAATATCTACATTAATAATCACATTTCAATTGATACAGAAGAATTTTGCACGCACTATCGTTTTGTCGCTGTTCTGCCTTCCAGCAATTTTTAACTGACGGCTGGCAAAGAGAAACTCGGTTCAATCTCTATGTCTATAATTGAAAACGAAACTAAGGCAAGTTTTAAAATAAACATGCTAGATGATACAAAACGTAAAACTAATCTAATTGTTAAAACCTGTCAGATGTTACAAAAAGTGAAACTAATCGGTATAAACCATGTTGGTTTATTAATAGTCATTTTGACATTTGCGAAGTAATTTATGCTCGACTGGCACGCTTCGAAACCATTAACAAGAAAATTGATTTTTAGGTAAATTGAAGTTGCAATTAAACAAAGGAGATAACTTGAAGCATTTATTACTGTCACAGATTACCTACTCCTTTCCGAGCGTGTGTTCTGCTCGAGTATACTCGTTTACTCGTTTTTATATAGATAATAATATAAAAAACCCCCTACAATATAGATAATAATATAAAACATGATGTACACCAGATGGTACAGCTCGTCGCGCAACAGCGAGGGCCTGGTGCGGCTGGGCGGCGCCGGCTACGTGGCGCTGCGGCGGCCGCGCCGCGCGCCCGACCGCCGCCGCTTCAGCCTCTCGCTCTCCTTCCGCACCACCGACACCGACGCCCTCTTGTTCTTGGCACACGACAAGGCTAATGTGAGTGTATATCCTTAAATAAAACTATCTTTTTGAATTACACGGGAGAGACCGTGATTACTTTAAAGAATTCGAAACGTCCGGAATCCGCAAAAAAAATCTGAACAGATAGTTTCATTTATAATGTCAAATATTCGCGTAAATCTAAAAAAATATTAGAAATATCCTTAGTTTAGTTACTTACGTATTGTGTTTATAGCTCAAAGCTTACGTCTGTTGAGCTTTGTATTATATAGACGATATAAGGACGACAATATAAATGGATAAAGACGATTTTTTAACGCCTTCAAATCTAGAAAGAATTTAATTTTTTCGTATATCTATCCCATCGAGCCAATTAGACTTTAGAGAGAGATTGATATATTTTACGAATATTTTAAAACTGAAGTTTCTTTTAATTTTTTGAACGCGCTAATTGCTATTCCTGCCAGTTGGATTAGTAGACAATATTCTGTATTAATATAGCATCTTTATTAAGGAAACTATCTTAGATAGTTTTCAGTATCTAATATAATGCTAAGATATGTAAGAGCGAAGAAATTAAATCTAATAAACTAAAAGGGTCATGAGTTTGACATACTAAATATTGACTGCTGTTCAGAGAACTTACATAACCTGAACTATACCAATGCATCAAAAACATTTTTGCCTGTCTGTCTTACTTACTATAATACTATATTATAACATTAGGCTCTAGAACGGCTTTCAACTACTATAATGTATACTTTTCCTAGCAAAAGGAAAGTGATAGGAGAGAAAAGGTTTTTGGCGGATATAGGAAAAGTAAAATCGAAATGAATGAAAGTTTATTTCAACATGAGATTTCAGATTTCGAAGACATATAAGTGAGTGAGATAATGTGTGTTGTATATATCGTACAGAACCGTTCGGTGTCGGTGTGGCTGCGCGCGTGCCGCGTGGTGTTCGCGGTGGCGTACGGCGGCGCGCGCCTGCGCGTGGCGGGCGGCGCGCGCCACTGCGACGGCCGCCCCGCGCACGTGCAGGCCACGCGCGTCTTCAACGGCCTCGAGAGAGGTACCGTGTGGGCGCCGCCCCGCACCCTACTGCACCCTACTACTTCCTATTACATCCTACTGCGCACTGTCTATACTAATATTATAAAAAGGAAAGCTTTTTTGTTTGCTTGTCCCGGAAACCACCCATGGTAAAAATGGGGATGAAAGTTCGTATGGTGAAGCAACCTAGAGACGAACTCGAGCGAAGCTAGGGTGAATCGCTTGTATTTAATATTTTAACTTTTTAAATTACTATGTACTTAGAATTTGTAAGAGATTTTAAGACCCCGATAATCTTTTTTATTGACATTTTTATGAGTCAATATGCTAATTACGTATAAATGGTGAAAAAATCGTAACATTTTACAAATGTTCATTTATATTCTTAAGTAACTAATTTATTTTGCTCATAAATACAATAATAACTACTAATCGAATATAACATGTGAGCGGCGGTCCCCAGGCAGCCTGCGCGTGAACGGAGAAGAGACTCTGGGTTCACCCTCTCCCCCGGTCCAGTCGGCCGCAGACCTGCCCGAGCTGACTGGCGCCACCTACTGGCTCGGTGGCATACCCCCCGAGGGCGAAGGCCTAGGTTATGACAACCTCCCCCTCATGGGGTGCCTAGGAGGTGTAATGGTGGACAGAGAAGGATATGACCTTTTGGATACGCCCACTCGACATGGCGTGGAGCCAGGGTGTAATCCTATGGTAAGTTTTTAATCCAATTGATTATACATACACGAATTTTTATCATTGGTCCTACGAGCCGAATTGAAGGCTCTGAAAACTCTTAGATGATAAAGAAATTATTTAATAGCAATTGAAATACAAATTCAAACTATTTTATTCAGCATTATTATTACAATATTTTACTGGATTTCATGAGTCTACTGCCACTTTTTTTGAATTGGGCGATAGAGATTTTTTGGCGTTTTCTGGGATATACGCTTGTACAACTGAAGCAGTAACTGGAGCAGTAACAACAACAGGAGTTGAACAAGCGTATATGTACATTTTCCAGAAAAAGAATTACTGACTTTATGTAAACGAGCCACAGGCATTACAGGTATTGTTTACTCCTAGTATTAACGTATTATTGCCCATGGTTTGACAAAATAGGAAAAAGATATGTACATATGTGGTCGCGCCATTGAGGTTGAGATCGGGTCTTATTCCATCAAACAAATTTACACATCTAATGGGTTTATCGGACTCCCTAAATTGTGAAATATGCGGAACCGTAGATGATATTCAACATGTGTTGATGTAATGTGAACGGAACTCTGATGAATGTCGACATATTTTATTAAAAATTATGAGGTAGGATTGTGCAACAGTATCTTGGCTTGCACCTTATCGGAGCAATTAAAGATGCTTTGCATATTGCAAACTGCGATATAGTCGTTCCATGTCCAAATCGACCAATAGTTGTCATCGACCCCTTTCGATTTGGACGAATTTTGTACAAACGTTTTCTTTTATCATATAGCGAAGTTCTGCCAAAGGCAAAAAAAATATTTTTTTGTCCAAAAGTTATGCAAACTTCAAAATTAACCATTTTTTAATTTTTCAATTTTATATTTCAAATATCTCGAAAATTGTTATAGACACAGAAACGAATTTTTATTTGTTTTAAAGGGGACTCTTAGGGCTATTGAAAAAAAAAATATTTTGAAAAATTTGTCTAACTTTGAAACAAAACTTTAAACCAAATAAAAGTCCGTTTCTGTATCTATAACAGTTTTCGAAATATTTGAAATATAAAATGTATGTATTTTAAGTTATATATGTGTAGCGTATCAACAATCTGGTATCCATAACACAACCCTCGTAGTTTACCGTGGAGCTAGATAGTGGTGTGTGTTAATGTGCCAACCTATTATTATAATTATAATGACGTCGACCCCCAGCCCATGCGGTCGGCGGTGCTCGAGGGCGAGGGCTACATCGAGCTGGCGTCGCCGGGCGTGCGGCGCAAGGCGTCGCTGTCGCTGTCGTTCCGCGCGCGCGCGCCCGCCGGCCTGCTGCTGTACCGCGCGCCCGCCGCCGCGCCCGCCGGCAACGACGTGGACGACGAGGATGGAGATGACAATCATTATTTAATTCTGGCTTTGATTAAAGGTGGTACTATTTATTCATAATTAATTATTTTTATTTAGATAGTATAGGTTGTTTTTTTTTAGTGCTGACGCAAGTGTTTTATATGATTTTAATATAAAAAAGAAAATAGAGAGGACAATGTTATTCAGTTTTTATTATAATTTTTTAGCATTCTGGCATCATAGTTTTATTTAAAAAACACCATTCGCGTCGACTGAATAAATTCACTTAACTTTATTAAAAAATTAAATACTCTTTTACTTACTTCTTTCTTTTACTTTTGTCAATGATATATTGTAAATATATGTAATTAATATATTTATTTTCCTCTTGAATAATTTCATTCACTTCACTGCTAACTCGCAGGTGAGCTGGAGCTAGTCGCGAACGCGGGCAAGAGCGAGCTGCGGCTGCGGACGAACGGCAGCAGGTTCGACGACGGCGCGCTGCACACCGTGCGGATGGTGCGGGCTCACAAACAAGTGCGTCACTTTTTCTATATTAATTTCTAATTACATAATCTTTAAACAATATTTTCGTTAAAATTATTAAAATGTTTTGGTTTACTAAAACATTTTCAACAACAACAGGCTTTAATCCAAACCCAACTACCAGCCCTAGACCAACTGTAACAACAAACAACTAAAACAAATATTATATATCTGTGTCTGGCTATTCCTCACCGTTAGGTGCTTTCCGAAATGATCGAATCAATCTTAATAAAACTCCTCTCGGTCATAAAACGAAAATAAACTTTTCATCCCCCTTTCCCCCCTTCACTTCCTGCTGAATACAGGATATAGAAAGTACGCCATATGCACGTTTATTTTTAGTAAAAAACGATTGTAAGCAATAATGACAAACATACAACAGATGGAGCTATGGGTGGATGAGAAGCAGCTGGCGGCGGGCGCGCTGCCCGGCGGCGCCCTGGCCCCGCGCCCCCGCGGCCTGTTCCTGGGTGGCGTCCCGTCGGGAGCCCCACATTTACCCATCGGGGGGTTCACTGGGACCATTGCTGATTTTATTGTGGACTCTACGTGAGTTGTTTTTGATTTTTGTTGTACGTATCTTTTGTTGAAGTTTTAATATTACATATTTCTCAGTCTGTTATCAATTAAACACTAAGAAATATGTTCGCATATTTCTGTGCATATGTCATTGTGAAAAAAATTTAAGCGGGTCTTTTAATATTGTTATTTTAAGCAATAATTTTTTAATTGCAAAAATGTTGTATTTAACAAATGTGGGATTTATAGTATCTTTTAATACTCGTATAAAATTCTGAATAATAAAAAAACGTAACAATTGAATACATCCTCCTCTTTTGAAGTCCATCAAATGAGTCAATTATGCTTAACAATCTGTATGGGATAGAATGATGATGATGTTCTCCTGACCGATTCCGGCCACGGCGGCCAATCTCATTGAGACTAGCCAACTGCGCAGGAGATATTATAGTGCACAAGTATACGCGCAGGCACAAGTGCACTCTCTATTCCTGTCACTTTCATACTCCGGTGGGACGACCACTCGACACGACCAGTGAGAGTGTCGGCGCAGGACCGACGGCTTTACGTGCTCTCCGAGGCACGGGGGTGAAACACCGCCAACTTCCCAACTCCGGGCTGTTACTGAGGCTTGATATACAGAAAGACTCAATAACTAAACTTAGCCCGACCCGGGACTCGAACCCAGGACCTCCGGGTGTGCAGCCGTACATGCTAGCCACTACACCACCGAGGCAGTTATGGGATAGAATATAAGCAATAAGTATGTGTGTGCAGATGGGTGGGGCTGGAGTCGAGCGTGTCGCGCGCGGGCGCGCGGCTCGGGCGCGCCGAGGGCTCGCCGCGCGCCGCCGCGCCGCGCGCGCTGCTCGCCGCGCCCGACGACGCCGGCTGCGCCAAGGTACGCTCACATACGCTTATAGATCTCATTTTTGTGGATGGTCTGTTGGATTGTGGATCATTTGAACGCTGGGAGATAGATTAGATAGAGAATATTTTTTATAACTTATATACATAGTTTGGTCACCTGATACATATTTTGCGCCTGTATCTACTAGCCAGGCGGCTCTCTACTACTGATTATAAGTAATCATTTTTAAAAATGGTTTAGAGATTAAAAATTAGATATGGATAAAGATACAAAGATTTATAATACAAATAATTTAATTAAATAAATTACAATACATTCTGCACGCTATACTCATTGTAAAAGAAAATTAGAATATCAAGCAAGCGTTATGACCTTTACATATTCAACAAAAATATATAAATAACAAACGCATATTTTGAATACAAAAAATATTGCCCCATTACATAAGTTATATAATATTTACAAATATATCTGTCTATCCCACCGCCAGATGTCGTCCTACACGGTGGAGGCGGGCGCGGTGAAGTTCGGCGACGCGGCCGGCAGCTACGCCGCACTGAGGGTTGCGCGCGCCCGCGGCAAGGACAAGGACAAGACGGAGTTCACGCTCTCCTTGCAACTGCGGACCTTCGCCAGTGAAGGCCTGCTTATGTTGATGCCGGTGAGGGGTTCTGGATTGTACAAGCTTTTATTACTTATACCGCAGTCTAAAGATCTTTACAGTCGTCTAAGGATGGTGTCTAGACAAGGCAATCGTGTGAGAAATACCGAGTTAAGACAAAGATGCGGCGCACCCGATTATCACTCTTATTTATATATGACAGTTGGGAAAGGTTTTTAGGGTTGACGAGTATGACTGTTACTTGCCTGCTCAACTTGAAGATTTTCTTGGAAACCGCTTGCTTGCATTTGACAAGGTGTTGATAGTATGTTCAAGTCTTGATCATTAACTTGATACTTCTAGAATAAAAGTCGATAAGTAATTCATATTTGTACCTTATTATCATAATACGTATATAGTATATTTCTTAATAATACAATAATATTGACGATGTACCGGTGCAGGGCTCCAAGCTGAAGCCAAAGCACTACACGGCGCTGTGGCTGCGCGAGGGCCGGCCGCGGCTGGCGCTGCGCGGGCGCCGGCGCCGCGAGGTGGCGCTCGCCGCGCGCCTCGACGACGGCGCCTGGCACTCCGTACGCTCTTCATATTTATTTTTTAATATTTTTGATTCTATCTGAGTATTTATTTTATTATTTAGGTATATTAAGTAGAAGACACGTATGTATATAATATGTATTGTTAAAATTTGGTTTCAGGATTTTGTAGAACAAGTTTTACGCGAGACTTTGTTATTATTCATATACCTACGTACATAAATGTTAAGGCTGTTAAATAATAACTTTATATACTCAGAGTCTGCTAGTTCGATTTCAATACGCAGAAAAAACTTTATATTATTCACAGGTAAAGTAGCCCAGGACTTTTTCAGCAGAATCATTTGAAACGGCCATAAGCAAAGTTATACCTAGTGCTAGTAGGTAGTGTTATCGAATAATATTAATTTTAAGTAGCAATATGAAAACAATGTTCATAGTTTTTAAATTAGTGGTCCGTAATAAATTTGTAATAAACATATTGACATTTCGGATGTCTGCGCTGTTGGTAGGTCAGATAATTAGAGGCAATTTTTTTAGGACAATTTTGAGATTAATTATTGTACCTATATCTCAAGTTTTTGTATATTTTTCAACTTAATCCTTATATAACTCTTTCTTAGATTTACGCTAATATTTGACATTTTAAATAAACCTAGGTATCATTTCGGATTTATTTAGCAATCATAGTCTGTCCCGTGACCGTGATGCTGATTGCTGTAAAGCATTCAAAACTTCGGGAGCCAAAACTCGTTATAAATCCGCGAAAAAATGCAATCCTTATATGTATATTTCTGTCCCGGTGCGTCCAGCTCACGGTGCGCATCTCGCGCACGCGCATGTCGCTGTCGTCGGGCGGCGCGGCGGCGGCGGCGCGCGCCCCGCCGCACGCGCGCGCCGCGCGCCTCTACGTGGGCGGGCCGCCGCCGCCCGCGCTCGCCGCGCACGTGCCCGCGCAGGTCAGGCCCACTTGTTATTGTTACTTTGCTTATTAGGATTATTATTATATTTTTTTGTTATATTTAGTAGGTAGGTATGTATTTTATGTGTTAGTTCAAGATAATGTTTTAGTTATTTATTAGATTTTTCTCTAATTTGTTTTTTATTTTATATTTTATTTCAATATATTAAAAGTAACGACCCGTCTATAGGGTTTGTGAGTGCACTGCGAGTTTTTATGAGTCTTACAGTCTTCTGTCGACAGGAACTTCACAAAAAATATCCTATGCGAAATCAAAATAACCATATAAAATCTATTTGCCGATTACAATTTTTTGTGTATAAATACACTACGAGTACATAAAGTCGATATATGTACATATACCAGAATACGTTACGCAATGATATTAGAAGTCGATTTAAATAAAAGTAAAATATCGTCAATTAAAGCCACATTGCTACATGGCAGGTGCTGCGGCCGGGCGGGTTCGTGGGCTGCGTGCGGCGCGTGGCGCTGAACGGGCGCGCGGAGGACCTCGTGCGCGACGCGCGCGCCGCCGCCGTGGGCCAGTGCTTCCCGCGCGTCGAGCGCGGCGCCTACTTCGCCGGTCAGTTTCATAACTCAATGGTTACCAAAGAATATTAGAGACCATTTTAATACCTAATTGTGAAATACTGTGTTCGAGAACTTGGACGGCCCAAGTATGAGCAATTAATATTTCAGGCAAAGTACTCTTAGTGATAATGGGAGATAGAAAGTTGGCGGTGTGCATCAGTAAGCATCTATCTTTCTCTCTCTCTGATCTCTCTCATTGAGCATTTTTAATGTCCCACTGCTGTATACAAGCCACCCTTCAAACCGAGAAGAATCAGGCCGTAGCCCACCACGCTGGCCAAGAACAGGTTGGCACACTTAACATATATTTTGAGAACTACGAGTAGTTAGGTTCTCTCAGACAGGCAGGTTTCCTCACGATGTTTTCTTTCACCGTAAGGCAAGTGTTGAAAACGATTCACACATAAAATTATCAAAGGTGCGAGACCCGGGACACGAACCCACTTCACTCGGTTTCTCAAGCAAGCGCATTACCATTGTACTACCAAAACTAAGTAAAAAGCATGTGTTGCATGAAAAAACCTGTTATGGCTATATTCAAAATTCAAATGTTTGTTTTTCACTAAATTATAAATATGCATTGGTGGTGTGTCGTGTCGCAGGCGACGCGTACGCGGAGTGGGCGGACGCGCGCGAGGGCGAGGAGGGCGAGGAGTGGGTGGAGGTGCGGCTGCAGTTCCGCGCGGCGGCCGGCGCCGGCGTGCTGGCCGCCGCCGCCGGCGCGCTGCTCGAGCTGCGGGACGGGTTTGTGAGTGTCCTTTTTATTTAATAGTTTTGTTTCGTAGCATTAGCATCTATTGTGATAATTAATTTTATTGTGTTATTACAATTTGTGAAGTAGAATATTTGATTTTTCAGCGTTTCTTCTAAAATGAGTACCTATTAGCTTTTAAAATACTACACAATATAAAATATATTATTTTTATTGACTCATCCGTCAAAGTCTAAACGAAACCGTTGAAACGATTTACGATTGATCGATTTAAAGTTACTGATAATTTATTTCTATACTCAAATGAATGATCACTAGGAAAGGATATGTTTAATTTTTAATAAAATATTAAGGACAAAAAATAATTTACTATTATAAAACATTTTTTTTAATAATAACCATCCGTAACCTTACAATAAAGAACTCACAAGATAGAACTAGTTCATGACAAAGTGTCGCGTGTCGCGTCGGCAGGTGGTGATCACGTCGGAGGGCGGCGAGCGCGTGGCGGCGGCGGCGCGCGCGTGCGACGGGCGCTGGCACGCCGTGCGCGCGCGCCTGGCGCGCCGCGGCGCCGCGCTGGCGCTGGACGCGGCGCCCGAGGAGCGCGCGCCGCCCGCGCTGCACGGCGCCGCGCCCGCGCCCGCGCCCGCCGCCGCCGTGCACGTCGGCGGCCTGCCCGGTCAGTGCACCTCCCACTTTGTATTCTATTGTATATGCTCCAACAAGACATTCGAAAAGCTTTTATTGCTAAATTCAATAAATTAAAAGAACGTCAGTGTACGTTATACAAGATGACACAAATGATGTGGTCGCTTGAAAAGCTACTTCAAAATTTTAGAATTATAAAAAAAGATAAAATAATAATTTT
The DNA here is from genome assembly GCA_951806755.1 of Brenthis hecate. Classification (NCBI taxonomy): domain Eukaryota; kingdom Metazoa; phylum Arthropoda; class Insecta; order Lepidoptera; family Nymphalidae; genus Brenthis; species Brenthis hecate. The sequence goes on along the minus strand of OX638268.1, from coordinate 6,971,550 downwards.
ATGCTGAATATTTATAATATTTTGAATTTGAACTACAGTTCATGTAATAACTGCTTCGGTCATTTAATTTTCACCTGTTGATCAATATAATAATAATCCAGAAATTCTGGATTCAAAGTACCGAGTACCTATTGTTTTCTATTTTTAGGAAATAGAAAATTTGCGGTGTGGTATATTCGTGCCTTGAATACCACTTTAAGTTGTTAGTCTTGAGGGATTCACCGCAAATTTTGTAGAGTGAAAAGAATAGGTTTTGGCTAATTAAGTTCGGTGGGACGACAATTCGCGGTGAAAAATAAGGCACCAAACTGCCATCTTCCTAACTCCAAACTAACTGAAATTTAATTAACGGAAAAACGAATAACTAAACTTGGCTTGACCCGAGACTCGTACCCGGGACGTCTAGAAATGCAGCGACACATATAAACCACACCACAAAGGCAGTTAAAACTTATTATATATGTATATAGCAAGTATATTTTTTAAATATTTAGCATGTTTGATAAACATTTAAAAATTATATGTAAATATATTAATAACAGAGGGCGCCACAGAGCTAGCGGAAGGCAGAGAGAACTTCAAGGGCTGTATAAGAGACGTAGTAATCGGGGGCTCCCCGCGCGACTGGCGACACGCGCGCGTCCTGCACAACGTGCTGCTCGACTCGTGCCCTGTCACATAGTGACAGTAACAGACTTGTATTGCCATTAGTGAAAAAACATAAGGACTTTATATCTAGAAGAACGATTTCATCTAATATATTGTACAAACGTGTGAACGGTGCCTTATTGAAAGTTTTAAATACTTAAATTTTCAAAATTTTAAATAGAATATTGTAATATGTTCTTAATATCTTTTAAGTTTATTTCATAAAGCAAACGAGGCTATATACGGAGGCTGATATAATCTATCATATGTAAATACAAATAACTAAGATTATAAATATTATATATATATATATATATATATATATATATATATATATATATATTATATATATATATATATATATATATATATATATATGTCAGTACAATAGTTTACCTGTGCCATTTATATTTAATTATTAAAAAATAAATATAATAAAACAGAGCATTATGATGAGACAAGTCTATAAGTAAAAACATATTTATAATCTATTTTCAAAAGTAAAATACTTTTATTGTACCTATTTCTAATATCATCTTCATACAAGTATAAAATCCAATTGAAATAAAAAAAAATGGGACAAGATGTGAATTAATAGAAAGACGTAGACTGTGTAATACTGTTATGAAATTGACCACTATCTAGAAAGAGAGGAAGCGAACGTGCGGCCAATGCCCGTCTTTTAAAATAATAATATTTACTGCAAAGGTATACACCCAATTTACAATATAATAACATATATGTAGTTATACAAGTCAATTTTTACTTAAATATACTTTATAATGACTTATGCATATATATGCAAGTCAAAAAAAACATTATAAAAACAAAATTCAGTCAGACTCTTCATTAAGTTATGTCTATACACAAAGCTGAATGATTACTATCAACAAGTCTATAATTTTAACTATTAATAGCACAGACTATAATGACTTTCAAAAACAAAAATTGACATTATGAAAAGCCAACATCACGCATAACGTGTCTTCTCCATTCTACGCGAAATTGGCGAAGTAAATTGTGCCCAAATGGCACTCCTGGAAGTTACTAAACAAATGAAGTGAATTGAATACTTATGCATATTAATATATTTGCTTTAAATATATGTATGTTATTGTTTTAGTGATATAATTATATAGAACAGCCTGGAGTGACACAACCGACCGACGACGAAGAATAAATACAATATTGAATGATTTCTGAAACAATTATTAAGGATATCTCTTAAATTTACCCTATAAATATCTTAATATATTTGAAGGGTGTGGGTAAATAACAAGGAGTGTCCTAATGTATAAACTATGAGAAAAAAGCAATTTTAAGTTTAGAAGTATATTTTCATTGAGATCAAATTGTACAGTAGGTTTTTGGACAAATATACCTGTATGCCATGTACTTTCCCAGTTGTTAACACTTTGAGCATAGATAAAATCATATTTTTAGCGACATCCGTTGAGTATTTGTAAAAACGTTGGGAATGCAAGTACCATAAACATAGATTCGTTACCAATGCAAAAAAAAAAAAAAAATTGAGATTACCCTCTTCTTTGCCTGTACCCTTCAGTTATAGAAATTACTAAATTCAAATTCTATATTAATTATTGTTTGTCTGTCGTGTTCAAATGTACAGTCAACGTTAAATACTCACGTGTACATATAGTAGGTAATAACAAAGAGCAGTATTCGTACAATAAATGTAAATATATGTGATTTAACTATTTTATTTTAGTTTATTTTAAGTTAAACTAGATTAATTCCAGTGAAACAGAATGCATGAAAATATCTTTTAACTCGTCAAATATAAAAAAAAAATGTACCTAAGTTAACTTTTGTTGAATGAATTTTTCGTTTTGTGCCTTTTTTAAATTAAAGACATAACCTCTTATGTAAAAATATTGTTTGTGTAGCAAAACTGAACGTGAATTTGCATTTATTTATACTCTTTAGTCACTAGATAGCGTACATTTAAATGTAGTTTTTTTAATCGCAGTCACAAATGTATGTAGATACTAAATGTAGGGTTCAGCTTTAATAGGAATATTCATTACGTTGAAATTATTGTCAACTATTAGTTTATACGAGAAGAATTTTATTAGAAAATATCAATAAAAAAAATAATTTGTATTAAATTTGCCAATAAAATTGAATATTATATGGTAGTATATAAAAATTCTACAAAAAGTAATAATAGAATGAATTAATCTTACCCTTCTACAAAAAATAATAAAAGAATGTTCGAACAAATTGGCACAATCTAATTATTGAATAGAACCTATTTAATTATAAAACGTTCAAAGTAACATGTTTCTGTAATAATAATATTGTGTTCAATAGTGTAAAATGTACATAATAAGTGTTGTAAATACGTATTTATTGTATGAATCGGAAATAAAAGCCGAGTTGGCAATAAAAAACATTTTTATTATACGTGTCTTACATCTCTAGCCGCCTACTTCGCGACTCACAGACGAACAAAATTATAATTTAAAATTAATATTCGTATTGTTGTAAAGAATCATATGTAGTGTAAGTCGTGAAGGAAACAGCAATATTGCCCCTCATTGTACCCTCTCCCTCAGTTCAGCGTTGCTCGAACGCTTCTGGACAGTTTTGCAATATATGAGAGAAAATTAAAATCGATTTTAAACGAAATCGTATCTGTAACATATTAACTTATTAAAATTGAATTGAAAAAGAATATACTGTGTAAAACCAAATTATTTGTACAAAAGTGACCTAACTCAAAGTTTAAAAAATTAATAAAAATGATACCAATATAAAATTATTTATATAAAGTTTTAAGATGTAGCCTCTAATGGCAAATACATAGCATATGTTATTAAAAACTTACATTTTTGCAAGTGGTAAGTAATAAAAAAAAATGATTCAATAAACATTCCCAAATGTAAATTTCAGATACGATTAAGTTTTATTTTTTAAATTATTTAAGAAAAAAAATATCCCCTCCCTGTACTTCTAAATACAATAATGAATAAAAAATTACACACACGTTATTATATTACATATTTTTAATAACATAGTTTGTTTATATTATTAATTGCATCGAATTGTTCAGATTCTTAACACTTAAATAAACTATTCCAACTTATTTACTTCCTTCAAAATGAAAACATGAGACAGAAGGTAATGACAATACTTTTTTATTATATTGAAGCAGTCTTGAGTTATTACGTTAGTCGCTAGCGAGCACGTTACACATTAAATGAACAATGAGAAACAGCTGACGTTACTAATGACGATAGACTTGAGAATATGTAAAGTAAAAATAATCACTCGACACTTGCTAGCGAAAGTGTACTGACAATACTTTTGTAATAAACGTTATGTAGTAACTCAAGACGGATACAGGTTTTTGGAGACGAAACAAGCAAAAATATTTCAATTAATTTTATTTGGAACAACTCACATTAAAACTACTAAATAACATCACATATCTATATTTTCTCTTTCGATATACATTTTAGTCTTAAGTTTTATTTTCAAGCGAATCGAGACAAATTATTTTAGTAATATTTATTCGCCACGTGGACATCACTAGTACAAGCTTATGACGTAATAAAGTAAATAATGTTATATATAATTCAATTTTACACACGTAAAGTTGGAATTATGAAAATAATTAAAGTATTTTTTTAATATTACAATTAACTACTGTAGATTGTAGATTTTTAATTTATCGATAACTAAATATCGATTTTTGAAAAGCCTTAGTTACTGATATCGATTTTATTCGATATATCTAAAACACTGAACTCTAACTATACCGTTAAATTTGTTCATGTAAAAAAATAATGGCTTTAGAAAAAAAAAAATCTAAAAAATATTTAAATAGAAAATTATCAGTACCGTTTTTAGATGACATCAAAAAGGGGACTGCTATACTATACTCACTATCGATATAATACTTTCTTAAATTTACGCGAATATTTGACATTTTAAATAAAACTATCTTTTCGGATTTTTTCGCGAATTTATTTTGATTTTTGGTTCTTGACGTTTCGAATGCTTTACAGCAATCATGGGCACGGGAGAGATTAAGTTCTTAGACGTCTCAAAGTGACAATGATTGCTGTAAAGCATTTGAGACATCGAAAACCAAAACTAAAAATAAATTTGCCAAAATATGCGAAAAGATAGTTTTATTAAAAATCACTATCGACAGTTAAAAATCTACAATAAGTAGCATGAAATACAAGTTTTATTATAATTGTATTATGAAGCATATGTTTTAAATCATTGTCTACCGCTAATTACATTAGATCTATCAATGTCCCCTTTCTTGTAGAATAAATGAATGATGAATGATGAATGAATGATGAACGATGAGTGATGATGAATAAAATGAACAATAACCGAATGTAATTTCTATGCTATTTTACTACGTACGTCGATCCTGTTTACTTCTGTGCTTCCTGAAATATAAACATATCCTTGAATTAAATATATGCTATAGAATTCAATTATTATTCTTATATTAATAAAGACGACACGTTTGGCTCATTTTGTAGTGACCCTACTTGTTGTGCTAGCGGTCGCGGGTTCGAGTCCCGCTGGGGGCATTCATTTGTATGATGAGCACGAATGTTTGTACTCCAGTCATGGGCGTTCATGTTTATAATATGTATGTATTTAAAGTTATATATATTGTGTAGTGTATCAACTATCTGGTATCCATAACAAAGCATCGTAGTTTACCATGGAACTAGATGGTGCTATGTGTTAATCTCCCAACAAAAAAAATTATACCAATTTTTACACGCAGCTCTGCTCGCAAGGTTTGTACGTTAATAAAATGTAGTCTACCATCTGAATTCATTGAGCCATTACAGCGTGATGGAGTAACGGGCATATTGACAAACTTGACGCATTTATAATATTAATGTAAGTATATTTTACCCACGATTATGTAAATGAATACAATATGTCTATAGAAAATAATCTAAGTGTCAAATCAGAATATAACTTGACTCATGAGCTATCATTTGAAACGATAAAGCGTTAAGACGTAACAAACACACTAACTTACAAGAACTTACAAACATAATTCAGCCCTTTTTAACGTCCCAATACTGAGCATAGGCTTTCCTTTAAATTGATGAAAGAGAGGGAGATGAGGCCATACTAGAGGTACGAGACCTTGAGTTTGAACCTGCTTCGATTTGATTACCAAGCAAGCATGTCACCACTGGACTACATATTACGTATTACATATTATATTAAGCTCAATTAATAGTCACCCTCCTTGCTGCGCCAGCGGTCGCGGGTTCGAGTCCCGCTGTTAGCATTCATTTGTGTGATGCGCAAGAGTGTTTGTACTCCAGTTATGGGCAAAGTTATATTTATATGTAGTGTATCAACTATCTGATATCCATAGCACAAGCCTCGTAGCTTACCATGGAACTAGATGGTTGGTGTGTTAATGTCCAAACATATATATTTTATACTCATTGCACTAACCTGTGCAGCACAGATCTACATGGAGAGGTACCCGCGCGCGGCGGAGCGGCGGCGGCCCACGAGGTAGGCCACGAGCACGACCACCACGAGCCCGCCCAGCGCGCAGCCCACCGCGATGGGCACCGCGTCCGGCACGTCGTCGCCGCCGCACTCGCGCGCTGACACACGACACCACGTTATTTATATTATATTATAAATAATAATTATTTATTATCTCGCTCATTTAATAAGTAGCGATGCTTAAAAATAACAAAAAAATATGTATATAAAACTCTCATCCATCTAAAATTTATGTCATATAAAAATTACTCAACACATTGTTTTGAATAGTTTATACCAAAAAGTTAAGTTTATATAGTTACACACATGCACACACATGCGCACACGCACGCAAATTTTAATTAGTTACTATATTTTAAAAGACTTCTATAATGGACCTACCTATTATTTTGCAGCTATATTAACATATCTGCCTATTTATATTTAAATATTGTATAATTAGACTAGTAAAAATAAATATTTGTCTGTTTTCTTATTCAAATCCTAATAGAGTCAAAAATTACTTGCTTAAAAGTTAAAAAAAGAGCCTCAACCACAAACTTTGTCAAAACTATAATCTCTTTATACAAATAAAATATTTTTATTTTATTGTCATTATATTTAAAAAATGTTTAGATTAAAATTAGACAAAAAAAAATTAGCAATCATTATTTTTTCTATGGGGCAAAGAAATTCAAAAACGTATTTTGAATTCATTTTTATATAAGACAAAAAAATCTTTTTTTTTTTCTTTAGACACCAAAGGAATTCTTATATTCATTTTTAAATGATTTAAGCAGTGTTAATTTTAATATCGACCACTGCATCTTTATTTTTATTAAAATAACCTTTCAAAATGTCTATCGTACTAATCCATCAGATATAAGGGAAATAGTCCCCAATTCCAATAGCAATTCAATTGCAATTAGCAAATACTACACATTTGGTATGACATGAAGGTCAAAAATACCATGATGAAGAGTCAGACGAGTCTAAAGCGTGTATTTCACTATAACTATAATAGGGAATATACTTACGTGTGATTTAAATAGGTGAAATATTTTTTTTAATAATATTTATTGTTTTGGAATTGAGCTTATATTAATATTTTTAGTGTAATTTCTTTTTGATTAAAAAAAGTGCTAATATAGGTGGGAAATTCAAAGTAGTTAAAACTTAAGCCATTGGTCAGACCGAATTTATACAGTATATAGTAATTTATACTGTCCGAGTACTCGTATTATCATAACAGAGCGATTAGCGATTTTGTCACTACAGACTGAAGTTGTCATTTTTAAAAGTTGTTTTTTTCCAAAGCGCGCGAAATGGCAGGCGTTTAAAATGTCCGTATTGGCATGACATATTTTTTTTTAATATTAAATTTTATTTTTTTGAAGGTGGATATTTTTTTTACAATTATATAACGATGTTAGGCTATTCTATAAAAAAAAATAAAAAAAAATCACGCATATTCGCTATTATTCAGTGTAAAATGAATACTTCTAATAATTTCTACTCGCCACTCGTGATCGCGCACTCGTATCTGTTACGATACGCGCCCAAGGTCAAATAAACACTTGGTATTGATAAATAAACAAACACTGCCGTTGCAATTTACAAGACTAGGGCCTTGTATCACGTTAATAATTTAAATTAAACGTTAAGTTGAATCAAGTTAAACATTTAGGTCGGTAAAAAATTCTAGACAAATAAATTTTGAACTACCCGCAATTTTTTATTATAATTATTAGCTGTCCGATTTAAACCGACACCTTAGTAAATCTAATGTTTTTTTCAGAAAGAAAATTGTAATCTTTTAAGAAATCAATGAATCTTAAACCTCAAAATGATATTCGCATATATAAATCTAATAGGTGCGAGATTCGTATTTTGTAATCGTTTAGCTATCTCATTACCACAACGGTCTCACTACCACTACTAAGTATAAAATAATATAATTTCCATTTTAAATAAAACCATATTTTCGGATCTATTTAGACTTTTGATTCCCGACTTTTCGAATGCTGTACAGCAATCATGATCACGGGAGATACTAAGGTCAAACAAAATAAATCCGCGAAAAAAATCCGTAAAAATTTCGTGTAAATCTAAAAAGTATTTAATATAATTCTCCTTTATCAGTTTCGACTGAACTGATTTAAAAAAATATTTGAAGAATATTTATGTGTAAAAGCCCATAGCTGTCATGACTAACAAACAGTCATTATTGAGCCGTTATCGGAACAGACGCGGTGATAAGCGAGCGCCAATTGTTATCGTTTACATTTAAACATGAGTTGTTTTAAATAATAATTATGACATTTTAATAGATTGGCTATTACAACCTATTTGTTTACAATGTCACCATATTTGGGGACATTGATTAGGTACTAATGACTGCTGGGTCAAAAGTTTTAGAAGTTGAAACTTGTTTTTTTAAGTTTGGAAACGGAATGCCTTAGATTTGAGAAGAACAAGTGTATAAAATTCTAAATAAAAGCTTAAATTAGAAATAAGTACGTTGTGAATGTGAAATAAAATATAACTCGTTTGCTTAATACGTCAAGGGGTGGAAAAGTTAATATGGAAAATTATCGCCAGAGAAAAAGCATTGCATTGAAAATCGTCATATTTATACATTATATGAAAAAAATAAGTAATTCTGTTAAAATATCATTATAATTTTAATAAAACTGTACTAGCCGACTTTATAAAACTGGTCACTTTGTTAGAAATATCTAATATCTGGGTATCGAGGAAAATAATTATTATATTATTAATATAAATTATAAATACATATTATATAAAAAGTTTTTATAGTTTGTAATAAAATTAAAACCGAATTGTCTTCGAACTTTAGCTCTAAATTTTGGTTTCTAAAAGATAATGGTCTGAAGTCATTAACAAGAAGTAAAATTCAATATTTCTTATCAATATTTGTGTCTATTTGTTGAAATTAACATTGGAGATATGTGAACATATTTTTACACGAGTGCATGTGTCGTTTACGCACTGATTTTAGAATTAGATTAGACGCTAATAATTTTAAAGGGTTTGGTTATTTTAAATACTGCTTTAAGCGCAAAAACCGCAATCAAAAACTTTAAATATTTAAAAAACATGATATACAAATAAAATAAAAAACCAATAATAAATAACCTTAAATGTATCAGTTCTAATGAGCGACAATATTTCAAAATTTACTATAAAAAACATACCTAATCTTAAAAAAATACTTCTACGAATGAAACTATTCAATTGTTTTAATTTATTCGATGGAAAATATTTATTAAATTCGGAAAACTAATTTTCCAACCAATGAAATAAGTAAAACCTATCACTCACCAGCGCTGAAGGTTTTAGTGGAGGTGGTCCTGAAGGCCTCCTCCTGCAATTGCGAGAGTGTGATGTTGGCCGCCACACTCGTCTCAGATCCAAGTTTCAGGAGTGTGGGTGCTCCACATCTGTATGATGTGGCCAGCGATGTCCTCCAAGCTTCGCCATAGACAAATGTCACGGGCGCTTTGGATGCTGGAAGATTATACTTGATCATTAGTTTTAATTATATAGAGAATTACGGACATTTTAACTTCATTCTTTATGTCTCGAAAGTGTTAGAAGGAAATAAGCTTTAAATTAAAGCTAGTAGGGGTTAGCCTAATCGAATTTACTCCATAACGCATATATGTACACTAGTGATGTAACGAATGTTCGTTTTGTCACGATCCGATATTCGCGAATGCGAATGTTTACTTTCAAACAGACAGGTTTGATATTTCGTGTCGGCCATGTTCAAGCCGAAAATAATTGATACAGGTTGAATGATCGAAATTAATCACATAAAGTTCATTCGAAAATATTTATTGTGATTTGAGATTAATATTATTGCATTTATCAAACTTAACGGATAACTTTTCAAAAGTGACATCCATACTAATATTATAAATGTGAAAGTGTGTTTGTTTGTTGTCTTTCTTCCAGGTCGAAACGGAGTGACGGACTGACGTGATTTTTTGTGTGGAGATGGTTGGAGGAAAGGAGTGACATAGGATACTTTTTACCGTGGGAGATAATCTCATTCCCACGGGAAAACACGTTATAATACAACCCAAAAATTATTTATGATCAGAAATACTTGAAATTTGGTAGGTATTAATGCTCTTCGATACAACTAAATAAATACGCGTTGTATGCCATGAGTAAAGCACAGTTATATGTATTATCATCCCATATTTATCAATTCCATATATATTTTGCTCTTTTTTGTCAAATACATTCACCAAACAATCGAATCGTTTCTTGCGAATACGAATGCGAATGTCAATAAATATGCGAATATTCGCATTCGCGAATGCAGTGCGTCACTAATATACACACAAATAAGCAAACCTACATTCTTAGTTCTTACCTATTAAACCGTTTAAATATATACTTATGAATCATCTTAATAAATATTCATCACATATAACAATATTCTTTTAACCCAATTCTAAATCTTTTCCATTTACTCAATTAGAAAGTATAAAGTGACTAAACAAAGTAAAGAAAAAAGTTCTCACAATTATGAAACGTCAAATTGTATAACAGTCGTCTGACTCACGTTGCTGTATCATGTTACAAATTCATTTAAAACACTTGCTAGATTGTCAGAGTGTATATACTATGTATATGGTACACCTGAATCGATGTTCGTAGACGTCTCGAATTACTAAACTCTATTGGACTGCGGTAAAGCCATATCCATATGCGAAGATATATCACTTTTTTTTTTAATTCTTTCATGCTGCTAGTTAGTGATGAAAAAAAAAAGCCAAAACAGATAAAAAGAAATACTTAACGGTCGTTACTAAATTTTGTACTTTGTGTAAAGGAATATACATATACAAAAAGGTATAAGTTCTGATTAACAAATCATTGTGATTTGTTAATCAGCGTCTCCTTACTTTAATGGACAGTCCAAAATAAAATAATCAAGTCAATGTGATTAAATTTTGGATACAACAAATGTTTGCCTCAACACGGAGTCGAACCTACTACTTTTTACGTAAAAAGTGACCTCTGTATACCCTATAGTATTACAAGCTGGGTGGGCTACGGTAATAAAATAGTATCAATTTATTAATCTAAATCGTAGGTCGATGATCGCATAACAATTGATTTCGACAGTGAGCGGCATTGCGACTGCAGCACGCAACATTTCCTCGACGATTAGAAAAATTATCTAATATATAAATATCTCGTGTCGCGGTGTTTGTGGTTGCACTCCTCCGAAACGGCTCGACCGATTTTAATGATATTTTTTTGTATATTTGATAGGTATGAGAATATATCGTATAGTATTTTTCATCCTCAAACCCCCCACCCCCATTTTAAAATGGCGATTTTAATATTTTTGTATGTACCACTATATGTACAAATATAAATACATAGCGACGAACCCGAGCGAAGCGATGGTGATTCGCTGTATAACATAAAGCCAAATAGTTTTTTTTTATAGATGTAACGCGGGCGTAGTCGCAGATTCTGCTAGTATATTGAAAACCTTATGTTGTTATTCCCATTATACTGTTAACTGACGATCCTGACACTGCGATATAGTCTAATTAGTAAAAAAAGTAGTTCGTAAAAACTTTCGTTACAGCAAATAAATGTGTTGAAACTAAAGATCGAAAAATGATACCATGTTATAATTTAACACTGAGTTATTAACACGTCATGGATGTCAAAAAAATCCATCGCCGCTCTAAAGCCTCCTAGCGCCCTCTAGTCATACAAGCGATACGATGAGGACCGAGAGATATTTCTCTGCCATCTCTGTCGCACACTTAGTGCTATGTATGATGTATGTATGTATTCGGTCTTGTGTATCGAAGGTTTCGTACCACCACACACCAATATCAAATTCTTATAATCATTAGTAGTTAAAGGTGCTAGTGCAAATACGTCTCATATATAATACTTTGTCTCATCTGTTACAGATAAATAAAACTGAAGTGTCTGTTTGTAATGTCAAAATAACAGCTTTTTACTAAATGCATATGAAATTATATACGGCACACACAATTTTTAAAATTTTTGTCTATCTATCTGTCTGTTTGTTCCGGCTAACCTTCGAAGTGGCTGGACTGATTTTAACGGGACTTTCACTGGCAGATAGGTGATGTTATAAGGAATAACTTAGGCTACTTTTATTTTAGAAAAAGGATTAGGGTTATGTTCAAAAAAATTTGAAAATTTAGTATTACTATTTTTGAAAAGGACCTTAAAACTTTCTAGTGGACCCTCGCTACTTATTAGCGTTTTTTTTAAAATCTTTCATGCAAGCATAAGCATTTATCTCAAAATTGAAAATATATATAAAATAGTCTTTGCAATAGGGATCTTCGGATACATCCTAAATTTAAATATTACTTACTTGTGTTGGGCAACGCGGCAGGGTCCAACGTGATGGTAATATTCTTCAGTTCATACGTCTTTGTAGTGGTGTTTGCTTCGAAGACGAACTGCATGTTGTTCATGGAGGCGTTGGTAGCATTGCTAGCGGGCCACGCGAGCCGGATCCACTGTTCTGTCTTATCACACTCGCCGTCGAGCACCGATGCGTTGTTCGGCACGTTGATCAGAACATCAGCCAGAGAAGTCGCTGTAAAGAATAAAGATGATATTACTAAGGATATAATTACAAGTATGCAATAATCTACACTAATATATATATATATATATATATATATATATATATATATATATATATATATATATATATATATATATACACTAATATTTTAAGAGGAAAGATTTGTATTTTTGTATATTTGTAACGAATAAACTCAAAAACTACTGGGCCGATTTACATGAAATTTGGTAAGAAGATAGTTTGAGACCCTGGGAAGGACATAGGATATTTTTTTATTCCAAAAATCATCTCTCAATGACGTGAAAATGCGGATGAAAGTTTGTATGGGAAATCAACCCAGGGACGAACCCGAGCGAAGCGAGGTTCAGTCGCTAATCTTTATAATATAATATGTGAAAAGTGGTACAACTTGCTTTTCTTGTCACTGAAGAATATTATCATCTGCCATCCATAAATCTTTTACCATCAGTACGATCATATAAGGGAACAATTTCGGAATTAAAGGTCTAAAAAATTATATTTTATAGCTACACAAATTTTTAATCTATTGCCTCTCATTACGAGTTTAAACCCTTAACGTGACATACTCCGTTCCTTCTTATCCCCTTGGAAGAACGGTTTAAAACAATCGTTTCTTATCCTTCGAAGGTTGTTATGTAATTACCGGACGTTTTTAAAACTTCAGATCCCCCAGATCCGGCGATTTGACCTGGCAGAGGGTGAATTAGTTAAGGCAAGCAATTTTGTACATATCATATAATAATATCCTTAGTAAGGATGTGTCCAATCATAATTCTGCAATAATCTTTATATAAAATATACTAGTAACGTGTCCCAGGTTTTTATTTGGGCAGAAGAAATATTATTTTTATACATATTTTACCCCTCTTATTTAGGGGGTAGCATTCAACGATTTGGTCTGGTCGATAACTAATAGCGCTATACAGCCAGTACTTAACACAATGTGGATTCTTGAAAAAAAATAATAAAATTATAACAAAAATACAACACAAAAACATCTTATTCCAAGGTGAATAAAATTGAAAGTGGTTCATTTTAAAAGTATCAAAACTTATTTTTTTACTGCTGTAATACTATTGCAGTTTTCTGTTACCAGCCTAACCTCGACCTTGAGATTATACGAATTATTGTATGTAGGTATAATAATTTTAAAATGGCTCAGTAAAATTATAGAATCTACTGTTACTAATGTATCGCTTCCGTAATATTCCGATAGCTGTAATTGAGTAGCTTCATTTTCTACAAAACTTTACAACAAACTGTTTTAAATACTTTTCGCCCAGTGTTCTAAATTTGACCATAATCGGTATTGAAAATTTGTGCCAAACACATATGAATAGAATTTACCTATCTATATTAAAAAAAAATGTTTCCAATTTTTTTTCACTGACAATACTAAAAATCGTTAATAGCTACTAAACAAAAGACAAAAAGGCTCTAAACTGTTTTGTCGTTGCCTATTTATATACAGATTACGACTGCCACCATAATTATATAAATAAATAGGTTCATCGCTGCGACCATGTTCTGAGTCACAGTCAGCTGGTCGTATGGGCTCTAAGACCTGATAAACTAGTTCTACATTTTTTGTAACATTTCTTATAACATCTTATGACGAAATAGGCAATTTTAATTAAAAATAACTTTAAATAATTTTGTACTAACGCCGCCACTTTGATTAGGTCTTACGTTTTTAAAAATCAATGTACATCACTGGGGGATAAGGTGTCTTACTATCAAAGTAAAATCTTTGCCTTCTACTTACATATTAATTTATCACGACATTTAATACTAGCTTTTGCCCGAGACATCGCCTGTTTTTTTATGTAGCGTAATGTTAGATAGCCTATATCCATTTGTCAATATCATTCTAAAGGCTGAAAAATAAGATGCTGGTCCAGAGATTAGAGAGTTCAACAAACTCTACAGCTATATAAATTAGTACATATCTATACATATAATAAAACTGTAGAGGTCAAATGTCTGTCTGTACATCGAAAAAAAATGCTAAAAACCGAGTTAGGGGGATGTAAGAGAAATAGAACAAATCCAGTTTTTTTTTTCATTTTTTTTGTTTCTCTGTCTGTTTGTCTGTTTGTACGGGCTAATCTCCGAAACTGTTGGACCGATTTAAATGAAATTTTGCATGGTTGTATCTTATATCCCCGGTCAACATTTTAGATACTTTTCATCCCGGAAAATTAAAGAGTTCCCGTGGGATAGTTCAAAAACTATAGCAACTTATACAGCTTAGTACACAAAAACTATTTGTTTTGGATTTTAATGAAACTTTATAATAGTAGAGTTCAACCATCAGAATAACAAATAGGCTACTTTTTATTCCGGAAAAATTTACGGTTCCCGTGGGATAGATTTGATATTGTTTATCTAGATGCAAACCCGAGCGAAGCGAGGGTGACCCGCTAGTATTAATTTAAATTCATAAAAAGTTATATAAGTAGATACATATGTAGAGGTATATGGAAAATTTCTGCACATTTAGGCTTCGGCATCGCCAATGTCAACAACACTTGAACGAATATAGGTACATCGTGTATCAATACAAATAACTGTCCACACGAGGCGTGTCACATGACTCATAATGATCTGCTTACCAACTATTGCATGCATATTCCACTATCTATATGCGCGAAATGTAAATTGAACCGAGTGTGCATGAAAGTTGTAATGTAAGTTAACTTAAACCTAATATGTTAACCTAATAAGGTTAGACACAATTCGAGAAACACTTTCTAGGCCTAGATGAAATGATGGATGGGTGCACACAGGAGGGAAACAAATCCTGCAGTATTTTACAGCTGCAGGTTTCAGCGGTGAAATTCAACGCAACCAGAGCCAATCACAATAGACTAGGCATTGTCGCAGTGAGACATAGCCGCAGAAAAAAAATAAAAAATAGACAAATATGACGACCTCCATCATGTTTGTGATGACTTCTTAGAAGCCGTGATATATAAGATAACAGGATTAACTATGTAATGCAAGTCGCTAATACGACGAAGGAAAACGTCGTTAGAAAACCTGCATGTCTGAGAAAACTTAACTAGTTTATGAAGTCCGCCAGCCCGCGTTTGTCCTCTCCCTCGCATTGAGGACGAGAGGCCAAGGGCCCAGCAACGGTACAAAAAAAAAACGGAATTATTATCATATTATGATAACAATAATTATAAAGATATGTTTTGTGAGTTTAAGGATTTGAGTGAGAGTGATAACTTTAAATCATGAGAACAGAAAAGGTTTCTGCTAGATTGTATACCTACATACAAAATAATGTTCTATATTATATAAAAGTTCATATAATTTCATCGATTTTCAAACTTTTCTTGGCAGCTTTAATCATACCAATACATATATTAAAGCCTAACACAAAAAAAAATAAACAAAATGCAGGTAAACTGTAAAACGAAAATTTTAGAACGTTATATTTAGTTTTAACAATTAAAGAACGCGATTATGACACAAAGTGCACTCAGCTTTGGTCTCTCATTAACATGACCTAGATATGTCGTGTAAGACGTCTGAAGCAACTATTATGAAGGAACTGAAGAACTCGGCAACTTTCAAACGTTTTAAACATTCAAACCTTTAAAAATTGACCCGAAACATTGATAGTTATTTGTAAGTTTACTAAGAAATAATTGGACCCAGTTATGCAAAAAACAGCCACGTGCGTAAAAGTACCAACAGAGGTATAAGCATTTTATTATAAAAAATAAAATAATTATAAAAAATAAACAATACTTATATAAATATTGTTCAATTTTAAAATAACCAGAAAAACAAAACATAACCCAAGTGCAACTATCGACAGAAAAATGCTCATAACTCTGTTGGTACTTTTACGCACATGGCTGTTTTTTGCAAAATTGGGTCCAATTGTACGATGATTAGCAGGTGTCAAAACGTGAGGTGATCGAACACAAGACAGCGTTCTAAGTTATAGATCACTTGTAAAATTCAAGTTATACGGTACTAGAGATCATGATTGCTTTAAGTTAATACATCATTAAGTTGATTGATCAAGTCATGATCATTATCGTCATCATCTCAGAGAGAATCATTATCATATCACAGAGAAAGGAGAGAGAATCATCATCTCAGAGAGAAAGGAGGGAGTCTTATTATGCCGCACCTTGTAGCCTTATTTATACTTGGGTACTGTAAAATGTAATGTATAGTGAATTGAAAACAATATAATTGTTTTAAATTTCAATTCAATAACCCTTATAAGAAATATTATTCGCCTACTCTAAAATAACAATATAGGTACCATAGATATTTTTTAAAAGGAGGTCAAAGTCTACACTTGAATTTTCACATCCTTCATTTCTCTGTGGTACATGAAACATGACTTCGTTTCTTATTTACGATGTAGCCTGGCAGGAACCCAACTGGCTTCTTAACTAAATCAATATTTGCTTCGGACCATCATATATACAATACATATTTTCCTACTAAGATCAAAACAATAGTTAAATATGTAGGTATTCATATATTTCGACTTGTAAAAGTATGTATATATACATAATCAAAAAAATATATATTATCACTTAACATTAGAACTTGTATATAATTTAAAAAATATATAAATATCGCTTTTAATGCTGTATTTAAGACAGCTAAATTACAGCATTAAGACCCAGTAGGATCAATAAAAAGAAGAAAGAAAGGCAAAGGCATTGAAGATTCCGCAGCGTACAATCCTGTGAGTTAGCCTGTGAGACGACATGATTGGCTCAGTTTGTAGTGACCCTACTTGCTGTGCCAGCGGTCGCGGGTTCGAGTCCCGCTGGGGACATTCATTTGTGTGATGAGCGCGGATGTATGCACTCCAGTCATGGTTGTTTATATTTATAATATGTATATATTTAAAAGTTATATATGTGTAGTGTATCAACTATCTGGTATCCATAACACAAGCCTCGTAGCTTACCATAGAACTAGATGGTGATGTGTTAATGTCCCTACATATTTATTTATTTATTATTTATTACTTTCTAACAAAAAAGGTTTACAGATTTCTAAACCACTTTCATTACTTCATATGGGAAGTCCCTTGACGAAAATGCATAAAGAATTAAGTTCCTGCTACTTTTAAAATCGTTTGAAGACGAGGCCAGCATTAGGTATCAAGTTGCTATGTTAGTTACTATTGTTTTTGAATTAAACTCAGAAATGAGATATTTTCCGGCAGTATAAAGTATTCTATATGTTGACCCGGAGAACCAGCTATCATAACCAAATTTCATCAAAATCCCTCCAGTGGTTTTTTCCTTGATGCGGTAACAGACAGAGAGACAAAAATTCTAAAAATTATAGATTCGGCCTCTGTATCGATAATGCCTTTTTCAATAAGATTTCCAAAAAATATTTCATGTACAGATTCGGCTGAGTTAGAATTTTATTATATATAGGTACTAGCATTGCTCGCGGCTACGCCCGCGTTCAGATAGTATTATATAAAAGTATAGTACCTAATATCAGATTGAGACTTAAATTTTATTTTACAAAGAAGTGGTTTTCGTTGAATTTTACTCAGACAACGCAATTACTATAAAAAATTCGGCATTAAAGTTAAAGACTACTCGAATACAACATCATTTTTACGATAACACTGTTTAAAAAAAAAGTAATAAGCGACCAATTTTCTACTTATTTCTAAGAAAAATTAGTATTCACTCAAAAAAATATACAAAATTTATTTCTATCGCACAATATATGTCGTTTTCATAAACGTGCAAAGGATCACGTATCATTCAGTTACATATCTTTTATTTTTCTTTAAATCACGTTATTTCGATGTTTAAAGCTATAACAATTTTACTAAAGATTGCTGCATTAACAAGTAATACATATTTATCTTAAAACCACAAAGTAAGTCGGGGGAATCCCTGGAAACGGAACCTTATTCACAATAACGGTGCATGAGTAATTTAGAGGCTGAGTCAGTGATTTCTTGATTCACAACAGGCTTATACGAAACTCAATTTCAGATACATGCATGTATTTGCACATAGCTATAGCATAGCTAAGGCAGTGGTTACACGCTCGCTTGTGCAACCGAGTGAAGCGGGTTCAAATCCCGGGTCTCGCACCTCTGATATTTTCATTTACGAATTATTTCCAATATGATTGCTACTTGTCTTAACGGTGAAGGAAAATATCGTGAGGAAATCTGCATGTCTGAGAGAACCCTAGCAAGTTTTCAAAAGACATGTGAAGTCCTCCACCCATATCTGGCCAGCGTGGTGGACTATGGCCTCATGCCCCTCGTACTGAAAGGAGGCCCGTGCCCAGAAGTGGGACGTTAAAAAGGATTGAATACATAACATGGCTAATTCGAGCCATGCAGCTTCCCTTAAATCTTACGTCACGTCGTCGGTAAGAAATAAGCCAGTGAAAACCACATTAAAATAGTAATATTTGAAGTCTTGAAGATCAAACCAAAATATTAGGATCGGACTAGGACGGATTTTTTCGCGGATATATTTTGATTTTTGGTTCCCGACGTTTTCAATGCTAAAGCATCATGGAACCAGCAATCATGGTCACTCAATAGACCGTGTGTCCAAAAAACCGAAATCCGAAAAGATAGTTTCATTTAAAAGTATTTTTAGCCATCCTTATATAATACTTATCTAATAATAGCTGTCTGTTGCGGTGTCGATTGATTTGCATAGCAATAAGTATCACGGTGTATAATTACAGTTTCTCTATACAAGTGTTGAATTCAAGAAGACCTAATAGCATTTCATAGACTAGAAGCAAAAAGGCGTCAATAATTTGATTTCACATATTAAAAAAAATATGTACCACATTTACATACATTAAAAATTTGCTTATCACTCGTTGATCAAGGCAACTAGCGATAAGAAGCGTATAACAGCTAACGGAAACATAATGTTATCTGATGGGTCGTATCGATGTTATTAATTTAGAATTATAATAATATAATTAATATAAAACATAAGTTGTCCATCCCTATGACTTGAACGTTAAATCCATAAGGAACGATTTAACCGAGATATAAATTACTTATTGATAAAATGATAGACCGACTTTAAAAATCACTTAAAAATGTTATTTCTTCCAAAGAAATGTGAAAAAACATAGACGAATAGACCAATAATCTTCCATATGAAGTCAGGTCAAAAAATAGCATACGCTATCTCTATGCAAAATTTATATTGATCTATTGCTTTGTGAAAAGCAAAACAACAAACATACATTAAAATATATATAATACAGTGAGAAAAATTTAATGATTAACTATTGTGGCTATATTGGCATGCCAAAAGTTATTTAGTCCACTACATAACATGACAACCGCTTTATATGGGCGACCTACGATCATAAAGAACAGAAGTAAAGCTGTACCTATGCAAACTAAATAAAGAGACTCTTCAAAAGAAGTCAAGAGTCAAAAGAATCAGAGGTGCGAGACCCGGGATTTGAACTCGCTTCACTCCGTTTTCCAAGAAAGAGCGTTACTATTGGGCTAATTACCAGTGTCTTATAACTTAATACAGTAACATACTTATTACTAACAAAATTGTAAGGAAATTAAAGATATACCTAGCTAAGCTATTATAAAACAAAGTCCCCCACCGCGTCTGACTGTCTGTCTGTCTGTCTGTCTGAACGTGATAAACTCAAAAACAACTGAACAGATTTTTATACGGGTTTCACCAATGGTAGGAAAGATTCTGATTAGTATAAGATATTTCACAATAAATACAATTCAAATCAAAGCCTTTTGTTATTTATTACACTCCATAGGTTTAGGTTGTTAAGTAAAGATAAACAATACATAAAACAGGTTCTTTTAGATGTCGTTCTTTCTCGTTTCAATATGTTTTGTGATCAAAATAACATCTTTATACTTTAAACTAAATTCTAACAATTTTATTCTTGTGTGATAAGGTCCTGCGTTTAATATTAAACTTATACACTTGGGAACAATTTATGACTTAAATTTATATGTATACTATCGGCTCACCCTCACTTCGCTCGGGTTCGCCTCTAGAAAAACAAAATGAAATCTATCCCACGGTAACCGTACATTTACCTACTCCGGGATAAAAAAACAGCCTATGTGTTATTCTGATGTATAAGCTATAAACATTATTGTAAACTCTAAGTCTAAGCCAATTTTGGTGACATTTTGATTGTGGTTGTAGATGAATGTAATAAAACAAATAATAAAAAATGCAGAATTAAAGACAACATCTATACATATAATAAAATTGTAACTAAGCCGAATCTGTACATTGAGTATTTTTTGGAAAATCTTATTGAAATAAACATTATTATCGATACAGAGGCCGAATCTATAGTTTTTAGAATTTTTGTCTGTCTGCCTGTCTCTTACCGTATCACGAGAAAACCACGCGAAAGATTTTGATGAAATTTGGTATGATGATAGCTGGTTATCCGGGTCAACATATAGGATACTTTTTATCGCGGGAAAATATCTCATTTCTGAGAAAAAATACAAAAATTGCAATGTAAGAGTATACTAAGATGTAAAACCTAAATATTTGGTTTTTGGTCATCTGAACGCGGGCGTAGCCGCGGGCAGTGCTAGTGTGTTAATATTTTTGTAATAAAAGGTTAAGCCCCCATGTGCACTTTGTTTACCGTTACCGTTTACCTAAACCTATGGAGTATAGAATGCATTAGAGCACACAATGTAAATAAGCCATTACTACGTTAAATTGTCGCATGCAATGCTATGAAAACTTTTAGAAAATAAAACTTTAACGAAACGGAGCTGAAAATAACCAAAAGACCTTTCACGTAGTATGAGTGGGTGCCTACTATAACTATTTCAAATGGGATTCGCGTGATGAGAACAAGTCAATGCATTGCAACTTCGACATTGCAAGTTTACTCCATAATATACATACTTATATGTACGTATTACGTAATTATGATAATATTTCAATTTCATAATTCTAATATAATTAATATCAACATATACATTTATAATCAAACTAGCAAAACCTGCGGCTTCGCTCGCGCTACCAAACTTCATATTTTGGTCTACGGGATCAGTTGAAAATGTTACTTAAATACGATATAATTGGCCAACAGACTGACAAAATTAAAAAACGGTCTAATTAAAAAAAAATAGGATATCCTATATTTATCTACGGCCTTCCATGCCCGCATGGTAGATAATAAGCTGGCTTCTACCCTAATTTTATTTACAAAAAAGAAAATTACAAATATACTTAATTATATATACAAACATATGAACACTTAGTTATTACTGTACAAGTCATGTCCGCGTGGAATAGTGGCAAGAATGCTAGCCGCATTCCCCCGTTGAATGGCAATGCCGATTCTTTGGGCGAAAAATGCGCCAGCCCTTCTGTCACCAGTAGAGGTGATAAGACGGGGTGTTATGTCTAAAATTTTAAACTATTTAAGTCCATATTATCCTTATATTATATAGTGAAAAACTAACAAACACACACTCATTCTCATAACCTTTCCCATTCATGAAATTACTAACAACTCACTCTCGCTTCGCTCGGGTTCGTCCCTAGTGAAAAACAAAAACAAATCTATCCCACGGGAACCGCACATTTATCCAGATAAAAAGTAACCTATGTGCTCTATTCCAGACCGAGTTTAAATCTATCTTTGTGCCAAATGTAATCGAAATCCGTTCAGCCGTTCTGGCATAAGAGCAACAAATAAACATCCATCCATCCTCACAAAGTTTCACATTTATAATATATGTATGGATATGTATTAATGGGATTATTATAAAAAATTAATCTCATTACAATGTTACTATACGCAAGTGATAACGATATTAGAGAATAATTTTCAATGTATACGAAAATAAATTGATCTAACAGGAAAAATAGCAGATAACTATGAAAATATTTAATATATTATTAAAATAAATAATAAATATTGTGACGCCAGCTAACACAGACTTGGGATATGATATGACAGACGGTTAAGAAGTATTAAAGCACTAGGTTCCTTTGGGATAGAATTTTGAAAAATCATCCCCTAATAGAGTTTAAAAGAGGATAAAAGTAAACTTTTGTATATTTTGCAAGTTTGTAATATAAGAATAGTCACCCAACACAATTTGGCAATTATAATTTTTATTAACACCTTCAGGTAAATTTCTAAGAAAATAATTAAATTTCTAAGAAATCAATTGTTAACTGTAACGCGGGCGTGTCCGCGGTCGTGGAGGGATTAATTATTAGATAAAAACTTCTACACTTTATTCCATGACTGTCCCACATTGCAAAAATACCCTAAAATCTAGGATCTTTATAACGAAATAGAACAAAAAAACGCCATATGCAATACACGACCACTGCACGTGCATGAATAGTCATTGAATAGACGTGTTATACGATAAAACCTAACAGTCGACTTTATGAATTGCTTCATTGTACTGTAGGCGTCTAACAAAAAAGCAGTTATATGCTATCACAGCGGCTAATCAATGGGGGGAAAACTGTTATCGTGCATTACATGTACATAATATATAAGCATTACAACATTTATTATTATTATAATACTAGCGGCTCACCGTAGCTTCGCTCGAGTTCGGTTTAGGAAAACAAAACAAACCAATTCCACAGCCCTATTTAAAAACTCCAAAAGGAGCCCATCAAAAGCGACAAAAGCCACGTAGAAACCAATAAATATTTGGTGGGATTCTATTGATTTTTCAACATGGAGGAACTGTAAATTTTTACGGGATGAAAAGTAACCTATGTGTTATTCCAGACTATAATCTATCTCTGTGCCAAATTTTATCCAGATCCGTTCAGCCGTTCTGGCGTGAAAGAGTAGAACATCCATAGATACTCAAAGTTTCACATTTATAATATTTAATAATACGGATAATATTATATGTAAACTAGCGACTCAGTCTCGCTCCGCTCGGATTCGTCCCTATTGAAAATTTAGTTTCGTATGTATTTTTAATGCTGAATTGAATCATAAAAAAGTTAAAATGAAAAATTTTGTCCAAAATAAAAATTGGGGTGGACCACCTTTATCACTTAGGGGTATGAAAAATAGTTTACGTCCTATTCTCAGACCTACTGAATATACACATGGATCAAGCCGTTTTAGATGAGTTTTGTTACAACACTGTGATACGAGAATTTTATATATTAGAAGATATTATCCTTACTAACATTATAAATGCTTATGTACATTTGATTGTTTGTTCTTCTATCATACAATTAGGAATTGACATGATTTTTTTTAAATGTATATATATATATATAGAATGGACTTAGTGTTAGTATGTGTTAGTCAAAATACACTACAATAGTATAGGGATAGGGTATTTTATCCCATTGTGGCGAGTAACCCACAATATGTTGTATGAACTATAAAACATATTAAAAAATATATTTTCTGAAGTATCTAGAGTATATAGTAGTTCACAATATATTATACTAAAGTATATAATGCTTAATGTGCAGCAGGTTTAATTTTTATATTTTAATGTTTACAATGTTAGTACAGATGTTTTTCTTGACAGACAATTTTTTTTTATGATCAAGCAAAGATTTACTAATACCACTAAAGGGCAAATAGGATGGCACAATTTATATGAATATAATATTTTCTGGCTAAGTTTATTTCAAACTGAATATTAATATTTCTAAACAAAATTCATCTCTAAAATAATATATTTGCCATATTAAAATTATCAGGCAACGCTAGGACAGATTGCTAGTTTAAACAGTGTCATTATAATAGCTGCAGTAGAAATCAAAGTAATATAAATAATATTTGCAAACTCCTCAAAGGATGATTGTAAATGCAACAAGATAAAGAAAATAAAATGAATACATGAAGAAAATTTCATTCAATAAAGATGAGGGCAAAAATCTAAATTAAAGATACATATTAAATTCATACTCTAAAAAAACTATTGCAACTATGTTGCTGGTGTAACATTTACTTAAAGCTGACCACATATTTTTTCTCTTTACATCCTAACTAATATTATAAATGTGGAAGTGTGTTTGTTCGTTTGTCCTTCTTTTACGTGGAAACAGAGGCGGATTGACATGATTGTTTGTGTGGATATAGTTGGAGAACTGGAGAGTGACATAGGCTATTTTGTGGGAGATTATCCCATTTCCTGGGGAGAACATGTTATAATACACAACAACTCATCATACCAATTTATACATACATATAATGTATAGTCCATCTATTCCATTCTAACCATTGAAACATATCTAGGGCTAAACCTGAGCGGATCAAGGGTGAACTGCTATTATGTACATAAACTTTCATAGTAATCCAAAATAATTTCAATTTACTACACAACTACATCAATTGGATGCACGGCAAAATTTCCCTATACCAAATGTTCCCTCAGAACTATTTTTCAAATATATTTCATTTAGTTATATCATATAGTTAATGTAATGTATCATTTTCTAAATAATTTGTTAATAATAACTCAAAGAATATATTATAATAACTATTTTTTTTAACATTCATAACCATGCTAGGATAAAGACAATGCAATAAAAGAAAAATTAATCATAAATGTAAAAAAATTAAGCAAGGTACTTTCTTTCGTTAATACTAATAATAGTTAAT
Organism: Brenthis hecate; assembly: GCA_951806755.1. Taxonomy (NCBI): domain Eukaryota; kingdom Metazoa; phylum Arthropoda; class Insecta; order Lepidoptera; family Nymphalidae; genus Brenthis; species Brenthis hecate. Next base: position 6,946,091 of record OX638268.1, on the reverse strand, counting down.
TATAGATAATTCTAATATATTAATTATAACTAATTCGTGTGAATTAGTTATAATTAATATACATATATATGTTAGTTATAAGGTATATATTATGATATGGGCCTCTGTTTACGTATTTAAGATCCTTATGTAAATATTGCCTGAAATAAATGATTAAATAAATAAATAAAATAAATAAAAATAAGCCAGCAGTATTACAAAAAGGTCATTTAATTTACCTTCTCTTATATAATGTACTTTACCATTGTCTTTTAAATTGTTTATATTGTCTTTCAAAAATTAACATAGCACAAAATAATCCAGTTTTGTTTATATTTTCTATTTTATTCAGCAAACATGATATAATTATTAATCTGATTTAGTTAAAGTTAATAATAGTAAAATAAAACTTACATGAATTCACCATCTTAGTATAGGTGACCTTCAATTGACCAGCAAACTGGATAAGAATGCATGTTACATTGCTTGAATTGGTGTACGACCAGGAGCCCTGTTGAGGAGGAGATATGGGAGTGGGTGCTGGAGCAGGGGGAGCAGGTGTGGGTTTAGGAGTTGGAGGTGGCGTAGGTGTAGGAGTTGGTGGCGGGGTCGGCTCTGGGGTTGGCTTAGGAGTCGGTGCCGGTGTGGGTGTGGGTTCAGGTGTCGGAGCAGGAGTGGGCTTAGGGGTTGGCTCTGTCGTCGTGGGAGATTCCGTAGGTTTCTCAGTAGTTGGTGTTGGTGTTGACGTTGGAGTTTCCGTTTCTATCGCGCGCGGGATGAATATAGTGGCCGGTTTTTCTGTAGTCAGAAGTCCTTGCCCTATGCAAACGACAAATGTTATAATAATAGAAAAATAGGGTAGTCAAACAATTCCTTGTTTAGTACATGACGCAAATCTAAAATAAAAAAACGCAAGGTACACGATAAGCAACAAAGAACTTACCATTTACCAAGATACGCATTTATTAAGATCATGCAATACTTACCAATTATCATTACACTGCATAATATTGCCGCAACCAAATAAAACCTTAACCGAGTCATTTTGAAAAAATATGTTTCTCAAAACAATATATTCGTGAACAATCTCACAAGTACGTAGCAAATAAATGATTTTGTAAGAATCGAATATTCGACAGATATTATGTCAATTAATTTAACATATAGACAGTTGAGGTTGGGTTGCCAGTAAAATAATAACAAAAAAATACCTTCAACTTTTGTAAATGTCAAATCAATATACAAAAACAAGACATTTATAAATTAAATATTTTAAATTCTGGGATGATTAATTATCATATTCTTTGGGTTATATTAATATAGTATTTTTAACACATAAAAGTCGAATCGAAAGTTTTGAAACTTTTATATTATAGCAAATTAAATGTTTATAAGCTAAAATATAAGACAATATAGATTCAATTACTGTACATTTTGGGACTTTCACATTTATAATAATATAAAAACACTAGGTATATAATTATTATTTTTTTAGTTATTTTGTTATTTCATTAGTTTATCTATATAATGAACAATATTGAATTATTATATAGTAAATTAAATCATTTTGTTCCTTTTCTCTGCACGTAATTTTTAATTTATAATACTTTAAAGTTTTCTACTTTATAGTAGGACTGTACAAGAATAGTAACATTAGTAACCTAGCTGATTGGTCAATTAGCCTGAACCTTGTGCAATAATATTAAAAAAAGTGATATTGCGTCTCTTTCTTATGCGAATGAAAAAGTATGTCCGAGCTTGATAAAAAAAATGGCGCGCATTTAAAAATTATGTAAGTTTATGAAGTTGTTGTTTTTTATTTATTTACTAGAAGATATACAAGCCTTAAATAAAATAATTAGATACATTAAAAAGATTAACAAAATACGAGAATCGTCTTCTAAAATACCTACACTAAATAAAATGTATATTTTTTTAAAGTGTCTATTTTTAATTTCAAAATATCAGTTTTTTACTAAATGCTTAAGAAAGTAGATACGGTACATATAGGAAAAACAATTTTTAACATTTTTGTCTGTCTGTCTTTGTACTGGCTAATCTCCAAAAAGGCTGGACCGATTTTGACGGGACTCACTGGCAGGTAGCTGTTGTTATAAAGAATAACTTACGGTACTTTTATTTTAAAAAAAGAATTGGGGTTCCGCGCAAAAAAATAAAACCTATAAAATTGTGAACTGAATCCGCGTAACTACGGACGCAACCGAGCGAAACGAGGGTAAGTCACTAATATACCTATAATATTTTTTAAAAACAATTGATTCCATTTATTTCTGAAACTATTCATTGCTTTCATTCATTCTTTATTTATGAATTATATTATATATTATAATTGCTCAGTTTTTAAGAATAGTTAACATAAAAATAAGGTAGCAATAAATAAACAGTATGTATAAATAACATTGTATTTCAAGTAGCTTTATTAAAACATATAGCTAAAATATAAATTACAAATCTGCATACCAAATATTTATCATTTTTGTATTGACTTTCATAGTTCTTATTGCTATTAAACTTAAAAAATTAGTGAGATCTATTTTTATTGATGCTTTTCAGATTTTTCCATAAAATATTACGAAGATCAAAATTTTAGAATATAAGAGAAAATAGATAATCTTGTACTAATATTCGAAATTCACTGTTTTTAACATTGAGTTATATTATATGTACAGTAGGTACATTAAAACACAATGGTTTTTAACTTGTTTTTTTTTTCGTAAACAATTTCAATAATAACTACAAAAATGTGATGTAGCTTAAATTAGAAATTGTAGAAATCATTTTATTAATAATATACTTATAGATAATTTTAATTTTTAAATATAATAATTTCTGAATACCAATATTTTTTTTCGTTTTCAATAAATCATTATTTGTAAATACTTTTAATTTATAAACGATATAAGTAATTTATTCTGTGCTCATTATTCAACACGAAATTATAAGATAATTTAATACAAACTACAGACTACTAATAAAAAACGTAGAAATATTAATATAAGCTTAAAGTAACAGATAAAAATGCTTCATCTTATTAGTTGGTATTAAAAACATATACTCGTACATACATATCTATACTAATATTATAAAGAGGTAAAGTTTGTGACGTTGTAGGGTCTCTGGATTTACTGAACCGATTTAGATGAAATTTGGTGAGAAGATAGTTTGAGACCCTGGGAAGGACACAGGATACTTTTTATCCCGGAAATCATCCCTTAAGAGGGTACAAATGCGGATGAAATTTTATATGGGGAATCAAGATAGGGACGAACCCGAGCGAAGCGAGGGTGAGTCGCTAGTATATTATATAGATAAAATACTTAGAAGATGTGTGTTTTGTAGCCTACATTTCGTTCCACACCCAGTGACCTAACCCGCTGCGAAGGCTCACGGGAATAGAGTCTGAAGATTTACAAAATGTATACCTATAAATTTTATAGATATATAGGTATATATATTATACATAATTAACCTGCTACTTAAACTTATTTTTAACAAAACTTACAAAATTAGTTGATAACCTGATATATTTTATACTTTAATATATCTACATAATTACTATAAAAACATATGCAGTGCAATGGTATTATATTCTATTTAGTCTTATTAAAACAGTCGTAAAAGCCATAAAAAAGAAATAAAGTTTAAAATACACGCAAAATCTAAACACCTATTATTGAATAATTTTATATGTAATAATTAATAATAAATATACTTAGTATACACAATACATTTTTAAGCATTTACTCGACGTAAATTTCGAAACGAGCACGGCCCACTCGGCTGGAATGGTCGTACAAGATGTCGCGTGTCCAGATGCGGCATTCCACATTGATTAAAATACCACCTAAAAAGAAATAAAGCAGAAATTATAATAAAATCAAAGTAGTGTGTGTATAAAAGAGTGCGTAAGCGATCCTGCGACGCACGCCCTATTAAGACGGGGGAGGTTCCGTTGGGTTTTAGTGGGTAGTATTGGCTTTTCTAACCAGTGAATCCCACATAACAACCTGTATGTATGCAGGTGGTAAGTCTAAATGCATTTCCCAACATTAAAAAAAGAAAAAACTTAAAAAAACCGACTTCCAGGCACTAAAATGTAAAAAATAACATTTAGAAGAGACACGTAATTAGATATTTTCGAAGTCGGTGCCAGCCGATGCAAAGCAAATCTAATATATTTCGATACCTACGTAAATACAAATTTACCTATTAGATATTCATATCTTAAAATATTGTAGGTTTTATTAACCGCTGTACCGATTTCGATAAAATTTATATGGGACCACCTGGGAACCCTATACTAAATATACCCTTTGAAACAAAAAAAATCCAAATCGGTTCAGGTGTCTTCGAGTAATCGGTAAACATACATAAAAAAAAAGATTCCGACGAATTGAGAACTCCTCCTTTTTGGAAGTCGGTTAAAAAAGGGCAAATTCTATCTGTGTACTAAACAACCCAATCCGTGTAGCCGTTTCAATGTCAAGAAGTAATAAACATTGATACATATGTATGTACATTGTAAATACACAGGACATAATTTGATAATTTTGCTCGAAGCTTCGCTCCATGAATATAACAGTATCGCTGTTATAAAATGTAGTTTATGAAAAAATTAAGCACACTTGCTTGAATTGTGAAAAATATTAAATATATTTATGTTAAAAATAGTAGTTGATGTACAAGATTACTTTTCATTTTCATGTTGATCTGTAAACAGGCTTATGGTGACGGAGACGGTTATAGGACTTGCTGTTTTATAGGCTCTAACAAAATATATATAGGTATACGCACATTTTCAACCTTGGATTTACGTAACCTCTACCATCATAATTATAAGAACCTCTTTTCTTTATTCTAATACGTTGCTAAGTAATGAATGCTGACAGAATTTCCACAAAAAGTTATGAGGTCGTTGCTTCCAAAACAAAATTGATAAACTTAAGAAAATACATGAGGGAGTAGGTATATCATTAATTGTAATTTTAATCGACAAAATGTATGTGGGCTTACGATTTGGCCTCTCAAAGAGAATAGCAATCACAGGTGGTGAGATTTGGTCCGGAAGTGAACGGGCTGAACGTGTGATGCGGTCAGCAGTATGCAGGCGGCTGGTGGGGAAGCCCGGTGGCAGGACTCCAGGCAAGTACTGTATCGGTCCGATATTCTCCTCGTCATTACTGAACTCTCCTTTGCAGGAAACCCAGATGAAATCTCCGTATTGGGCTGCTGGGAATAGGTGCTGTGGAATTTACATTTAATTATTCTTTTTGTAATGAAGTGACTTCAGTCTCGCTGACTACTACGCAAGGCAATAGACTCTATATTCATGTCATTTTTTGATTTATATTTATTTTTATAGATATAATCAATATATATCGTTAGACCAACCTATTATCAATAAAAAAATCCCTAGCAGCAAGTCGCAAGTATAAAAATCATTTAACGACTAAAATAACTAATTTCTATTTAGCCTGTATTCTTTCATCTTTGCTTAAACTGTAGAGTCTACAGTGTAGACCAATCATAGACCATGGATTATAAAGTCTTTAGAAATGTAGCTGTTAAGTAAGAACATCTTAAATGGCTTTGGTTAGTTTGAAAAACTGCCTGTAGAGGAATCTAATCTCCGCCAGTAATTGTACACCCAATTGAAATAAATATAGAGTATATCGTCACAGAATAACGCTGTGGGATTGTTTGCGCGATTAAATGAAATTTGTGTCTCATCGTATACCTTCTCATAAATGGCCAGTGTTAAAAATACTTCACTCATTTTTTTTCTCACGTTCGAGGGTTTCTGGTAGAGATCTCTTAAAGATATAAGTCAGACATCCTTTGTACACAGGATATAGCTGTTTTCTGTTTTATTAATAGGGATTTTTTCTTCTGGTACTGGTTACATAAATAAGTAAAAAATAAATAAATAAATATTTATCAAATTACTTGTAAAAATATTTAAATATTAAGTAGCAATCGGAATCAAAATCTACAGTCTCTTTAAGTGTTTTTTTTTAACTTAGTTCACTTTAAGTTTCTTTAGTTAAATGTTTGCAGTTTACCATAGCTCTCTTGATGTTCTCAGGCATGTCGTGTGGTATAGCCATGGGCACTGACACGTTGTAAGGCTCCGGTACCCAGTAGTGGATCTAGTGATGATGACATATTTTTTGTTATTAACCAAAATTAATCATAAAAAATAGATGTAATGTATTTATATTATACCTTTTCAGAAGTTTTATCAATAATCTAATATTCTAAAAACTTATTCATACTTGGCTAATAAGCCAAGTATGAAATTTCATAAAACTGAAATTTCAAATTAGTAAGTAGTTGTATATATATATATATATATATATATATATATATATATATATATATATTGTGTCTTGTGATTCCACTGATTGAGAATATAGGTATTCTAAATCATATCTACTTACATGGTTTAATCTAAGGAATACACAAGGGGTGCCTGAGGGGTAGCCATAGTAGTTATCCGCGTTACAAGGGGCAAACATGACCAGGGCGCGTTCGCAGGTTGGCGATGGCACACGCTGCTCACGACGAAGTATGGAGCAGGGAGCGCGGGGAGGCTCCTCTGGTATTGTCGTCTCATATTCTAGATAAATCATTAAAATGAACTTTATCAAATAAAATATTATGGAATTGTATTGAACATTAGCTGACCCGACAGAGGTCCTCAATTTTGTATGTGATCTTTGAGTGTATACAAAAGTCCTATAGTTATTCCCGTATTTATCATTCTTCTGGGCTGCTTAAAAAAGCTTATGCAAACTTTTAAGAATATTTTAAAAAAAAGAAATTAGTCATATTCGTATAGCCCTAGTCAAATAATATACGCTTACCTAACACTACCTAACAAACTGTACTTTTTTATAAGTTTACTCTTAAAGTATTTAAAGATAGAGTTAGATATCTTAATGTTTGTGTCAGACGTGATCCAACTCGGACTAAACCGGAAACCCAGAAACACACTTTAGTTGAGGACCCATATACATCATAGTTATAGCCCAGTTCACAGCACAAAGAGGACACAAATCTATCTATAACCTTATGGTTTGTGAAAAGTATTAATCGAAATATGGTCGTTTTGGACACCATCCTCAACATCAAGTACGTTGCTAATGGCGACTTAATAATTTCAGACAGATTTAATCAAAACTAACATAATTAAAGCACAATAATTTCATAATATAATCATAAATTTGAAATTGTTAAAATTTTAAAAATTATGTTAGGTATTTTGTATTGTAATTATATTTAAATTTTGTAATATAATTTTAATATTTAACTATTAATAAATATAGTGAAAAGCATGGAAAACCTGCAAGGAAATCGTTGATTTTCTTATACCATGGCTGCCAGGTGCCAGGATCTCGTGAACGGAACTGGATCAGGGGTTGCTCATAATTGTATGAGTCCGATCGAGGCCACACTTCCAGTTCTGTATGAACAGTTACTTGTTTATGTAAAAATAAAGATTTTAAAAGTGTAAGTCTAGGTAATTAAATTATGTAAACTTCTACAATTTTCAAGGTAAAAAAATTTATAACCTTGTTATATTGTTGGTGTTTACAAAAAAAATATTGATAAAATACGTACCAACATATCGATAAGGCAATAGAAGAGCCAGTAGTAGTCCAATGATTCCACCTGTAGATATAAAACAGTTAATTTTTTTTTTTTAAGTTATCGCCATTTTCCTAAGTCTCCAATTATTTTATTCAATTAGTGAATAAATTAAAAAAATGCAATGAATTTGATAGTGGTATATAATCATTAGAAGCAATGGTAGGCCACTGGTAACGCGCTCGCTTGGGAAACCGAGTGAAGCGGGTTCAAATCCCGGCTTGGCAAGTCTGATATTTTCATGGGCAAATCATTTTCAACATGACTACCACTTGTCTTAACGGCGAAGGAAAACATCGTGAGGAAACTTGCGTGTCTCAAAGTATCTAGCAAGTTTTCAAAAGACATGTGCAGTCTGCCAACCCACACTTGGCCAGCGTGGTGTACTATGGCATGATCTCCCTCGCATTGAAGGGAGGCCCATACCCAGTAGTGGAGCGTTAAAAAAGGACTGAATACAATATAATTAACATTCTTAATTTGTATTAACAGAGGTAGGACTAGTCTTAGGTATTGTAACAGATAGTTTCTTTTACTTTTGCACCAGCTATAGTTTATAATAGGGCTGTCCAGTGAACAAATATCCTGAGGGCGGAAGCGATACGAGGGAGATGTATCGTGTCATGGACAACGGAAAACAAGGACGCCAATTACCCAAATGGGAAGATGACCTAAAATTAACAGCTGGATATCATTGGTGGCGCGTGACCTAACTCAATGAAAGATGTTAGAGAGGCCTATACCTAGAGGCACGCCGATCTGTGAGACATCCTATATAAATAAAATATACTCTGTAAAGTCATAAAAACCTGCAGTTCGGCATAATGTTGGAACTCGAACCCGTGACCGCTGCCACAGCAAGTATGGTCACTACAAACTAAGCCAAACGTGTCGTCATGGCTTATTATTATTATTATCAGATGAAATAATTGTCTTTATGCATTGAAATCAGGGGTGGAAGGCAGGAAGTACATAAATAGACTTAATAAATATACTTTTTGTAATATCTAGATAAAAGATTAACATACAATTGTTCGTACATACAAAACACTGTTATATTAATGTGATCATAGTGCAATGTCCCTATAAAAGTGGTTGCTTGTATTTCTATAAAGCCCTAGTAATGCTCGCAATAAGCTTTAAGCTTATTAAAGGATTGTTATATATGTTGGATTGTAAGCTTATTTGTTGGTTGATATGATATTGGGGAATTTAAAATAACTTAAAATCTAGACTGTTTTATACATATTATATTATTATCTAAATTATTTTTTTTTAACAATTGTTATGGTAATTTACAAGGCGGTAGGTACAGGACGCATAGCAAAACAAAGAAATATATCAAAACCGAGAACTCTTTTTGGAAGTGATTGAATATAAATTAAGTTATGTAATAAATGGGTTTGATTTAGCTTAAAGTTTCTTTTTTAGGTATTTAATTGTATTCATCTCAGCAAACCCTTTCATTTAATATCCATATCAAGGGTTGCATCAAAAAACATAGTCCGTCGTCGGTGGGAGTCAGCCATATTGGATTTAGAACGACGTTTTTCTAACGAACCATTGTTCTCCTAACTAAATATGTACGCAAAATTTTAGCTCAATCGGTTCAGGATAACTGGTTTGAAATTCAGTTTCGAGATTTGATCGGAATAAACATTCATACAAACATTGCAATTTAAACAAAAGCTTGTAAAAAGGAAAAGAGTACTGAAAAAGTAAGGAGTTCGATTGCTGTACCTAAGTACCTAATTGTCTTGATTCTCGCGGGAAGCTAATTAACGTAACAAAGCGAATAAACAAAACAAACACGTCGTGTTAAAATAAATCAACAATAGATATTTTTAACAGTAATCATAACTTACAAGAATTATAAATACTAAATAGTTTTTTTTTTAACACCTCCAGGTAAATTTCTAAAAAATTAATTAAATTTCTAAGAAATCTATTGTTAACTGTAACGCCGGCGTGTCCGCGGTCGTGGAGGGAATAGATAGGTACTATATTATATACACTAAATCATGAAACCTAATGCTTTAGGAAATAATACATCACACATCGTGAATCTTTTAATCTTTTAATGCTATCTTTAATAAAAAGCATAGATTTTAACTTTTAAAATGATTTCGTAAAAATAGTATTTTTAAGAAATTCTTAAATCAAACCCATTGACATATAAATTACGAGTATAATGATTAAACCCTAAAATTAAAAAGTTTTAAAACTCTCACCAACAACAAGCACAGTCACTGTAACTATCACAATTATCTTCACAGTACGCTTATCTAGACCCATTTTCACTAATATATATGGAAAGCTAAATCCTTTACTGATATTTTCTGGTCGTCCAAACCACCACTTTTTGAAGAACAGTCCCACCCTCGGTCTTCAGTAACTTCCAAGTGCGTACGACGAAAGCTGGAGACTGAATGGTGCGAATAAGCTTAGGTCTTGGTAACAACTGGGTCGTACCCTGTGGGATATACATCGACGGTTTTGTTATAATTCTCAGTTATTTTACTAATAAATAGATTTACGCAATATTTATTTAGTTAAATAGAAAGAAAATTACAGTGATATTTTTGAAACTAGTAACTCACTTCGCCTCGCTCGGGTTCGTCAAAGGGTTTAAGCAGTGTATTCGTTGAAGGCTCCCAGACGGCTTAATTTTTTCCGACACCTCCAACAAATATCGTTATATTTTAGCTAATGTATACAAAAACGTAACAAATTTTATACTAAAATCTTCCTCGAGAACCACTGTATCCATTGGTGAAAACAGCATGAAAATAGGTGCAGTAGTTTTTGAGTTTGTTACAGACAGACGGGGCGGAGAACTTTGTTTTATAATATGTAGTGATAATAAAAGCGTATTTTTGACAAAATACGTACATGGGTTCGGGATACATACTCGCTCCCGTAGTTTTATTTAATCTTCAGCCATCAACGTCTATGTATATCCTTCATCCCGGGTATAATACCGTATATAGTAACATGGTATTTTTTACTTTTTTCCGGTTAAAAAATAATATATGTTACATTTGACAATATCCTCTATTAATCTATATTATGGGTGATAAAACCTAATATGTCCTTCTTGATTAATTTGTGAATCCACTTATGAAAGAGATTATTATAATTGCTTTGGCCTTCAGGCGATTTCAGGTACAACAAGATAGACTAATAAAAAAATATCAAAATGCCCAATATGGTATCGTGACAAAAAACCGTACATTATATGTACACGGCCTTCATGCCTAAGCCTATATGCTATAATCAAGTCTACAAGTATCTGTGTAATAAATGTCATCCAAATACATCCAGCTGTTTTAGCGTAAGGACTAACATACGAGTACATACATACTCGCTCCGCTCGGGTTCGCCCATAGTTAAGTTTCAACATTTAGTATAGATTTCTAACAAATGAGACATTTTTCCGTAGTAAAAAGTATCCTATATGTTGACCCGGACAACCAGCTATCATCATATCAAATTTCATTAAAATCTGTCCAGTGGTTTTCTCGTGATGTGTTCCCAGACTGATAAACAGACAAACAAAAATTCTAAAAACTATAGATTCGGCTCTGTATCGATAATATTGACTATAACAATAAGATATTCCAAAAAATATTCAATTTACGGATTCGACTCAGTTATAATTTTATTATATGTATAGAAAAGTTGCATAAAAATAAGTTTAATTTACTTGGGGTAAGTTAAATTGAATTTTCTTATTCAAAATCCTTCAATGTATAGCAAAGCGTAGTCTGAAAGGTAGCTACGACAGACGTCGCTGGCGCCGCGACGTACTGGCGCCTGCTACGCTCACATCTATCCACCCCTAGGAGGGTGATTACTGCCCTTTACAGAGTATTGACATTATTACACAATTACCAAATTTGCATCCCTTATAGGATTGTCCTTTTTAAACTTTATTTTTCATTTTGTTTAAGACAGTCAAAAATAAACAGAATATCATATGACATAGCTAAGTTATAAGAAGTTTCGCGAAAAAAAACATGGAAAGGAAACTTATCTTAAAGGAAAAAGTTTTAATTTTAAATTTTAAGTAATTTTATCTATAACTAAATTATCTATAACTTATTTTATAGTTTTAAGTAAAACTATCTTTTCGGATTATTTCGCGGATTTATTTTGATTTTTGGGCCCCGACGTTTCGAATGATTTACAACAATCATGTAATAATTTCTATTTAAAATGTCAAATATTCGCGTAAATCTAAGAAAGTATTATTGTTTATTTCTGTCTAAGATATTTTTTTAATAAAATAATTATTTTTGATTTAAATATTAACCTAACAGATACAACTCTTTGAGCAAGTCTCACATTTAAAGATATGTAATTATATAATAGTGTTAAAAAATGTAGGCACAACAAAGAAGATAAGGGTTGGGGGATGAATCTGGGGCAACGACTGGACGCGACAGCGCGGCACCAAACATCCAAATATCGACACAGCAAGGAACAACATGGTAACTCGGTATTACAGCGATTTTGAATATAGACTTTTTATAATATATGACAATTTAATGTCTATTTTTAAATTATGTAAACACCGAGCTTCAATGTTGTTCTTCGCAGGTGTCTCTAAATAAGTAATTGTTTATTATATTGTATATCTAATATAATAAATAAAAATAAATTGAATATATATAGTGTAGTAGTAGATATTGTGTTACATACTGTTTAATCGGCTTATATGAAATACGTAACATTGTATGTTTTTTTTTAATTTTATACTTTAGTACACATTTAAAAGTCATACTAATATTATAAATGTGAAAGTGTGTTTGTTTGTCCTTCTTTCACGTTGAAACAGAGTGACAGATTGGCGTGATTTCTTTGTTTGGAGATAGTTGGAGGGCTGGAGAGTGACATAGGCTACTTTTTACCGCGGGAGATTATCTCATTCCCACGGTAAAACACGTTATAATACAACCCGAAAAAATATTGGTATTAATGTTCTTCAATACAATTGAATAAATACGTATTTTAGCATCTTTCAAAATTTATCCTAAGGGGGTAAAGTAAGGGGTAAAAGTTTTTACGAAACCTACCTTTTTTTAAGCCCCGGGTTCTGCTAGTTCTAAATAAATGTAAATTTACAGACATACATATAAATGATCGAATATTTGTTTTTAAATTAAATTAAAATACAATAATATTATGAAATAAATATTAATACGGCTCCATCGTACCTACATAATAATTACCTATTGTAAGATAAAAAAAATTGAGCGGGACCCTAATTCGTTTTTAAAATAAAAGCAGCCTAAGTTACTCCTGCTATTATCTATCTGCCAGTGAAAATTCCGTCAAAATCAGTCTAGGCGTTTCGGAGATTAGCCGGAACAAACAGACGGACAAAGATTTAAAGGATTGTGTTTTACTTATTACCTACCGTATATAATTTCATATGCATTTAAAAAGCTTTTTTTCGACGTTACAAACAGGCACTTAAATTTTATTTATCTGTATAGATTATGTAAACTAATTTTATAAAAATAAAATTATAATAATACGTTATTATTAAATAGATGAAGTAAAATTTATAATACGTTTTGGTGCTCTATATGGGGCAGGGAGAGCGCGACGGCTCGGCGCCGGCCGTAGCCGAATTGGCAAACATCTAGCTTTACGGCATTTGTTCTTTGTTAATGCGTCTCATCTTATTTCAACTTTCATTGATTATTCTGAAGAAAGTTGCCGACGTGATTTGATTAATTTATTCTAAGCACTTGCATATATTGGATAGTCGTAGTCTATCGTAATCGTTCTTTATTGCGTTTAAAAGTATATACAGTAATTAAAATACAATATTTGTTTGCAAAGGTGGACTTATATCTAGAAGAAATCTCTTCCAGCCAACATATGGCAGTGAGAAATAGTGTTATATAGCAGGCTAAAATCGTGCAATTATTATATCGTGTAGTTAATATATAATAATAATAATTATATCGTGTAGTTATGTAAATAATATACAGAAACTCAAAAATAAATAGCTATTAAATATTGTATATAATACCATACAATATATACCTACTTACTACATACACATAATTATGTATATATGTATATACATACTACTGTGTACCTACACAAATACATATATCTATATAATAAAAACCTTATAATTTTGGATTTAAGAAGAAGGTGCTATTTAATATATTTTTTAAAGTATTAATATAGGGACTAAGACATTACATTAGGAAAATAAATTAAAGGTCACGTGGTTTTCTCTCAAGTTAACTTATAAAGTTAACTAAGTATGTGAGAATCAATACTAATATTACGAAATAAGCAAACTGTTCCATCTTTTATGCAGCGAAAATAACATCCATAACAATGACATAGCATTTTATATCTATACATATAATAAAATTCTAACTGAGACGAATCTATAGTTTTTACAATTTTTGTGTGTCCGTCTGTCTGTCTGTTTGTTACCGCATTACGGAAACACCACTGGAGGGATTTTGATGAAATTGGGTATGATGATAGCTGGTTATCCGGATCAACATATAGGATACTTTTTACTGCGGGAAAATATCTCATTTCTAATAAAAAATACAAAAACTGAAATGTAAGAGTATACTAATATGTAAAACCTAAGTAAGAATTTGGTTTTTGGTCATCTGAAAGCGGGCAGAGCACGCACAGCGCTCTTTCATGGAACGACAATTCAAAACGGCTGTTTAGCAGGACTACTTCCCAATTTCGGACTGTTTGTGAAAATTTCTTTACAGAAAAATCCATTCTATGTAGTTGACCTGACTCGGAAATCCAACTCATGATCTGCGTACACACTAGCCATGGAATTTTACTTCGATATTAGAACAAAATAATCGACCAGTAATTAAAAAAGTGTTTCCAGCAGCTCCTGCAAACTTCGATCGACGATTGACACATGCTATTTATAATATGGAACTTCCTATGACAAAAATAATAACCTCATTATTCTTAAAATAAAATTGGATAACAGTAGCTCCGCAGATCGCTTCAAGATTTAGCATAAAGGTAGAAGACGTAAAATTCACAAACTCTACGACAAATTAGAAATTCTCTACAAAAGCATTTATATACATACCATTATTAGTCTATGCATATAATAAAATTGAGACTAAGCCGAATCTGTACATTAGATATTTTTTGGAAAATCTTATTGAAATAAACATGATTATCGATACAGAGGCCGAATCTATCGTTTTTAGAATTTTTGTCTGTCTGTTACCGCATCACAGAAAAATCACTGGAGGGATTTTGATGAAATTTGGTATGATAGCTGGTTATCCGGGTCAACATATAGGACACTTTTTACCGTGGCAAAATGCCTCATTTCTGAGAAAAAATACAAAAACTGCAATGTAAGAGTATATTAATATGTAAAACCTAAGAATTTGATTTTTGGTTCTTAAATAAACCCTAATCACATTATTATGTGAGGTTTCGTCTCCTAAGCCAAAATATTTTGTTATTCAGACATAAGGACTACCTACAGCCATATTGTCGTGTAGTGGAGACTGCAACGTGTTTACACGAAAATAATGATTTATGTATTCTAAAACTCTTGTCAACATATGACAATTAACGATAAGAACAGTTAACATAAATTGACGCAAAAGAAAAAAAAATTTCACAAAGAAATTGAAATTATTAGAAAACATTCGTAATTTCGAGTACCCGAATATTCATTATCTACATATATATATAAAGGCCGGCAGTGTATCGAGACGTCAGTTGGATTTTGGAGCTAAGAGAAGATTAAAAGAATACGAAAAAATGAAAAAATGAGTAAAAGTAGAGTAAAGTCATAGAGCAAGCGTAACTAGTGGTGGAAAATAGTGCTCAGATAGTGAGTTAGGCCAAAACTGTGCATGTACTGCGTGTGTTCGTGAACCGCCATAAGTAACTCTCGTTAATCAAAAGCAATAAAATACCCGTAGTGCAAGGGACGTATAAATAAATATTAATTTCCGATCTCAGAACTCATAGAGTCGTAACAATATTATAAGTATTTTACGATTTCTGATATGGAACACATTCGGAGTTAACAGCCGGACCTGGGTTGCCAGTCTTAGCGTTCATCTTTTAATTTGATTTTTATTCCAACTGACATGATAAAAATTAGGATTTTAAAATACTTATACTCTAAAAAAACAGACTTCCTAGGGGAAGAACATGAATCTTTATGAAAATCCATGAAATCTGTACTATATAATATTATTAAGAGGTAAAGTTTGTGAGATTGTGAGTTTGTAACGTCGTAGGGGGTAACCTCTGGATCTACAGAGCCGATTTAGATGAAATTTGGTAAGGAGATAGTTTGAGACTCTGGGACATAGGACACTTTTTAACCCGGAAATATCCCTTAAAGGGGTGAAAATGGGGATGAAAGAGTGTATTCGGAAGCAAGCTAGGGACGAACCCGAGCGTAGCGAGTGAGTCGCTAGTCTAATAATAATCAGAAACCGCCTTCACTTCTCATTCTATATTCTTCTAATTCTAGCCTCAAGAGTACGCGATTCATCTCTTAGTAACACACCTCTTTCTCTTTCAGTCTTTAACTTTTACATAGTACATGGCTAACTGACAGACAGCATACAGCCATAGCTATAACATTAAGTTATTATTATAGGTACTTACAGATCGCTGTAAAGATAAATAGTTTAATCGAAATATACCTTTTTTATTTGCCGTATAAAAAAACCGGAAACCGGTCGAGTAAAGCCAAAACTGACCAATACTTTTTTTTACGAATTCTGTATCTAAATATATAATAATCTTTATTAATAATAATAATAATAATACTTTATTTCACAAAAATACATACATATTGTAGTTGAAAAGCATATTGAACAGTACATTTTGAAACAAACAATTTAGACTATCAATACAAATAATACGGTTGTCTCTGCTGCCGTACTAGGAGACCTGTATTACGGCATACAGTGCCAATCCCCCAAAATATTGTCAGAATTAAATTATCTGTTTAGTTTGCGAGTGTGCCATTTTGAGCTGTTGGTTGGTGCTATATGTATATATGTATGTGTCTGTGATGGGTGTGTGTGTTAATGTATGTGTGTGTGTGTGCGTGAGCGTGTGTGTGCGTGAATGTGTGTGTGTGTGTGTGAGAGAGAGAGAGTTTGTTGTGAATGGGTAGTGATTATATGAAAAATATAGTAGTTCTTATCTGGAGTAGATCAGCAATGATTCTGTGTTCGAATAATCCTGTTTTAAAAGCCAGTCCGTAAGTTTAAGTTTTAGGTCGTAGGTATTTAAATCTATAATGTTTAATTTTTTATGAAGGTTTCTATAAATATGTACACTTAGGACAAAGAATTGGTTTTTAGCAAACGAGGTTCTGTGTTGCACATTTGGTGGAAGGTTTGTTCGTTTATTTGAATTTGATGGGCTAACATACTTGTGTCTTCTCAGAGTCGACATGAGCACGAAGAGCTGTCGGACCGTCAATACGTTAGTTTCTGAATAGACTTGGGAAGTTGGGTATTTAAAGGGTTTTCGCAAAATAACTTTAAGTACAGCTCTCTGTGCCCTCTCAACCCTAAGAAGACTTGCTTTACTTGCACCGCCCCAAGCAGCAATACAGTATCCAATGATCGATTGACATAGAGCGAGGTAGGTCATTCTTAGAATCTCTAGGTTAGATGACTCCCTAAGTAGTTTAAAAGTGTGGATTAGTCGCATTATTCTAGTGACGAGAGCGTTTATATGAACATCCCACCTTAATCCATCATCAATTTGAACGCCTAAATACTTTACAGTGTCAGTTCTTGTAAGAGGAGCACAGGAACATTTTATAATCGGTGCGTCACAGGTGTGGGCAATTATTGAGTATGAGTTTGGAGGTTTATTTCTGCGGCGAATAGTGAAAGGGATGTATGCAGTTTTGTTGATGTTTAGTGTCAGAAGATTTAGTTTCAACCATTTCATGATACTTTTTAGGGCATATTCGGCTTTTATCTTGACTTCTTCCCAGGTAGAACCTTTAACTATAATCGCAGTGTCATCAGCATATGCATAGATTTTACAGTTTGGGAGGGTCATTTTACAAAGGTCGTTTACATAAATTTGGAATAGAATGGGACCAAGTATACTCCCTTGCGGTACACCGTAATTAATAGTCCTTTCGTCGCTTAAGTAGGAATCAATTTTTACTAATTGCTTGCGATTGGTAAGATAATCTCTAAAAATATCCAAGGCCATACCACGGACTCCGAGGCGCTCAAGTTTCGTAATTAGCAAGGGAACAGAGACTGTGTCAAACGCCTTAGACAGATCTAGAAAAATACCAAGACATTTCTCTTTATGGTCCATATTTTCAGCTATATATTGTGTTAGATCCAGTACAGCATCTTCAGTGGAGATACCAGGGCAAAAACCGTATTGGTTATCAGCTATAATTCTGAATCTGTCCAAATAGTCTCTTAGGCGCTTATTTAAAATTTTTTCAAGTAGTTTTGAGAGGGAGGAAAGTACTGATATCGGTCTATAGTTGCTGACACAGTCTCTGTTACCACTCTTGTAAATTGGATGTACAACAGCTCTCTTAAGGGCTTCTGGAAAAACTCCCAGTTGCAGGCAGTTGTTAAAAATGAATGTCAGCGGTGGTGTTAGTTGTTTACAACATAGTTTTAGAACCAAGGATGATATTCCATCCCAGCCTGCGGCACAATCACTACGTAATTGGAGAATGTATGATTCGACCTCGGTCTCGTCTACAGCCATCAAGGCAAGAGAGTTAGGAAGCGAACACATGGGAATAGGATCATACTGTACGGTTGTATCATTTAGGCCGGTTTCGTTAGCTGATTGGAGTTGGGATGCCAAATTTTGACCTATATTACTAAAATATTTGGAAACCTCGTTAATAGACACTCTGGGATTATCCATTATTTTTAACAATTCTGAAGGACTTATGCTTACCTTCTTTGTGTTTGTAATTTCTTTAATTGCGTTCCAAAGAGCTCTAGTGTTATCTTTTGCCTTCTCTAGTTTACTCCTTTCGTGGGCTCGTTTAAGCTTACGTAGCAGACCGTTGCAAAAATTCCGATATCGAGTGTATGTGGCTTTGAGTGTTAAATTATCAGGAAACTTTCTTGACTTGGAGTGCAATTTATCGCGATTTCTGATACACTTTAATAGTCCAGGTGTCATCCATGCTTTTAATGTTCGCATTCTACTTGGAATTGTGACTTGTCTTGTATTTTTAGCAATAATGGCTTTAATTATTGATATAATGTGATTCATTAAAATATTTGGATCCGATGTTGAGTAAATGTCACTGAAATCTGTGTTTTCCAGGTCGCTTTTGATTCCATCGTATTTTAGTTTAGATAGAGTACATTGTGCCTTATGTGCAGTTCTAATATTGGATACCGCTAGGATAGTAGGCTTATGATCGGTTATATGTGAGTCCAAAACTAGTGTAGTATTTGGAAGAGTGGTCTTTAGGAGTGTGTGGTCGGGACAATTTTTTTCACGAGTAGGTAACAAATGGGTAGGAATTAGACCATGAGATGCATTTAGTAAAAGGTATTCAATGCTACGATCATTTCTAGACAGTTCCTTTATATCAATATTCAGGTCACCTACGAGAGCGATGTTTGGGCAAGATGACAGGTCGGAGTAGACGTTATTTAGGCTTATAAGGAAGTTATCGAAGTTTTCTTTGGTTTGGTATGCTGGCGAGCGATAGATTGAGACCACAGCTAATTTGTTATCTATGTTACATATAAGACAATTTGCATTATTAATATTTGGTTCACTTACAGTTGCGTTTAAGTCGGTCTTAGTATATATGATAATTCCATCATTTTTGTTTAGGTTCCTAGCTGTCGCATATGAGTGAAAACCATCAAGACTGGGGCAGTTATATACTTTGCTCAGCCAGCATTCAGTAAGCACAACGATATCAAAATTGATTTTCGTTCTATGTATTAGTGTTTGAAGGCTATCAAAGTTTTTGTGTACGCTACGAATATTAGTATGAAGTATATTTATGTTATTATTTGATGTGGTAATATGGTACTTACAGTCCTCAGGAGAACAAATGATACCGTTGTCTGCACTGGTGTGATCGAGTTCTTCGTTTATATTATTAATTATAGTAGCCATTTACGTAAGTTACGAATCCAAGACATGTAGCACAGGGTTCGTTTATAGTAGGTACAATATGATTGTAACTGACTTGATTGTGTAAAAATGAATTGCATTTGTATATACAGATAAGAGTAAGCATAGTGTATATTTGAATATGTATGTTCTTGTAGTAATTGTGGTAGTAGTGGAGTCTTATCGTGTAGTGTACTGTTAAGTGTATTATTTTTAATTTATAATGAGAATAATAAGTAGGATATAATTTTTTTATATAAATGTAAGTAAAACATGCTTTAAATAGAAATTATATTAATTTGTCTATAAAATCGCTATTATTATTAATCTTCTCCAATCTACAGGACACTGGCGAAGTAGACTGTGCTCAAATGGCATTATAAGCCACAATACAAAGAATATCAAATTATTATTAATACTAAATTTTAATTCATTTTATTATAATTTTCATTACATAACAAAGATATAGGTATTATGATTTTTTCTTATATTTAGGTTTACGAAATTTTCACAAATAATTATAAATGATAGGTACTAAGTATTTAATTCTTTATTTTGGAATTTGTATTTATTTTGTGTCAAATTAAAGAAGGGAGTGTTAAATAAAACACAATAAAAAAGCTAAATTGGAACCAACTATTGCGTATTTATTGACTCTCCGTCCAGAAAACATTACAATAATAAATATTATTTAATAATAATTTAAAATTCAATTCATAACCTTAAGCGTGTAAACGAAAACATCAACTCAGTGGCGCCTTCTGGCTATTCTAAAACGAATATAAATTAACCGCCGACTATGTGGCTATTGCTAAGGGCGCTCTTGGCAGCCGGCGCCTGGAGCGGTGTGTGTCTTGGCAGCCTTGGCGACCAATTGGTTAGTGGGGTGAACTTGGAAACCAATTGGCGGGCAGTCGGACAACTTGGCGGCCAACCACGGCTGACTTGGCGAGAAACTGAGCGAAAGTTCAGACCGCTATTGGAGTTGGCAGTGGGATGCAGTCTTGAAACTTGGCCAAGTGCATTACACCAAGTTGACAGAGTTAGCAGGAAATAATAAGCGTTGTCTGGTGATTTGGCCAAGCAACACGTGTCAGGGTGGTGACCGCCAAGTTGTCGGCCAAAAGTTGGAGCTGCTTAGGAGCGGTCCACCATCAGCTCGAAGTGGACCGAGCCTCGCCGCTCGTATCGGTCGTAGAAGATGTTTTTCGCCCACGCCTTACACTCAATGTTGATAAGAACGCCCGCTGCAAAAAAAAACGATATCAAAGTTACAAAATTGGACATTATTTTTTGCACATATTACGTATTTGTGAATGAATAATTTTTGGTTACGTTTAAACTAAATGTTAAAGATAAAACTTATAATATATTTATTTATCGAAAACTTATACTATGTTCCATATTACTTTCTGCGCCTTTAAATATGTAGCTATCCTAAAAAGTTTGGATCAGAGACGAAGGTATAGCTGTAAGAAAAATGTTATAAAATGTTTACAGAGAAAATTTTTATTTCGACCAACTTACTCCTAGGCTTTTCAAAGAGCACAGCAACGAGGGGGCTCAGGTAGCCGTCCTTATTGGTGAAGGGATAATAGTGGGCGGGGAAGCCACGACGAGGAATGTACTGCACAGGGCCAATATTCTCCACGTCTGCTGGATTCTCACCCTCGCAGGACACCCATACAGTGTTCGCCTCTGGCTTACCAGACTGGGAAAAACGTTTCGTATTTTAAAAGAAAATTGAATATTCATACATTTACTCGCTTATTTTCCGATGATCTTTAAAAAATTACCCTTGACAGAAAACGGAAAATAATTTGCTTTAAATTTTAGGTTGTTGCTTATGATAAGTTGTTTAAAACTTTAAATCAATCGTTATGAAAAGAACATGTAGTTTCTGGATTTTTATGCTTCTTTTACAAAACTGATATTTACTATTTTAATTTATTTCCTGTTAATATTTTTAGAATGTCCACAGAGATTTATAATTTCTATGAAATACTTACAACCATCTTAATGTGCTGCTTGAGGTCTTCTGGCATGAGAGATGGGAGATCTTCAGTATTGTTATATGGACTGGGAGTCCAGTTGAAGATCTAAAAATGAAAATGATGTGATAAAAACTATACGTAATTATTTCACCAAACTGATTTACAATTTGTCGTTAACAGTAAGCTCTTTTATTGTTATTTGTTATATTAGAAGAATGGATCCATGATCCTACCTTATTCAACTTGAGGAACACACAGGGTCCAGCTTCCTCATAGTTATACTGGTTGGCGGGCGTGCATGGGTGGAACTCGTCCACGGGCACATCGCACACTTGCTTCTCGCCTAAAGTGTGGGAGGTGGGGGAGCAGGGAATCCGGTTTTCAGCGCCACTAACTTCACCAACACCACTTCCCTTCTTCTGGTACTCTGTAAAGTTCATGTTTACTTATGAAAAAGTCGGTATATATAATTGAATTTTTACTAAAATTAATTCAGGTCGTTTTTATGCATTTGCATGAAGAGGCATTAATATAATTCTTAAGCCCATTGTCAATTTTGTCCAAACATTGTATTCTCAAGAAACATATTATTAACTCGGGTTCGTCCCTAGGCGATTTTTTAAATTGATATAACGTTTTTATTTATGAACTGATTATAAATATTAAGTGAAGCTTATCACAATACATCAGTGAAACCCGCGCCCAGATCGGTTTAGCAATTTTTGAGATTAGCACGCACAAACGCACAGATAAACAGTCAAAAATTATAAAAATCATTGTTTTGGGTTCCATTGTGTTAATAAAGACCCCCAATATTGATTTTTCTCAAATATCTTCCATGTATAGACAGCAATCAGTTACACTTTTATTACATGTATAGACATAGATATGGGCTTAATTAGCAAGAAAATAGCTGTGGTTAATACGTACGAACTAAGAACTCATCGATGACCGAAGCCCACTTCAGCACTGAGCCCTTATCATTTGCCTTGTAGTAAATGAGAGTACTCTCAACGTTGGCGGTGTCCGGCATCGGTCTGAATCCAAGACCTGCAAAAGTAACAAATATTTTAGTGATTACTACTAGAGGTATATGAGCAACTAATTTGAAATTAATTTAAAAGATATTATATTTAATCACTAAGAAATTATAAACATTAATTTTTGTTATAAATGTTAATATTTAGCAAGAATAGGGCACTTGCTTGAAAAACCGAGTGCTACAAGTTAAAACTCTGAGTCTCGCACCACTAATAAAATCATTTCCAACATGATTAATTATCACTTCCCTTATCACCACTGAGAGAGTCTGAGAGAACTTAGCTAGTTTTCGGAAGATATGCGAAGTCTTGATGCTGATTATGCGATGTTACATTTAATACGTTGATAGTGTTCCTTTTTGTTATACTTACTTTCATACTAACACTTAATAGCAATGTAAACCTATAGTTGTTGAAGAACAAATATTTCAAGAAAATCATTTTGAGTAAGTATGTATGTGTACTAAAGGCTCACCCTCCTTTCGCTCGGGTTTGCCTCTAGAAAAACAAAAACAAATCTATCCCACGGAAACCGTTCATTTTTCCAGGATAAAAAGTAGCCTGTGTTATTCTGAGATATGAGCTATACTTTTGTAGAGTTTCATTAAAATCCATTTAGTAGTTTTTGCGTGAAAAAGTAATAAACATCCAGACATACAAACATCCTCACAAACTTTCACATTTATAATATAGGTAATGACGTAACATATAAGTTTGCGAACTTACCAGGATTACTACCAATGAGTGAGCTGTCCATCTGCCATTTAGGCATCTTCGAATCCAACGTCTGGTAGAAGATCGTCAACATGGCCGCGAAGAAACCAACCAGGATCGCGTAGAAAATCAAATAGAACAGGAGAATTTTGGCTGTAAGAAAAATATTGCAATTAAATTATTATTTTTGTAGTAGAATCACATATTTCAAGATAAATGCAAATTATAATAAATAAATTTTACGTAAATTATTTAAATATATTTGAACATATTTCGAAGTTTTAAGTCGTTTATAATCACAGGAAACGTCACGAACAGATAAGCTTACCATATTTATATATACGACCACAATATAGCAGTATTTTATAACTAAAATTGATCCTTCCATAGTAATCAAACCAAATTTTCACAAATATCTTTTGGATAGTTTGCGAAACTTAAATAGTATTGCGTTGAAACAATGTTACATGTCTAATGAATGGCTGTAATCGTCATCGATTACTTCCTTACAATTAGTGAGCGTTCATCGACCTGGTTACGAGTATTTAAGCCCTCTGACTGTAATATATTCTACGCCACACATCATGTTATAGGGATTTGTATACTAAAATTGATTTCGGGTCCAAATTGAGTTTGGGTAAAATGATATATTTACTAAATATTATGATATTGTCATGAAATAAAGTTGATAAGCTAAAAGACATACCTAAATGAACGATTTATTACTGATGAAAAATATTTCTAGTTACGTTAACGCTTTTCAGGCTTTTTCGAATTGATGATAAAATCCTAAACTTCTGTTTTTTTTACTATTCAATACCCAGCTGGCAACATCTATTGGAACTTTTTACTATGCGACTCACCCTCGTTCTGCTTTAGCTAGCCCCTAGATACTTAAAAAATGGGGGGTGGGGTTAGGAGTTTGAAAAATACTTTACGACCTATTCTCATGCCTACCAAATTTACAAAAACAACATTAAAATCGTTCGAGCCGTTTCGGAGGAGTGCGACCACAAACACAGTGACACGAAATATTTACATATTAGATTATATCATAGTATAATATTTAAAGAAACAATGCCGTAAATCTATGACATTTATTGCAAAGTAAGATGAGTATAAAATAAAAATCGTTAAGTTCTTGATTACTTTTCTTTATATTTATTTCTGACTTGCGGCATCAGCGCTGGTGAATTATGGCAAATTAACATAGCACAAACCTTCTCCATATAAAATCCTTAAAGTCAAAAATTAATGGGAATTAAGAACTTTCGAAATTAAGAAAATTTGCAAAAACGATCATTTTCATACATTTGACAAAATTTATATTATAATATACTCTATGTACTAAAATTTAGATAATCTATACATATAAATAAAATTGAGGTGTCTGTTTGTAATGTCAAAATAACAGCGTTTTACGGAATAAATGTATATGAAATATCAATAAATGCATATAAAATTATATACGGTACTTATAAGAAAAACAAAATTTTTAGAATTTTTGTCTGTCTATCTGTCTGTTTGTTTTTCCGGATAATGTCTGAAACAGCTGGACTGATTTTGACGGAACTTTCACTGAAAGATAGCTGATGTTATAGGGAGTAACATAGGCTAATTTTATTTGAGAAAAAGAATTAGGGTTCTGCTCAAAAAAATGAAAACGTACCTAGGGACGAACCCGAGCGAAGCGAGTGTGAATTGCTTGGACTTAATAATACAAGATCAATTTTGCGTATCACTGTATATTTAGTTTTATCAGAATAAGTGCAAAGTGTTAAGTTAATAATATAAAATACACTAAAATATAGTTACATTGTATAGGTACAAGACACTGTCAGTGTCCGCTAGGTATATATAGTATATACGGTTATGAAAAAATGGAGAGAAGCCAACCAAAATAAGCAGCTTAGTATCTGGAAAATCATGACGTTCTTGACGTTGAAGTTATTAGTCCGTAATTGGTATCAATTTGTTAGTTATAAATGTATTATTTATGATTATTTATTTTAAAGACCTTACAGTAAATAGACTTAGTAAACTATTTCATCGAAGTATCAAAACATTAGATCTATACTAATATTATAAAGAGATAAAGTTTGTGAGCTTGTGAGTTTGTGACGTTGTAGGGGGTAATCTCTGGATCTACTGAATCGATTTAGATGAAATTTGGTAAGATAGTTTGAGACCCTGGGAAGGACATAGGATACTTTTGTCCTGGAAATCATTCCTTAAGGGGGTGAAAATGGGGATGAAAGTTTGTATGGAGAATCAACCTAGGGACGAACCCGAGCGGAGAGAGGGTGAGTGAGACTCGTAGTACATATATAAAGCCCGAGAAAATGACAAAAACCTGATTTTGTGCGCACAAAATAATATTTAAATATTACTAAACTCAGTTTCTTTCCAAATTATTTGAAAGTGTAGTGAAATATCTTCAAGTTCCATGTTTCCTATACCTAAGCTAAAGTCCAATTATTGTACTTATAAAAACTCTGCGGCTGACGAATACAGAAATTGGTATATAATTAGAATACAGCTATAAATTTTCTAATACCAATTAATAGGCATAGCAGGAATCAAACACATTACCGCCGATTTAGAAGTCAGTTTCACGACCACTGCACGAATAAAACTCAAACCAACAGCTTCGTTGGCGCAGTGGTCACAAAACTAGCTCCTTGTCTAGACAAAACAAAAGTATAGATATTTACATGCATACACTAGAGGTACGGTTTCTGGTCTCAATACAAGAATTATACATAATGCTGTTAGTGAAATATAAGAAGAACAAAGACCATATTGTTATAATCGCATTGCGTCCTAGGAAAGTATAAGGCTCGTGGGTGCTAATCCCACAAACGTAAACAAGATTGAGCGCTGATAACCTATATTCCTTTTATTATGATGATAGGTTCGGTGAAGGAAAACGTCGTGAGGAAACCTGCATGTCTGAGAGAACTTAGCAAGCTTTCGAAAGACATGTGAAGTCCGCCAACCCTCACTTGGCCAGCGTGGTGGACTATGGCCTGATGCCCTCGTATTGGGAGGCCCGTGCCCAGCAGTGGGACGTTAAAAAGGGATGAATACATGGTGATAGCAGTATAATAACTTACTTTTGCACGCGTAAAAATAATCAGAAAGTTGTCTAAAAATATACATTTTTAACGATCTTAAATTAAGGCATTGAAGTTTCCCAAAATAATATATTTTGAAACTAGTTACGTTTTAACGGTTAGTATGGAATAGATAGACTATATTTTTTAATACATTAAATTGGCATGAATTTTTGTGTGGAGATAGTTGGAAGACTGGAAAATGACACAGAACACTTCTTACCGCGGGAGATAATCTCATTTCTACGAGAAAACACGTCATAATACAACCCACAACAACTCATCATACCTATGTATATATAATACTAGAGAATCACCCTCACTTCGCTCGGGTTCGTCCCACGGGACGTTTTAACTGTTATATACGAATAGATATAACATGTTTTCCCGTAGGAATGAGATGATTTCCCGCAATAAAAAGTAGCTTATGCCACTCTCCAGCCCTCCAAGTAACTCGACACAAAATTTATAAGACATAGTCTATCTATTCCAGGCATAAAAGGCAGTGTAGCCCAGTAAAAGGCAGTGGTAGCCCAGTTTGTAACGCGCTCGCTTGGGAAACCGAGTGAAGCGGGTTCAAATCCCGGGTCTCGCACCTTTGATATTTTCATGTGCGAAACATGTACTTAGGGACGAACCGGAGCGAAGCGCGGCTGAATCGCTAGTTGTAAATAAATGTCATCTGCCAAAGCAGATTAAGTAGGTATAATCCATAATATCACACAACTTTTATTTGTACGCTGCGTAGCTTTCATTTAAGAATTACGCTTTTTTATATTAGAAAAAAGTTGTTTATTTACAGTGCTTATTATTTTTGTCAAAAGATTAAAGCGCTAATGAGCTATAAAAATTAGAATTCAAGGGTACTACAAATAGCTGACCTAGTTACAAAATAATTAGTCGGCCTTATTAGTGCACGCGTGTCAACTCGACTCTATTATCACTTTGTACCATTTAGTCCGCTGTCGTAAAATACATGCAGTAAGGATAAATGTTAGGAAGAGTTCAATGGAAATGTCATTTTAATCAAAATATGTTTACAACTAAGAGATCTGAGCTAACTGAAGTTAATTCTTATATCAAAACAAGGCAAAATTCTAAGAAATCTAGTGTTTTTTTTTTAATAAACACTGGTGATTACGACTCTACATAAGTAATTTACTTAATGTATGCCAACAATGCTTTGTGCTTCTTATTGAAGGATCTTAAAGCACGCAAGTTTAAGCCGTTTGACAGATTTACTTGATCTTAAAATATTAAAATTAAAAATCTATATAAATAATAATAAATGTTCGTATGTTTATCCTCTATGCGTTTCTAAGCCATTGATCCGATTGTTTTGAAACTCTGGTGGTTATTCTTTATACGCCTATGAAGGTTTCTAGCGTAAAAAAAATCTTTGAACCATAGACCATTCAAGCTTAGAGGCGCACTAAAGCGAAGCGAGTTTAAGTACCTAGTAATTTAATATAACTATTAAATATCTGCAATAACTGTTATTTGAAAATAGCAATATTATCAATAACTGATAATTATAGAGACAATAAAAGTCATAGAGTGCATGTTTCTGCAATTAATCGATGGAACATCATGATTTATACAGGTGAGCAGGTCATGGAGGATGCGCCGTCGGTCACCGCGGACGCATGCGTGTTGCCTGACCTGGCGGAAATACCTGTGATTCACCAGCTCTGGCTGCGTCAGGAGAGGGAGTAAGGTGGAAGTATCGAGCTATGGGTGGAAGGGTCGGATCGGAAGAATCCTAAAAATAAGGATAATATGAATATACTGATTCTTATATGAGGTCTAATTTAACTATTTATGTTAGGTTTACAAGTTCTAAGCCACTATACATAAGCATGGCGTAGTTTTTTATAAATAATAAGCTTTAATAGAAGCTGTATGTAAATACATACATGTATTATTAAAGTTCTCGACAAATCAGATGATCATTAGATTTGCACAAATTCGTTAGTAGCTTATTTATGCTATATATATATATATATATATATATATATATATATATATATATATATATATATATATATATATATATATATATATATATATATATATATATATATATATATATATATATATAAATATATACTATACTATACTATAAGATTGATACTATATGCCACCTATTACTTAATAATGTGTCTAAGTACATCTAATGTAGAGATCGAAGCAAGTGCAGAGCTTTCTAAATTATTATCTAATACTGATGTGTAATAAAATTAACAAATGATGATGATGATAATCGATGTAAAAGTGTATCGATTAAAAATATTCTCGTGTTGGCATTTTTATTTTTTTATTTTTGGCTTGTAATCGAAGTATTTTAATTATTATCTGTTTCATAATCGCCTTTAGTCTTTAACGTCAAAAAAACGCAGAACATTTAAATTAAAGAATCAGAATTTACAATAGGAATATAAAGGATGTTTATATCCCAAGGAGCTTTCCATAGAAATATGTGTAGATGGAAAAGCAGAAATGTGTCCTTCGATCGATCTTGCGAAGGACGAGGCGCGCGCAGTCAGGCCGGCGCCGCGCATCACGCTGGCCTATATCTTTGAACGACCTTCAAATAAGTAGATCATATTTTAAACCTTATTCCAGCTGAATAGATTTGATAATCTATTAATCACTCTCAACTAAACCGATCTCTTTGTTTTGAATTTTTGAGTTTGGGATGGAGAGTATTTTGAATAAAACTATAAAAATCAATGGTAGAATGCCATATTTAGATGTTTTAGTTCTAAACGATGTCAAATATTATGATTTGTCATAATTGGCCTAGTTTAATCTTAAGTAATAGTGACAGATTTGAAACACTACACCGTTCGTGTATTTCTATATATAAATCATTTCATTATAATTTAGTAAAAATTCTTTAAAGTGCTAATACAACAGTTTTATGTCAGTACTTCAGTATCATTATGTGTTATCAATTTTATTCCGAATGAATCATCGAGGACGAGTAAATCTGTTTAATTAACTTGTTATATAAAAATATTTTCAATATTACATTTTACACCATACTGTGTAGTAGATTTAGCAAAAAAAAAAACAATTAAGTAAGATTTCTATGAAGGAAATACCATAGAAAGCATCTTAAATTATTTTGATTTATTAAATAAAAAAATAATGGAGTCAATCAATAGAGAATAAACCAAATAACCAAATTTCTAAATCTTATATAACATTTTCTTGCCACAACTTCCCCATCAGAAATTATAACTGAAATCGTCAAGATTGGTACTATTGTGTAATAAAAGAATGACATAACTTCTAAAACAATAACCGTTTAACGATATCGTGAGACGATTTATAAATTGTATAGAATAGAATTGTTGCGAATCTATTTTATTTTAATATAAAACTTAATTAACAATACAGACCTATCAGACCAATCCCTTTGAACTATCTCGCAACCCCTTTATTTGGGTTTGATTTAAAAAAAAAGTAAGATTTTCATATAGCACATGCTAAATAGATTGAGTTCATTGACATTGCGTAGACGCAACCTATAAAAAAATGATTTTTGTCGATAAATTTTATGTCATCGGTGTAGCTTGTAGTGATTTTAGAATTGAAGAAGAACAGCTGTTTCAGTTATAACATACACATGATAGGCCTTGTAAGTCCTAACTTACAGATTCGATTCCTGTATAAACTAAATCTTGTATTAGCTATACATAAAATTAGCTTTGTTTGGCAAAGAAAAAGGACACCGCACCCAACTTTCAATTGAAAGAGTACTTGTAGAAGTCTAGTGTTCAGTTATATTCATAACATAATATGTTCGTAGAAAGTTAGATATGGATTCATTCTAGAACCATTTATTAGCAAGAGAAAAAAGTTTCAACGGACTTTTATTTATTCAAAGTTATTGTAGTGAAGACTTTTCGTTGTTTGTATGATTTAGCTTCTTCAAACTATAGTGCTTTTTGGAATCCGGACTAAATCTATGACAAAAATCAATTGAAGATTCGTACTATTTCCTACTCTTTCTTATATTTTGAATGGTTTATCTAATATCAACCTTATATCTACTGCGCATGATCATCGGCGCGGAGAATATTTGTCGCATAGATTACCGGATTTAAAATCTTTTTGTTATTTGCTCAATTAATATAAAAGTAGTATGCATGGTAATAATATTACTGGTAATACTTAGACCTTATTTTGCTTATCTATAAATTACGCCTTTGTTTTAATAAAATAATTTATTTTTTAAAGACGAATCGAATATCGAATGTACCTAAAATAGCCGACGGAATGATAATTGTTTTTTATTTTTATTTTAGAGTATTATCAAAGTTAATTTTAGTTTATACTATATTGTTACGTAACACGCCTCAAATCTGACGGCTGCTGGGAATTATTGGAATGATTACTAAAATGTATTATAACATCGCCAATTTTCAAATAAAGTGAGGGTGAAGGTGAAGAAAGTCCAATCCTGATCACAGATTTTCCCTCCAAAATTAATCTTCTTTAAGTAACATAACGTACCAAAAATCACAAAACTTACCCCAGCTGGATCCCGTGCGGCCCAAAACTTGTCCGGTCTCGGAGTTCCATAAGAAAATTCTGAGGGACTCCCATTTTCCCAAGTCCGGTGGGGGAGCATAGTACTGTTCAGCAACTTTCGTCTTGTCTGCCATGGTCGAATGCCGAGCCGGACTGCGGTGCGAGATCGATTGCCGGCGACTTCGCCCCTGTGTGCCTCGTCCCGCGCGCACCTCCCTTCCCCTTGCCCCCTGCAACCCCTATTTCGCCCCTTACGTAACGATTACGTAAGTCGGCGCGCGCACGTACGGACCTACTTCGACGCTATCAAAGCCAGCCAATCTCAACCTCTTGCTTCGCCTGTTTTTATACGAAACGTAACACACGGAAGCTCAATATTGACTGGACAAGAATAGGTTGTTTGGCGAATTCTGCAGATTACGCCCACTTTATAGTAATAGTGTAAGGATTATTTCCGAGGCATTAATATTCGGACAATTTTGTTAGATGTCTAGTCATCGTTTTAGGATATAAGCTTATAAACGATCAGATTTAAATAAAAGCACTATCTATGTAGGTACTTAGTTTAGAAACATTTGTAACACTTTATTTTTATACAAGCAACGAGAATTGCTTATAGGCAAAATATACTGAAACTTGAAAAATGACGAACAGTTGTAAATTTTTTTCTCCCTATTTATACTTTAGGTGATAAATTTTCTTTTGTTCTTAGTTACTCATCTTTTGTCATATAAGAAACTCTAATGCAAGATTTATGGTTATAGAGCCAACAGTATAGATTGTGCGTTGTCTGTCAATCTCTGTTTGCAAATCAATCTTTGGATACAAAACCAATTTTCATTTTTAAACAAAATGTTTTTGTTAAATGTCATAAATGAGATTCAAAGAATTAGATAAAACTAAGTTTATAGCTGTAATACTTTATTACTATTACAATTAAATTTAGCCAAAGCTATATAATTGAAGCATAACACAATAATATTTATAAGTAATACAAACTGAGTACTACTGAAGTATCGGCTTATCTTCTCGTCTCGTCGAAGTTTTCTATTTAGTTAAGTGGATGCGCTAACGAAGAAAATAATTAAGAGCTCGAATTAAATGTTTTATTCAAGTACCACGAATAAATGAAATAGTTACAAAGTAGTTTAAATAAATAATTAAGATTATATACTTACAACTAAATTTAAGCTTGTATAATTAACAAGAGATCAAAATATAAAAATATACGCCTGATTTTTTTCAATAGCAATAGCGTTTTCTTCATATAAGACTATCAAACACTGAAAGGCGTTGGACGCTATTATAATTAAAATTGAATAATGTAACTAAATGACTTTGTTCATTCTTCAGACGATTTTATAATAAGTTTTATTATCTAAGCATTATACAATGCTATTTCGACTCACTAATATTTGTTCTCTTGTATAAGAAATAAATTGACAACTACTCTCTTAGATTACTTTACTATAGCATATATTAATTCGTTGTTTCTTCCTTCTTTTCATTTTTTTCTGTAACTGGAGTATCAGCTAAAACTTCATAACCAGGTTGCGGTTTGGTCCAAGCCTGACAAACACACGTTGGTCCTTGTCCTCCTCCACCGCTTGATCCCTGCTGACCCCCCGAGATCAAGAATCCTTGGCTGATCTGACCATTTCCAAGAGTTCCTTGACCTTGACCTGATTGTCCTTGAAAAGCAGAAGAGCTTCCTTGATACTGATTGCTGGCCTGGTTTTGGTTAGTAAAGAAACCTGACTGTTGATTCTGGAACTGACCAGGCTGGCTAAATTGATTAGAGTTTTGGTACACTCCTTGATATTGTCCCTGTGGAGCTTGGCCTTGAGTAAAAGTTTGCCCAGATCCTGCGGGATAAGCTTGGTTATTAAAATTACCACCCTGGGGAAAGTTTCCTGCTTGATTGTAGCTATTTTGATAAGAGTATTGTCCCTGGGCTGGGCTGGGATATTGTACAGGGTACTGTGTAGGGGTTTGATATCCCTGATTTTGGTAGTTGGATTGGGAGTTCCATTGCTGATATTGTGGATACTGTTGATAGTTGTATTGTGGGTTTGGTGGATACGAAGGCATAGGCTGGACGCCTTGGACTGGCTTATTCTTGTGACTTTGAACAATTTCAATGACTCCACCGATGATCTTCTCTGGTATATTCAAACCACCAGTCCGACCTTCTTTTGTTGATGATGAAGCGACTTCTTGTAAAGTCGCTATGCAAACAATCTAAAATACATTATCATTTTAAATTATTTATAATAAAAATTATTTAAGACAATTAAATATAGTATTAATTAAATTATGCTTATATATTTTTATGCTAAAGCAAATTAAATACTTTCAAAATGTTTAATAATAATAAATAAAAAATCCTGTCATCACGCCAATCCTTAACGTAGAGACAAATAGAACAAGATGTAATCGTACTCGTTCTTCATTTTAGCTTTTTTAATGAAATACCCCGTAACAATGGTTTTATTTAATGACAGTTCTAAATGCGGTTGTGTTGCCTATACAAATTAAGTGGAATCTTTTACTTGTTGGTTGCAAATCCATCACGACGTCATTGTTCGAGGCATTTATCTGATATTTTTTAATTAATTAAATATTAATTAACTCACAATTACACAAATCTTCTGATATCCGTTCATTTTGTCTGAAGAGTCTTCATACATTCGCCGAAATCTTTCCAAGGACACCCTTTTATACGAAAATCAATGACCAATAGGACCTGAAGGCTAGGGTTGGCGCTGCTTAGTAAAAATTATCTAGAATCTGGTTCAGCGTCAATGTTAAAAATACTAAAGTTTATACATTTATTTAAAATGACAAAAATGTTTATACTATATATTTTTTACGGTAAACTCCAAAAACGGATATTAATAAATAAGGGACACTTTAATTATTCGATATTAACAAAGTTAGTTATCCTATCTCGATGTTTACCTCCAAATATCTCGCAAACTGTTACTTTCCTTCTTGTCAAGTTCGTTACTATACAATGTACGTAATATAATATTATAATTATATTCAAAAAATATTTTAAGTACTCCAGATTCATTTCAGGAACAATTTAAGGCACCAAATTGCTACATAGTCGATATTTTCAACAAAACTATCTTTTCGGGATTTTTTACGAGAGAAACCATAATTGCTGTAAAGCATTCGAAACGTCGGAAACCAAAATCAAAATAGATCCGCGAAAAAATCCGAAAAATTTTCGCGTAAATCTAAGAAAGTATTATATTAAATAATATTTTAAATTATAATATCTTTTATAAGCATAATTATCTAATTATTGCTATCGAGTATTACATTATTAATAAAAAAAAACTGCTTAATGTTTTTCTTAAAAATTATGATAATAAAAATTAAAATATTTGTATAATAATAAAAATTAAAATATTTGTTTCAACCCTAATATCACACGTGTCGTAATTTGTCTTCGTATTGATGGAAGAGGCAGCGCGCAAAGTATCTCACCCTGAGTACCGCTATAATGAGTTCAAACAGTGATGTTCGATAGAAGATATCGATATTAATTGTAAGTGAAAGTTTTCATTACTGCACGTGTAGTTACGAGATCGATTCTTTCTTTTTGTTTGGTGAATGAAATACAGAATATGGAATATGCCTGTGATTTAAGTAAAGGTGAGATATTTTTTTATAATCTTTATTGCTTTTGAATTGAGCCTATATTATTATTTTTTATACGTAATTTCTTTTAGATTAAGAAAAAAATTACTAAAAAGTGCAAATATAGGTGGGAAATTCAAAATAGTTGAACCGAACGCCATTAGTCAGACCGAATATGACGCCAGTATAATACTTTCTTAGATTTAAAACGTCAGAGTATATCATAACAGAGCGATTAGCGATTTTGTTGCTAACAAATTAAGTCGTCATTTCTCTGCTGTCTTATTTAATAGCCAGCACATAGTGTTTTCGTATATAGTAATAAACACATACACATGTCTGTTTGTAATCTGTTTGTAACGAATGTTTTCTTAAACTAATTTCCTAGCTCCAGCCTAATGCTAAGAATTTTTCAGACGTGCCCTATACAATAAGTATAGGCAGTAAGATAAGGTGTATGTATGTTGCTATATATGTTTGCATATCACCTTACACATCAACAAACATGGTACAAATGGTTACAGATAAAATAAAACCGAATATCGATATTGAATATCGACTCAAATCAATCCCTAGCAATCTCTGTCAAGAATACGGTGATCGGTTGAAAGGGTACAAAGTTTATTTTTTTCCTTTACAACTTATCGCCAATCATTGTCGAAGCACAATTTATTATCTTAACCCCGTTCCGCTTCAAGGAAGTTGCAGTTTAAACTTCATTACGAAAGATAAATTAATGTGAATATAAGATGTTTCTCCTGTTACTTTACCGTAGGTTCTGTCGAGCTTAAAGTCCGATCTGACAACATAGCGCTTCTTATTAAGAAACCCATCAGTTATTATCGAATGTTGGTAGCGCTCGTGGTGCAGTGGTGTGCTGCCTGGCACTGCCTAGCTTGCTTCAAACGACGGGTTCCTTTCCCCAATCCGACATTATAGACGCATTATGAGCATATTAAAATCAGGAAAATGATCCATTATATACATACATATCTTCTACGATTATATATTATTATTAGAAGTATAAAATCCATTTAAGTAAAATGAAATCAATATTAAAAAAAAACATTCGATTTATGAATCGAGATCCCACAAACCCAACCATATACCTATATTTGTAATAAAACATATTGCAACGAGATTAAAGCTAAATTAAAAATATCTAATATATAAGTACATACATACTCGTATCTCGTGTCACGGTGTTTGTGATCGCACTCCTCCGAAACGCCTCGACGGATTTTAATGATTTTTTTTCTATATTTGCTAGGTATGAGAATAGGTCGATTCAAAGACACAGCATAGAAAATCTGAGTTTTTCACACTGCTAAATTAATTGAATGTATATTAATAAATAGTTATGTACAGCCCTTTTTAACGTCCCACTGCTGGGCACGGGCCTCCCTTCAATACGAGGGGGATCAGGCCATAGCCCACCACGCTGGCCAAGCGCGGGTTGGCGAACTTCGCAATGCACATGTCTCTCGAAAACTTGCTAGGTTCTCTCAGACATACAGGTCTCCTCACAATGTTTTTTGATAGATGTAGAAATAGTTATATAATGTACATATAATGTATATAATATATTTCTCACTCTATATGCCTTGCTATTGGCTGAAAGACATCTCTTTCAAGGGATAAGTCCACCTTTACTAACTTTTATATGAATTAATTTCTGTATTTTATTTTTGCAAGAAAGTATATATTAAATCTTGTCATATGAAGTTTATGGGATAGACACGTGGAACCACAGGAAAGAGCCAGTATGTAGTATAAGTATAAAACGACACCGTATGAAGTGGCTCACGTAAGCCCACATCACGTAAAAGTCGTTATAGAAGTAGGGTAACTATAACATCATGTACTAGCGACTCACCCTCGCTTCGCTCGGGTTCGTCGGTAGGTAAATTCCCCTACAAATTTTCATCCCCATTGTCACCTCCTTAAGGGATGATTTCCGGGATAAGACTATGCTATATCCTATCCAGGGTCTCAAGCTATTTTCTTACCAAATTTCATCTAAATCGATTCTGTAGGTCCAGAGATTACTCCCTACAACCTCACAAACTCACAAACTTTACCTCTTTATAATATTAGTATAGATGTATATATATATGTACATGGAAGGTATATCACACACAGTAAATTAAATCGGGTGTAGTTTCATAGCGCTATTTATTATTATTTATTGTTTCATATGTATTTTAATAAATTAAAGACACGTTAAGTTTTCGATTATATATATATTTTTTCAATAAGAAATATGTATACGTATTAAAGTTTTTTTAAGAATAGAGAGAGTAGTACAGTATAGTATTATATGATCTGTGAACTGCCTCGGTGGTGTAGTGGCTAGCATGTACGGCTGCACACTCGGAGGTCCTGGGTTCGAGTCCCGGGTCGGGCCAAGTTTAGTTATTGAGTCTTTCTGTATAGTAAGTCTCAGTAACAGCCCGGAGTTGGGAAGTTGGCGGTGTGTCACCCCCATGCCTCGGAGAGCACGTAAAACCATCGGTCGTGCGCCTTAACTCTCACTGGTCGTGTCGAATGGTCGTCCCACCAGAATATGAGAGTGATAGGAATAGAGAGTGCCCTTGTGTCTGCGCGTACACTTGTGCACTATAATATCTCCTGCGCAGTTGGCTAGTCTCAATGAGATTGGCCGCCGTGGCCGGAATCGGTCGGGAGAACATCATCATCATCATCATCATCATATGATCTGTGACAGTACCTACCAAAACAAAAGGCTAAGTGTAATATTTTTGCGAATTCGAATAGCTCTTTTTTATTGTACGTTTAACTTATTTTTTTTTATTTCACCACAGTCAAGCCTTGTGCCAACTGGTTATATATGCAATTCCTTTTGAACTAAAAAGTTACATCAACTTCAAAATCTCTTAAAAGTTGGTAATTATGGGGTATCCACACTATATAAATTTTTAAGTTTTTATAGTGTTACCATTAGGATAGAACCAATTTATTACAAACCCATGAAATTCCTTCATAATAATAAATAAGACAAAATATTTGAATTGAAATCATCGATCAAAAAAAAGTATTAGATACACAATCAGCGACAAAAAATGTCCTCACCGAAAGAGCGCTTATTTGAACATTTGAGCGCGCTTTTATTTTTTTTTGAAAACAACTTTAAGCATTCATTTAAAACAAATTTCAATTTTTTTTTTTTTTTTGTATATTTATTTCAACTAGAATAATTGGCTAAACACAGTTCGTCACTGTTTTAAGATAACTTTTGCGTGGCATTGTGTATGTCCTGACATATTTATTTATTTATTTATCTAGTACTTTTTTAACCGATGATTGAAATAGAAGCCTGTGAAAATCACTGGAGTAACAAACCTTTTGGGTCCCCAATGCAAAGGAATAAAAATAAACCTTATACTATACTTGTGCTTTTAAAGCATGTACTAAAATTGAAAAAGATCAATTATAAAAGATACTTTTTCAATTTTATTTAACGTTTAAAACCTTTGTAGAGCACTATACTTATACGACGTAACAAGTAACTAGTATTCGTAGCTCTGCTATAGCGATTAACCATGAAACCGGCCCGAACCTAATGAGTCTGGACCGGACACTCTAATTGAAATGGACCTTCGAACCTCCAGCCTCCAGCATAGATTTAATTTAAATAGTTTAACTAGCGTAGATAGAAGTGTAAGTAATATACTTGTTTTTATAATGGTTATGACATCTTCTTCTTTTCCCGTGGTAAAAAGTATCCTTTATGTTGATCCGAATAACTATAGCTATCACCATACCAAATTTCATCAAAATCCCTCGAGTGGTTTTTCTATGATGCGGTAACAGACAAACAGACAGACAAAAATTCTGAAAACTATAGTTTCGGTCTCTGTATCGATAATAATATTTATTTCAATAAGATTATCCAAAAAATATTTAATGTACAGATCCGGCTTAGTTACAATTTTATTATATGTATATATAATACTGAACTGTTCTTCTGTGCCTTTTTATATATAAGCCAATAATTCTTTAAGCGATTTATTTTTACTTTAGATGTTTTTTTTAGATGATGCTTTAGGATATTATTATATTAGTATACTCTACCACCACAAATACGAGGTGGAAGTTTTGACCAAATAGTTTGACCAATATGATCCAAACAAAATGAAATATTGGGTATCAAAATCCAAATATGTTGTCGAAAAAATAAATGAAAAATAAATATGTTCGTACATTAACACACACCACCATCTAGCTCCATGGTAAGCTACGAGGCTTGTGTTATGGATACCAGATAGTTGATACACTACACAATATATATATATATATATATATATATATATATATATATATAACTTTAAATACATACATATTATAAATATAAACACCCATGACTGGAGTACAAACATTCGTGCTCATCACACAAATGCAACCAGCAACCGCCGGCACAGCAAGTAGGGTCACTACAAACTGAGCCAAACGTGTCGTCATAAGCATGGCGTAGCTTTTTAAAAATAATAACTTTAAATAAAAGCTGTATGTAATACATACATGTATTATAATTATATTATAATAGTAGATAAAGAGCAAGAAGAAATGTATAAAAATCAGTTTAGGACTTAGTGGCCGATTTCACCAACGTCACCGAAGTTTAAGGGATCCCCTAAGCATGGTTAGGGGGCTGTTAGGGAGCAGTTTCTGTTTCACCGACAATTAGAGGTCACCTAAATGTTAAAATGCCACCTAAATATTGGTACTAGAACTACGGGCTCTGACGATGGTAAAACGAAATTTAATTTAGGGGCTAGTATAGGGGACTTTTAAGCTAGGGATCCCATACGTAGGTGGTAGCTTAAGTGATGTTGGTGAAATCGGGCAAAGGTAACTCAATTAAGAGTAATTACGGCTATTATTTAGTTAATAACAAAATCTTTCTTTGATTGAAACAGAGAACTAGTAGAAGGTGACAAATAATTTAAACTACAATTGCGGGGATAATAGGACGATGGTATGCAATATATGTACTTATATTTTATACTAATTTTCATAATCATGTACTTATGTAGTTTTTGCCCAACCTCGATAGCGGTAGGTATATAATAAAACAACTTTAAGAAGATTTTATTACTCGTATTATAATTTTATGTGAGTTCAGAACAATTTTTTTTATTTAGAAATTTTGAATACTATTTTCAAAACACACATACTAATCAAGAATTATCTACCTACAGTATATACGACCAGATCATGGTAACTGTATTTTAAATGTAAGATTTTACTTAAATGAAATCCTACACACTGATATAAACTTACTTTAACTTCAGACCAAACTGACTCACAAATTATCAAAACAGTTAATAAAAATTATAGCCCAAACTACAATAAATAGTATCAACATTTGAACATCCTGCCTTTCTGTTTAGACGTGAAACAAAATCCAAATCCGGTTAGAATTAACGAGATTAAGTAAATTATAACAAATTAAGTTATATAACGCGTGATTCACTGTTGCAGATACCCGTCCCATTATCCTGCGCGGGCGCAGTCGGCGCGCACTGCACTCCCGCGCTCATCGTTCTACCCAGCGGGTAAGATTGACCTTTTGCCTAAGTCTTTTAAGGTTATCATTTATAAATGTTCTTTAATTATTTATGTAATTTAATTGTTAGTTAAATTCACCATGTGATGTATAAATTAAGTGAACATTTCAGGTTCAGTTAAAAGAAATTTTATAAAATTTTGGCTCTTCATGACTGAATTTAGTCTACTTTGTAATTTTTAGTGGGATCATAATTTTTATTCAAAGGACAAAAAATCCGCCAAAATGACGGTGAAGAAGCGGGTGTCAGATTTAACGAGCTTAGAGCGGTTTAACATGTACTATCGAGAGAAGGAACCGCCAATGACTTCTGGGCAGAAGATGAAGAGGTTCGTATGGAACCCAAAGACCAGGCAGTTCTGTGGTAGGACAGGAGCAAGCTGGTGTGAGTACTTTTTTACCGTGTCATTTTATTTATTTTAAATTTATCTTATGAATTTTAAAGAAACATTAGTTTTTATGTTTCGTAAAATAATTCTTTAAAAACTAGATTTTTTTCAGTGTTCACATTTTCTGTAATTAGGCCAATGATCCGATTATTACTTGGAATGCAATGTTCTTTAAATCAAGAAAAATAAAAATGTTAGCACGCAAGTACAAGCACATTAGATTAAATTAAAAAATATATATTTGAAATGTCTCCAAAAGCAAATTTTTTTACAAAAGCAAATTCTTGTTTGTTCTAACTATTACTAGAAATATCTGCCCCAATCAATAACTAAAACTAACTTTCCATTATACTACGAAGATACATTAACAATAGTCCTGATAATAATAATCAATATCAATCAATGAATAAACACAAAATTGTCAAAAAACTTACGTTGACGTAAAAAACTTACTTTATGTTACAAAGTTTTGTGAAAGCTATGCATACTATCTTATACCTAATGTTTATGTACAAAAGATTTTTTAATTTCTATTATGAACAGTTAGACTGATGACTGTGGGGCATTCCGCATTCCGGTTCGAACCCACGGCCGCCGGTCGCACTGGCAGG
Organism: Brenthis hecate; assembly: GCA_951806755.1. NCBI lineage: Eukaryota > Metazoa > Arthropoda > Insecta > Lepidoptera > Nymphalidae > Brenthis > Brenthis hecate. Next base: position 6,904,641 of record OX638268.1, on the reverse strand, counting down.
ATGTCGCAATGAACTCATTGCTTCAATTCTGCCGCTTCCGCCCATCTTGTGCTCACCTTGGACGAAACTTTAATGCCTAAATCGTTTCTTTTAACCAAGTGTAAAAGAAAATATATTGTGTTTGTTTAAAGTTAGTAATATTATAAATTGCTATAATATGCATATTTTAGCATTTAATTGCTAATATTATAAGTTGTTGTTATTTTACGCAGCAATAAAACTACGGATTGACGTGAGTATTAAAGGATACCTTTAATCCTGTGGGATATGAGCATACTCCAAAAATTATATATATATATATATATATATATATATATATATATATATATATATATATATATATAATGGAAAAGGACCGAATATGGAATACATACACAAATTCTGAAAAAAATCAGTACAAAAGTTTTATTTTAATCAGTTTAATGGGTTACACTTAAATGCGGTCGTAATCGTTCTTGAAAAGTAATAATGAAATCACCAAATGATAAACACTTTCCGTAATATTATTAACTAAAATGAATCAACCAAAAAATGCTTCTAAAAAATGTGCTCCTATTATGGAATAGGGTATTCCATAATAGGATCACGTCTCATTTATCAAAACAAAATAATAAAATCAACCCTGCAAGCAAAAATCACAAATAAAATCTGCATATTCTGCTCCGGAACACGCAACGTGACACCACTGTCTACAGGCAATGCACCAAATCCACTCTTCTCCCTCTTTGTCTTCGCTGAAAAAAATAGAGCAATATATGGACTCAGCGTCAGCATTTGGATCGTTCGGTTGAATAACTGAGGGTTTATCGTCACTATAATCATTAGATAAAGATGGTATTTCTATCAGAAGATGATTCAGACTTCAACACTGGTTTCTTCTTTCGCTTGTTTTTCTGACAGCCGCTCGTTGAGGGCTGTGGCTCTTGAACACTTTGGTTTTGTTTCAGGTTTTTCGGTTTCTTACTGGCGGATCCATGTTGATCGTAAATATATATGTAATAGAGAGAAATAGTAATAAGTCACCACATTAAAAACTTACGTTGAAATCCTAATATGGACTAGTATTCCAAATTAGGAACTCAACGATATTCCATATTACGAACAATATGATGGCGGGAGGAAAATAAACAAAACTTTTTTTTATTATTAAATATTAATAAAATGACTATACCATTTAAAACTACATACTTCGATTAGATACTCACCAACTTATATCGAAATATTCATGTCAGAATAATAAGAGAACATATACGTAAAACATACGCAAATATCCAATGGATGGTTCGTCAACAGTGTCGCGCACTCTTACTCACATCTAGTGCTGCCAAATGCCACACTCCCTCTGGCCGTCGACCGTGGGTAGCCAGTGGGATAACATGGCATACGTCTAGAATATTCGTGGCGCTTAGTTTTAGAAATATTATGGTGTTCCATATTAGGGACGTATTCCATAATCGGTACTTTTCCTATATATATATATATATATATATATATATATATATATATATATATATATATATATATTTATCTTAATATTGTAATATGCAATAATAAGAGATATGAGATTGAATTATAGGTTATATATTTTAATGAGAGAAATTTTAATAATAGTATTAGTTTAAGCTCGCGATTCCGCACGTGGTGCACCAATAATAGTAGTTTATAATAATATCCTACCCTGGGATTAGTAATAGAATTAGCAAAAATCAAGTATAAAAAATAGTTTTTGTAGTTCCAGTATCGACTCCCAGGAGGTACTTGATTACGTTCAAGGTAAATTAAGTATCGATATTGAATATCTTATATTAGATAGTTTTTTGACTTATGTTTGCTTAACAGTTCAAATTGACGATTGGCTATGAACGTTTTCGATTGTTTAATCTAGTAAAGATAGAAATTTGACAGAAACTCTACAGCAGTTACAAAAAATGTTAATCACCAGAGATTCTGATCAGTGGAATGATGATGACACGGTGTCGGTCAAATATTTAATAGTTTCTTTTTTAACGTTGGAAAATGCAGTTAGGCATACCACCTGCACACATACAGGTGGTTTTGTGGGACTCACCGGCTAGAGAAGCTAGTATTACCCACTAAAACCCAACAGAACCTCGTCTTAATGGGGCGTCGCAAGATCGCTTATGCACTCGACCACGACGCCCCGAAGACAGGTCTTCCGAAGCAGACCATAACAACCATGGAGTTACTCCAACGGTCCACTTTGCTATTAGAGAAGTACCAGGAGCAACCCGCATGATACACCGCCCGCCGAGGTGGACCGCCACCCAGTGCGTACATGAACGCACAAAATAATAGGGAAATATCTAATAGAACCTACCACAAGGGTATTTAAGACATATTCTTTCATTGTTATGTCTGGCAAAAGGAAGTGCGTATTTCAACATTTGAATACCTACTATATTTACGAAATATAGTCAATATATTATTAAAGTAATCTGGACAGGCACCTGCTAAAAAACAACAAAGTAGCTCAGTATTCAAATGTTTATAATTTGAAGTTTAAATTGGAAAATGCTACAATAATAAAGCTAATAACAAATGAGTTCCTTGCAACTATACATAATTATAATAACGAACTAGCCACTCACCCTCGCTCCGCTGGGGTACGTTTTAAGGGTTAATATGAAATACAAATCTTTGAATTTCTCGGCTTTTCTGTACTGTAATATGTATGTAGTATACATATAAACCTTCTTCTTGAGTCACTCTATCCATTGCTGCAAACTACATTAAAATCCGTTGAGTAGTTTAAAAGATCTAACCGAACAGACAGCGGAAGCGACTTTATTTTATACTGTGTAAAGAATCCGTTAGTACGAGTATATCCGCAGCAACAGACTAACGGGTCGATGTGACATTTTAGTATAGTTTATATGTCAAAAAGTAGGCAAATTAAAAATCCTACAAAATCATAAAAAATGCTTAAAAGAAATATATCACTTTCATTTCAAGTATGAAGCGATCAATCACTTCCATTGCCTTGCTTCACAATAGGTTTAAAACCCGCAAATGCCAAGCACTCGTGGCTCTAGTTTCAATGCATATTTAATATTCGTTTTAAGGTCATAGTTCGCAGACTTACTGATGTCAGACAAAATGTACTGACAAAAGAATTAAAGCATTATATCTATGTTAATAAAGCATCAAAATTTACATCCATTTCTTGCAGATTTTTTTTTCTTAAAGATAATATGCTTTGTATTTTATTGCAGCCAAAATTTGCCTATTTTACTTCATCTTCTACTCTGCGCTAGCCATCCTCGTAGCTATTTGCATGTGGACGTTTCTCCAACTTCTGGACGCGAGACAACCCAAGTGGCAGTTGGACAGCTCAATAATCGGCACCAATCCTGGACTTGGTTTCCGACCAACGCCTCCAGAAGTCGCTAGCAGTGTGATCTGGTACAAGGGTAATGATCCTAGCAGTTACCAATATTGGGTGAAGGAGCTGTCAAATTTCCTAAAAAGTAAGTTTTTTACTTTTTCCTTATCAGAATTGCAACATTGACAGATCGGTATTATATACATTATGGTATCTTCTCCAGCAAAATTTATCACGAAACCATAAATCCTTACATAAATTCGTAATTATTTTCAAATAATCATTATAACATATATCTTCCAAACAGAATACAAACGAGATGCGAACAAATCTGGTGCTGGTCAGAACATACACAATTGCGATTTTAAATTGCCACCTCCAGCGGGAAAAGTTTGCGATGTCGACGTTAACGCCTGGAGTCCATGCGTCGAAGAAAATGGTTTCGCATACCATAAATCAACACCATGTATATTTCTGAAGCTCAATAAAATATACGCTTGGAAACCAGAGTTTTATAACAGCTCTGATCATCTCCCAGCAGCGATGCCAGATGATTTGAAGGAGCATATCAGGAATATGACGGCATATGACAAAAACTATGTAAGTTTCTTTTTACTTGTTTTCTTTTCTTGGGAGCTACGGTATCAGAAGAGTCAAATCTGAACATGTTACTAATCCTTCCCTCGCTGTTAATCTGTCGATCCTACACTTAAAGGGCTGTATCTTTTTAACCATCGTAATAAGGTTATAGTAACCGATTTGAATGCTTACAGATGTGTTATTATGCCCTAACAAATATTTAAAAAAAAGATGAAACACAAGAAAAGAGTTCTTATATTTAAAAAAGAAGTAATTACATAGAAATATAAAACTGAAAAAATGTAAGTAACAATTGTACCAAGGTCACTAAAGTTTCAACAATTTATTAACAAAAGTCTATTTAAGTCTATTGGTAAAACCAAAAAAGAAATATATTTTTTGGTGGTAGGTATATGGTACCTTCGGAGCGCAAGTCGGTTTGTAACTTGTTTCTTTTTAAATAAAATCAAAGCAACCGACGACTGTACAAAAAAAATTCGATGACTAAATACTTTAATAGGTATTTTGATAAAATATAAAACACTCGACTACTACGACTTACCCTCGCTTACGTACGATACGTTTTAACGCTTAGTATGACGTACATAGATAGACTATCTATACATATATAAAATTCTGAGTCGAATCTGTACATTAAATATTTTTTTGGAAAATCTTATTGAAATAGTAATTGTTATCGATACAGAGACAGAATTTATAGTTTTTATAATTTTTATGTCTGTGGACGTATTACGAGAAAACCACTGGACAGATTTTGTTATCTGGGTCAATATAGAATACTTTTTACTGCTAAAATATCTCATCTCTGAGAAATCTATAAGTAACGTTAATAATAATTGTATACTCGTAGGTACAAAATGAACAGTTCTGCACTTCTCGATTTTCGAGCTGTTTTTTTTTGGGTTTTCTTTTTTTATACTTTAACCGGGTGACACAATCCCAACAAAACAAAAAATGAATTATTCAAATTGGTCTCGCCGTTTTAGAGTTTTAGCGAACTTACGATTGCCAATTGACTATTTTTTATATATATATATATATATATATATATATATATATATATATATATATATATATATATATATATATACAAAGTAGTATCCATCATTTTTTTCAACTTTAAAATGAAATGTTATGACTAACATTTTACTTAACGAGAAAATATGTTTTCCACATTAACTCTGCGTAGAATGCAGCCGCGGTAACTGTTAAGCTTTAATTACAGTTTGCAAAGTTAATTATGACTCTACTAATAAATACTTTGAATAAAGCACTAATGTAAAAAGTTTCGCACATTTACCTGTAACTTTTGACTAGTTTTTTAAAATCTCTATAGTAGGTACATAAATAGCAATGTTGTTAAAATAAAATAAAACAGCCAATCTATAATACTTTCTTAGATTTACGCGAATATTTGACATTTTAAATAAAACTATCTTTTCGGATTTTGTCGCGGATTTATTTGCATTTTTGTTTCCCGACGTTTCGAATGCTTTACAGCATCCATGGTCACGGGAGAGACTGAGGTGTTACATGTCTTGAATGTATAGTTGTTACAGACAGCCTACCCACAATTAACAAAATGAAAATTGCACCAATTACATTACAAAAATTTTTAACTTTAAACATTTTTATAATTTTTTTTTTATAATTTTATAATTTTAATGAAAATGTTTACTATTTTTACTAAGGATTACCATTGAGGTTACTCTGTCCTATACGTTAAATGTTTATACAATATCGATACAAAATTTTAGATTACTGTCTTTGCCACACTAAACAAGCAGCAACCAAATATCTACATGATCCTTCCATATGGTAATGACCCCCTATCGATTTTTAGTCATAGCGGGAAATTCTTTTAGAAGAAGTCATACAAATTGTTTTTGCTGTAGGATGGCGAAGATAGAGAGCTTAAGCGTAAAACCAACAAAGCAAAAAAACACCAACAAAACGTAAAACAGTCAAATTCTCAACTTTGGACTATTAATAGCCTCTTCCAATTAATTAGAACTCACTTTAATGATAATCTATCCTATTTAGCGAGTTATTGAACTAATGGGTTTCACCATTTATTTATTGAATTTCCATTTTTTTTTTGATTTAGCTAAACATGGTCTGGGTATCTTGCCAAGGCGAGAATCCGGCGGACAGAGAGAACATTGGACCAATCCAGTACTTGCCCTACCGGGGATTCCCGGGATACTACTTCCCGTACACAAATCAAGAAGGCTATCTCAGTCCACTAGTCGCAGTACACTTGCAAAGACCTAAGAGTAAGTACTAAGTAGTTATTTTATATCTTTAATACTATACTTAAAATAATGAAAACTTTATTACCCACTGGCTGTGTTAGTTTAAACCAAAACACTGACCTATCTCTTTTTATTATGCAATAGTGGGTTAGAGGATAAAAAAATATACGAAATTCTCTTTAGTAGATACCTATGCAAACATTCACGGGCATTAGTGTAAATTATACACTAAAGAACGTCCGTCATATATTATTTAGCACTACGACTAATGACATATTCACACTATATGGTTATTACTATAAATGCGAAAAGTATGTGTGTGCGTTTGTGTACATGTATGTATGTTCTTCCTTCATACTAAAAGGGCTGGACGGATTTGTAAGTTTACAATTAGTGTATTGACAGACTGTAGACTATGACCAGGAGTAGCACAAACGGCTAGAAGCAAAACACTAGAGACGCACCCGATTGAAGCGAGAGTTGCCAGCTTATAATATACTTTGCGTCTTACTCTCACTACGCTCCAGTGCGTCCCTAGAAGCCTAACTGTAGAAGTACCTAGAAGTAAAAAAAGGAAAACTTGAAAAACTTTTTGTATAATTTCAATTTGTTCAGGGAATGTTGATGACGCCATCCATTGACGTTGATCACAATATTTTGCGAAAGAGTTGAAAATCTTAATTTCATTTTCATTATATCTAGCTTCACTAACAAAGAGATAGCAAGTTTAATTCTTAGATATTTCGATATTTTAATGATCTGTATTTTAAAATGTTCTTTTCAGCGGGAATGCTCATTAACGTAGAGTGTCGTGCGTGGGCGCATAACATCAAGTATGATCGGTTCGAAGGCATAGGCTCCGTACACATTGAAATTATGGTAGAATAAATACATTGTACCTTTAGAATTACAGTGGCCTAAGTATAATTTGTGAAACAATGCACATAACAGAATTTGAAATAATAAAACACGGTGAAGAAAAACATCATGCGGAAAGACATCTGAGATAACCTGACTAGGTTTCAGAAAATCTGTAAAGCATACTAAATGACATTTAGTAAGAGGAGTCGCTATTAGGTGATATCGGTGACCCGTCGTGGATATCAAAAGATTTGAGATGAGATGATTGAGAGATTTTCCTTTAGGCCACTTTAATTTTAGACGAAAAATAAGTCAAATAGTCATATGATTGTTATTTATTACTATATATATTAAGAATTTGCTTGAGATTATTGCTGTTGATTTCTTTAGAATTACTAAGTAACATTTTTTGATTTTACTGTACAATGAACATGCGCATGGGAAATGTTAGAATACGTTTTAATAAAATGTTTTGATTTTAGTCGGACTTTTAGTGGAACAAATTAGATACGTACGAGTAGGTATATGAATATTATACAATAAACAATTAAATAACTGATATTACCTACTAATCTTAAGGTTATCTATAAGTTCGATTCTCGTTTTTTTGTACTGCTATTAGTATGAATTTAATGAATAACAAGTTTTATAAAAATTGGAAAAGTGAAACCCAAAGATCCAGTTTTTCACTTTTTTTTAAACTACTTCAGTGGGACTTCAGTTCCAAGTTTTAAGTGCTCCCATATAAAGTTACAATCAGGTTAAAAACTAAATAGAATACTTAATACACAAATCAAAGCGCAGGTAGAAAATAACCAAATATATATTATAATAAAAAACATTTAATGCATTTGATAAATTACAGTTGACAAAATCGACTAAGGCACGATACAAATGTAAATAAAATTGAACACAGTCTAAATTATGTTAGATGTCTTATCTTATATATTTGCGTCCCATAAGCTTTTAGTGTAGTACTAGCGACTCATCCTCGCTCCGCTCGGGTTCATATCCCTAGATACGTTTTAATGTCTAGTGTAGATTTCTCAGAAATGAGATACTTTCCCGCATTAAAATGTATCCTATATGTTAACTTGGACAACCAGCTATTATCATACCAAATTTCATCAAATTCTGTCCAGTAGTTTTCGCGTGATGCGTTTTCAGAGAGACATACAAATATTCTAAAAACTATAGATTCGACTCTGTATCGATGATAATGACTATTTCAATATGATTTTCCAAAAAATATTTAATATACAGATTCGATTCAGAATTTTATTACATGTATAGAAAAGTGAATGAATTTTATTGGCACTGCATACATTATTGGCACTTTCGATAGAAAATGGGTTACGAAATTGAGTAAGTTTAATATTGTTATTGTGTTATTTAAAATTATCTCTTGTAGAATAAAAGAAGGCTTGCTTGTATTAAACTATAAATTGAACTGTGTGCACATTAGCTTCCTTCGCCGAAGTACGTTAATTCGTTCCCGGATGAGTCATGTACCAAGTGTTGAAATTTTGGCTAAAGCCACCAATTTCAATGAGATTTGTCACCTGAATAAGAAATAGTGTAGTGCAAAGGTATTCAAGCATTAATTAACTCTATTTCCTTACTCTCATGCTCCAATGCATCAGCAAACTAGAAGGAGATAAGGAGAGACCAAGATTTTACAACACAGGGCTACTTTTTGAGGTACGAGTTTGTTACACTCACTTCTCTGTACTGAGAGTTTGTTGACAGAAAATTCAAATAACTCAATTTTGCACCACTTGGATCTCGAACCCCACACCATTATACATATGCAGCCTAAGCTGTTAGATAAACGAGATAGCCGTACAATTGTTCAATACACTATATCATGCCAAAAATAAGCGTCTAGTGGACAATAAAACGTTAAATACGCTATCGCTAACAGATATCTAAAAAGATGTATAAAAATAACATAAAATGTTACGTCACGTATTGAAAAAATTTCATTTTTTACTATCTATTGAATTTAGGACGAAATGACCATGCATATAGCTGCTTTATCTTATATATATATATATATATATATATATATATATATATATATATATATATATATATATATATATATATATATTACTTTGCATTATCTGGCCCATAAAAATTACAATTTATTTTGTACAGCATATTGTAATATATTTTATAACATATTGTGTATTTTTGTATACAGTTTTATAGAATCCAGCATCACAATCTAGACAAATAAGTGCACTTATATTAATTAGTTCTAAAACATCTGATATGAACCAGCTTCATTGTCGCTTAAAGAAAAACAAAAGTACAATTATTTTAAAGAAACTTAAGGAAATCCTTTAAAAAAATTAAAGAGACGCGATTTTTTGAAGAAATTTTGTGCCCGACTGAGTCTATGATATCTAAAGTCGTTTTTTTTTATAAACAAGCATAATATAATCAGTCAATCATAATCTCCAAGTGTGTAGAACCAAGACGTTCCTTAAGACTTTCCGTAAATCTTATATTGCGGGCCCACGCTCTGCAACGAATGTTGATGATCTGATGCACTGAAAAATATTACATATTATTTAAAAAATTAATAATTTTACTATTAAAAAAAATAAAATTTCATGTGTTTACATATGATAAGTAAAATTGTCCGTAAAAAGAAAATGAAAAACCTCTCAACACACTACTATATAAATGATAGAGCTTTGATTGATGGATGTTATTACTCAATCACACCAGAACAGCTGAACGGATCTTGATGAAGTTTGGCACAGAAGTAGATTATAGTCTGGAATAGCATATAGTCTATTGTTATCCAGAAAAATTCACAGTTCCCATGGGATAATTTGTTTTTGTTTTTCACTAGGGACGAATCCGAGCGGAGCGAGAGTGAGTTGCTAGTGTAAAATATGTTCTTTTGTACGAAACCACAAAGCTCCGAAAATTCATCACCGATTGCTATGAATTTTAGAATTATATTTTGTCTTTGTTGGACAAGTTTTTTATGCTATCCACTTTGCTGTAACTTGAAGACTAGACGATAGATGGCGCTGTTACACATCAACTTCTTCGCTGTTTAAGCTTTTTCTATATAAATATATTTTGCTTATGTTGGTAATTGGTATACAGTTACACCCAGATTCGTATTCGTCATCGAGAGCAAAAGTAAATACTTTAGAGAGTTCCTGATGATATATAGATTATAGATCATAAATGATGCATTTGCTGAAAAGCATTTATATCCCTTATTACTAATATATTACTTATTACATGATAATATTGTATGTGACCATGAAAGCTTAAAGACAAAAGACAGAAGTACACAATTTTTTAAATCATTTATATAATATTCAAACAACTTACACATAGGATTAGTTAATTGCACAGCAACTAGAGGGCTGAGGTAGCCTGGAGTGTTATCGTATGGGAAGTAAGTCTCAGGAAGTCCAGGATACGGAAAGTACATCAGTGGGCCTAAAGCCTCGGCATCAGCTGGCCTCTCCCCTTTACAAGACACCCAAACTTTGCGACGCTGCAAGATAAATCCATAAGTAAATGCTTTACACTCATATTTTTGGAACGTAATTTGTTTAAGTCGGCACGTCTCTAAAAAACTTTATAAATTTTTAAGAACTTAGTAATTATTTTAGGACCTGGCAAATCAAATCACTAGTAAAAAAATATTTGAGATACCTACTGAAAGTCAAAGATGAATTGTTACCGATATTGTTCATGGTGTTTTATTTTTATTTATGAGATTCTGACAAAAGCTATAATAATGGTAAGAAAGTACCACTGTTATTAGAAAAAAATAATGATCGTATAGTTGCCTTCGGCTACACTTGCGATGCTCAGACTAGAATCTGGTTGTTACATTTTTTTTTAATAGAATAGATAGATGTTAAGGTCCTCGACTCCAGCTTTGATCTATCAGTCATTTTAAATATTTGGGTAAGAAAGTGGCTAATTTATTTTATCATCATCATTATCATCCTCCTACCCATTTCTTAAATTATTTGGGGTCGGGGCAATACGTCTTTCTTATATCGCTGATCGGTTTTAGCAAAATTTTTACGACCGGCCGCTGTCTGACAGTAACCCTCTTTGGGAATGATGCTATTCAACCACCGTCGCGAAATATTTATTAAATGACCCAGTGATTTTGAGGTAATTATAGTTAAAAGCAATCATTTTTAACCCCCGACGCAAAAAGAGGGGTGTTATAAGTTTGACGTCGATTCTGTGTGTGTGTGTGTGTGTGTGTGTGTGTGTGTGTGTGTGTGTGTGTGTGTGTGTGTGTGTGTGTGTGTGTTGTGTGTGTGTGTGTGTGTGTGTGTGTGTGTGTGTGTGGTGTGTGTGTGTGTGTGTGTGTGTGTGTGTGTGTGTGTGTGTGTGTGTGTGTGTGTGTGTTGTGTGTGTGTGTGTGTGTGTGTGTGTGTGTGTGTGTGTGTGTGTGTGTGTGTGTGTGTGTGTGTGTGTGTGTGTGTGTGTGTGTGTGTGTGTGTGTGTGTGTGTGTGTGTGTGTGTGTGTGTGTGTGTGTGTGTGT